>CM042153.1:76442933-76531154 GCA_023376005.1 Doryteuthis pealeii
GATACATGGTTCAAAGTTAACTGACCTGAAAAAAATGTAAGTTTATAAATAAAATAACTAGTGCATTGTATCTTTTATTCATTAATGTATCAACACTAAAAATTTCATTAAATTCGGTCAACTCCCTGATTTTTGTTTTTGGGGTCATTTTTTTTTTCTTTCGGCAGGATGACATACGATGGTGGAATTTAGGTCCGTTAAATTCGATTTAACCGTTTGTGGGTTGTTTTTTAAAAATAATTTTGGCTTTCCTCTCGCATCATTCTCAACATTTATACAGTGAATGTGGTGAAGAGAAAAGCTGTATAACGATAAATAAATAACTGTATGTCACCTGAGAACATAGATACGACACTAAATACAGGCCTTGGAGTTTTTTTTAAACACATGTGGAATGACAGGTAGAGAGAGAGGGGTGGGGGTAAACAAAAAAAGAACCAGAGAGAGGATACAAGAAAGGGAAAATAAAGGATAACTATTGTATGTTGTTATTTTTATTTATTTATGTATTTATTTTATTTATTTATGCTTTTTTTTTGGGGGGGGGTAGTATTTACACATTGTTCTTTCTGACATTCTGACGGAAAAGCAACAACAAAAGCAGAGAGAACATCTTAACAATATACGAAGTGAACAGCAACAAGGAAGGAAGGAAGGAAGGAAGATTGGCTTAGGAACTAAATATATACAAAACCGAGCAACAGCCAGTCTAAGGCTTCCTTGCAGTGAAATTACATAAGTACATGCTTAATTAACAAAGATGCCAGGTTTTCAGATATATCTTTGTGTGTGTGCAAGACAAAAATGTTGGAATAAAAAAATAAAGGAGAATTTGATCGATGTGCATGTAAACAATTCTTCTTTAAGACCAAACAAGAAAGCTATACTTAATTAATTTTTTTTATTTTTCCATGTAACATTCCTGTCACCTGGCACTAATATATCTTCTTAAAAAGTACAAAATCTATCTTCAATTATTTCTGTGTAGTATGAATTAATCTGTTATCCAGTAGACTACTACACATGGACACACAAGTGTTGGCCAGCCAGCAAGGAATTGCATTCATCAACTCTGCACGGGCACTGGATGCAGTCTAGTAGAGAACCTGTCAAGAGCAATAACCGATAGGGACAGATGGCAAGAGAGAGTCAAGAGAATCTATGCTATTAGCACGACTCGATGAATTACACAGCAATGATTTATAAATTCATTAGTAGTGATGCTGATAGATTTTTGATTTAGTGCGTCATGGAATGCACATATTTGCTTTGAATAAGTCCCCGGGGAAATTTTATGGGTCCCAAGTAAAGCCGTCTAACTCCTGCCTTGTAACTTATCCTGTGTAATTCATTTCTAAGAAACTATTGAAATGTATTTACAGTTAGCTTGAAATGGCAAGGGAAGAAAAAAAAAAACACTGGGACGCATGGATACGATTTTACTGCGTCCTTTTAGATTTTTGTGCGTCAGGAACGCAGGACGCGTACCTATCAGCATCTCTGCATTTGGTTGATACAAAAAATGCACCCTCCCCGATCATTTCATTATATAACTTCATAGTATTATTATCAAGTCATTAAATGTTTCTTTTTCTTTCTATAACATTAGGCCATCTTGCAGATAAATTGTGTATTCCTTTATAAATCAATGAGTCTGGTTTTGTTTCAATGAATTCTTAGAGAAAGTTTTCAATATCTTAAAAATTGTTTGAACTGCTGACCAGACAAGGAGTGTTGTGTTGAATGAAACAAATGAAACATGCCAAAGTGACAGGTTAGGAGAACATACATGTGGAAGAACTTTCTATACCAGCATCATAATTGTTTGCTTCACAACATTTGAGATATATATATATATATATACAAGGTGTGTCAAAAAAGTATTGAGATTAAAAAAAACAAAAAAAACTTTGACACCTTGTATTCTGGAGAAAAAAAAAAAAAAAAAAACGTTCCATTCATTCTTCATTTCTATCTTGGTAAATACAGCTTTAAACTTGGTACTTTTTTGACACACCTTGTGTGTGTGTGTGTGTGTATATATATATATATATATAAGGACCTAAATGAGTCAAATACTATCTACCTAGGTTTCACCCGAATGGTTCATCAGGACAATTCTGACTATATATATTCTTGTTTTATCATCTTTTATTCTTTATATATTCTTGTTTTTAAGTTGTTTATTATCACTCTCTCTTCATATTTGTATTTTTGTCTTTTATTTGATTTTTATTGTTTTATCCTTTATCATTTTTTAAAATTATTTTTTAAAACACGATTGATTTATGCCATTATATTTTCACTTAGGTTTTCTTATTAAAAATTATTTTTTTTTTTTTTTTTTAAGTCCCTCTTGGACAAAAATAGGGTGTGTATTCTATTGAACTTTGGTCTTTGCAGGTCTCCACCAATTTTCATTATAAAAAAAAAGATATGTGCTTAGTTGCTGTACAGACATACATACAGAATCTTTATACAAGGTGTGTCAAAAAAGTATTGAGATTTTTTGTACTTTTTGACACCTTGTATTCTGAAAAAAAAAAATAAAGTAGATAAAATAACGTTCCATCCATTAATTTTTTTCAGAATACAAGGTGTGTCAAAAAAGTAGCAAGTTGAAAGCTGTATTTACTAAGATAGAAATGAAGAATGAATGGAACGCCCCCCCCCCCCAGAATACAAGGTGTCAAAAAATCTTGATACTTTTTTGACACACACATATATATATATATATATATATAATCCAAAAGTCCAGAGAAGAAATCTTCCTTACAACACAGGAGTTTTATTTTTTAAAAACCTGTCGCAGTTTGAGAGCTCAATGTTAGAGTCACAGAGCAAATATATAAGTAAAGAAATAACAAAAGACTTAGAGATTTTGCATTATAGTCTATTTCAGGGAGCTTAGACAAAGTGTCTAACTCTCCTGACTCATCAGATGCGAATGATGAGTCAGGAGAGTTAGACACTTTGTCTAAGCTCCCTGAAATAGACTATAATGCAAAATCTTTAAGTCTTTTGTTATTTCTTTACTTACACACACACACAATATATATATATATATATATATATATATATAATATATATATATATATATATACATACATACATGTGTGTATGTGTGTGTGTGATAGAGAGATAGAGAGAGAGAGAGATTATGCCAAAAAATAAATAAATAAATAACAAGGAAATTTTGCATCAATCTAATGAATCTACTGTTATTATAATGAATGACTTTTTGTTAATGAGAAAAGTTGGAAAATTAGGCTATAAAATGCATAATCATGATTGAAGGTTTAGGTTTTGTCTTATCTGAAAATCAGAACAATACTTATGCTGATTGTTGACCAAGTTTTGAGTTCAATCTACACTCATGATAAGACACCTGAAGATAATAACAAGCAATTTGATGAAACATCAAACAAAAAAAAAAAAAAAGGTAAAAAGTATTATCATCACAGGAATCTCTTAACTTATGAGAGAGATGTTTGTCAATTAAAAGTAATGGAGAGCTTTATTTTTACAGAATAAATAAAAAAAATATTAAAGATCACAATGAGAAGGATGGCAATGATAGATTTTATCAAATGGACAAAAATCAAGTATAAACTTATATATTTTCTTTAACTGTTTAAACTGCATTTCAATCTGAAGAGAAAGAAAAAAAAAATGCAGAGAAAGATTTTTCAGAGATAGGCAAGGTGAGAAATCGAAAGATTATATAGTGTGACATAAGTAAACTATCTGGGTGTTATAGTGTTTAGAAAAAATTTGGAAAAATACAACAAATTCATCTATATATCAATACTCATGTTCCTTACTTTGTACGACTGTTATCATCTTGCAATACTCTCTGGTTAAAAATGAGACCCACCAAATCATTCAAGATGAAATGCAAAATATAAACCCTGATTATTTGGTATTGCTTATCCACCGAATTCTTATTTCTTATCAGCATCATCACCTCAGCTAAATAATGGACCATTCCGTTTTTATTATAAAGAAAAAAAGGTTAAGAAAAAGGACATGCTACACAGAAGAAAAAAAAACATAAGAAAGACGATTTGGATGGTTATATTTTTAACCAGAGGGTGTTGCAAGATGATAATGGTCGTACAATTAAGGAACAGGAGTATTAATATATAGATTATAGGTCATATTACAAAGTTAAAATTTAACAAAAACATTTCTGATCCTTTATAAACCTAACAACATACACTTGAGTATCAAGGATTGACTGAAACATAAATAGTAAATGGTAATAAAATATCTTATCAATTTTGGTCAGATTAAAAGGTCTGATTACAGGATAAGCCCATATATATTTACCAACCCCTCCGCACGAGCAGGATGCAACACAAGGTCAATTTCTTAAGCAGAGTTTAACAGGTTTGAATTCAGAGTTTTCCTTCTCCTAGACTGGTTACCTAGCCATGGTTAAAGAGCCCAGTCTGCACTGCTATTTACCCATAGTAGGAAGGAGAATTGGATTCATACCTTTCCCAAGAGTATTAGCGCCATGTGAAATGCAAACAGCTTCGTCCAGGAATTGAACTCGGGTCAACGAAACCATTTCCTACGACTCTAACCATTAGACCCCACGCTTCCATGATCATATACGGACTGAGCAGGTGAGATCAGGAAGTGAAATTTATAACATTTTGATCTGGAGTCAAACTTTTAACCAGCTGATCGTATTTCTATCAAGTGGTTCAGAGATTATCAAAATGTCAACATTTACAGAATAATAATTAACACAGCTTAACACCTGTACCCCAGCTATGGTTAGCAGAATGAGAAGAGGATACCTCTGTGGATTGAATAAAGGGTTGGGTTCAAAGTTCCGTGATGGCTCCCAAGTTTGAAAAGAAGGTTATCCAAGTCGACAAGAAATACCTAAAGAAGGCCAGAGGACACATCGGCCGAAACGTTGTACAGATAACAAAGATGAGGATAATAGTCCTAATAATTCCAAATAATACTAATTATCAAGCCTCATCTCAAAAAATTGAGAGAAATAGTCAACATTTACAATTTGATTTGATTCAGATACTATTAATGCATAACATTTGCAGAATAGTAAAAAATAATAGTAAATACTCACAAAAAACATAGAATATACACAAAATATCTATATTATAATGATATAACTATTTCCTTAATGGATAGAGCGCTCCTAGCAGCCTTATATATTTATATCAGTAAATTCCTTTTCTTAAGCGAGTTGTGTAGATGGTGCAGAGGTAAGAACTGATGACAAATCGTTTGAAATTCGATGATATTTAAAGTCAGTTAATTTTTTAGCACTTTACAATAATATCAAATAGGAAACATTAAGGGTATCAGTGTATTATAAAAGATAATTATTGTTAAAAAAAATAAAACAAAAAAGCAAGGGGTACAAATTTTTTTTAGTTATTCTGAAATATAAAGGCATCTACAGGTACATTAAACTTAAAAAGGTATTTGTGACAAAAGTGTTAAAGGCTATGACTGATAAAAAAAAATTAATAAACATATGTTCCTTGGTTTTAATCAAGTTCAGAGGTACTATAAACTGTAGAGTTTGGAGAGTCAGAGGTACTATAAACTGTAGAGTTGGAGAGTCAGAGGTACTATAAAACTGTAGAGTCAGAGGTACTATAAATGTAGAGTCAGAGGTACTATAAACTGTAGAGTCAGAGGTACTATAAACTAGAGAGTCAGAGGTACTATAAAACTGTAGAGTCAGAGGTACTATAAACTAGAGAGTCAGAGGTACTATAAACTGTAGAGTCAGAGAGTCAGAGGTACTATAAACTGTAGAGTTGCAGTTGAAAGTTTTATGTACCAACTCCACAGCTGTGAGTACACACAACACTAATACTTCACTGAGAAAACATACCTATATATATTACTGCTATACTACATAAACATCAGCCAATCATGTTGATGGAGCATGATGAATGAACCTGAGAAATGCTTTTTAAGTAAGAGATTATCATAGGAATGATTAATAGTAGAATAATAATCTTTCTTTAAAAATAAAAAAAAAAAAAAACAGATTCTCCCCCTTGAACACAAGCAAATTCTTCCAAATTCATGAGCCATAGGAATTATAATCATCTCAATGATCTAACTATTGAACCATACAAAATAAATGCAACATACTTGATGTCTTGATAGAGGAAATAAAGATAAATACATAATGACATCTACCTGCATAAAGGAAAGGAAAGGAAGAAGAGAAACAAAAATAAAGAGAAAATGTTATTCTTCAGTAGGATTGCATTTTTTGAGCATTAACAAACCAAGGCCTTCTGGGTAAGAAAAAAAATTAAGGTGTTATTACAGACTGGGGGTAGAGAATTACAGGTATATTGCAATCAGATTCAATTTGGAAAAAATTAATCAGGATTCCAGGAGAGAAAAAAAAGCGCTTCAAGGGTATGAAAAAACTTGGCATTTAAATTGGTTCCAGACAACAAAAAAAAGTGACAGCTAATGAAATGGGTAATAATATATAAAACCAGACTGGTCATTCCTAAGTACCAAAATTTCAACACATACTAACAGTATATATATTATATACACACACACAGAAGAATAGTGTTGCAGTGTAAAAAATGATATAAAAAAATAAAAAACACATTATGGAGTTACTATAAACTAAAAAGTCCAGAGGTACCAAAATATAATTCCATGTTTTCTATATGAAAGAACCCTGTCAGTTAATGTTCTTCCAAAAAAGCTTGTGTGTGTGTGTGTGTGTTGGAGGTAGATGGTAATTTTATTTGTTTTCTGGACAAATTAGATTTCCATGATTTTAAGCTAAAATGTTCTTCCAGGAATGAGGGTAGGATTCCCCCTTTCCCTAAAGATGCCTTTAAAACACTCCTTGAGGTCAAATGACAAGTTTCATCAAAATTAGCCAATTAACCAAGGAGTTTTTAGGTAGAATGGGTCCTTTCTCAGGAAGTCCCCCCCCCAAAAAAAAAAGTTCTGGTCCCAACCTCTACCAGAGGGGGGAGCTTCTATGGATCCCAGTTTTATCTGCTTTCTAGATGAATTAAACCTTCCTGATCAATTTTAACATGTTCAGGCACTTCCTGGTTTGTTTTGTTTTACTGCATATCAACCTCAGTGGGTCATTTAATGCTGACAAAGTTTTTAAATAAATTCCTTCTTAATGGATACTCAATTTTTTTTAGAAACACATTTTTTATTTAGCCCATAGATGGAATCCTAACAGGTACTTCCACTCTGGGTCAGAGTGGACCAGGGAGCAATGGTGATGAAGGGGTGCCCCACATTCCCCTGACCTCCAGAACTGGAATCTCACCATCAGATAGAGTTTAATGTCATTCCCAGAACATGAAGACCCTCAGCCACTGCCTTCTAGCACCTATATGATAAAAAGCACTTCCTGGAATGGCGGTGATGGAAGAGGAGAAAATGACTTATTACATTTCAAAATTAACAAAAAATAAGATATTAGAATTAGTATCAAAATACAGACAAAAATAAGTTTCTACTACATTAGCAGTGATGCTGATAGCTTTTTAATTTAGTGTGTCCTGGGACTCACGGGTTTGATGTGAAGGAGTTCCCGGGAAATTTGATGGGTCCCAACTAAAGTTTCTTTATAAATTGCAGAGTTTTTATCTATGAACAACTAAAGCCATCTAACCCTTACTTTGTATCCCATACAGTATAATTAGTTTCCAAGAAAATATTGAAATGTATTTAGAGTTAGCTGGAAATGGTGGGGGGGAAGAACCCCCCCCCCAAAAAAAAACCCCACTGGAATGCATGGATATGATTTTTCTGCTTCAGTAACGCAGGATGTGTACCTATCAACATCTCTGTATTAGTTACTATCAGGACTCAAATGATTAGAAACAACTTAGTAACCATTAATTAAAAATATTTAAACTTTGATAATTCAAAAAAAATTAATTTAAGATAAATTAGAATTAAAAATCTTCAAATGTCTGCAATGCTCACAATTGAAACAAATGGAAATGATGCTGATACAGAAATAAGATTAACAAAACAAAACATAGACATGTGAAAATAAGTTTCTATTATCCTCATTACAACAACATTGTATTTGAAATAAAAAAAATTAAAATTAAGGATTTTAACCTTTATAATTAATGCTTACAAAAAAAAAAAAAAAAAAAAATCCCAGTAGTCTTTGTTAATCTATTATTCTATAGACACCTTAGATCTGATATAAATCTTATTCTGTGGTTTCAATGTACCATTTTCTAAATCACTTTCATTTCTTCAGAATATATATACACAAGATGTGTCAAAAAAGTATTGAGATTTGTTGTACTTTTAGACACACAGTGTATTCTGAAAAAAAAAAAAAAAAAAAAAAAAAAAAACATTCCATTCATTTTTTTTCAGAATACAAAGCGTGTCAAAAAAGTACCAAGTTTAAAGCTGTATTTACCAAGATACAAATGAAGAATGAATGGAACATTTTTTTCCCCCCAGAATACAAGGTGTATCAAAAAGTACAAAAAAATCTTGATACTTTTTGACACTGTGTGTGTGTGTGTGTATATATATTATATAAACTAGCAAATGTATGCACCCTCCGGGTGCAAGTATTTAAGTTTTCATGTAATAAAATATTAGATTAATTTAGAAAGGCTAATGAAACTAAATAAGAATGCAGATAAAAAGATTTGAAACTGAGGGTGTATAATCAAAAAATAGAACAACTGAAACTTACTCTTCCCCCACTCCCGTCTTTCATTGCTAAATAATCCTAATTTAACTATTTAGTTAAAATAGGTAGTAAAAAATAAAATTACAGTTATTTCTTCTTGTTAACGGTTTTCTTTTAAGATTTATCCACGAGATTTTTGCTAATATTCATTAAGATAAAATCAAACAATTAGAAATCAGTAATACGAAGCACATATTTATTAAAATCAGATTTTTATATCAATATGCAAATTAGCCTTCCCATTCACACTGTAAACCGCTATTTTGTTGTATATATAAATACAATTGCATGTTATTCTTATGTAGATATTGTCAACAGTATTGATAATGTGAAGCAATTTTATTAATAATTGAGGTTTAAATAAAAATAAAATCATGGAGAATGTGAAGTAAATAACTAAGGGAATTGTGACTTGAATAGTAATATAGTTTCGGTTACAGACAGAAAAACACACAATCTCCATTATAATAAGATAATACTGACAAAAAAATAAAATTTGCAAGTGAATGTATTTTAATTTGCTAAATGTACAGCATTACAGTAAATGATCACATATATACAAATCAACATGCGCATAGATTACATAGTATGGGGGTCATATCAAGAGTACTCAGCAGACCCCATGCACATATTGTACACAGGGGAAAAGATCACCATCATTCTTGAGGGTGTTGTCATCATAAGCTTTTGAAGTATCCTTCAAAATTAAATATTAAAATTGTTTTTGCTTTTTACAAATAATACAAAATGCTAACTAAATAAAATCTGATAGAATAGAATGAATAGCGTACATTTCACTGTACAACTGATCCAATTAAAATTGGAATATATATTATCTAGGTATTTGATTTTTGCGACTTTAACAAGGAAAATATTCTATCAACGAAATTAACGAAATCTATTTTGAATAATTCAAACTAGAATTTTCTTGCTAAAAATTGTTGACCAAAGCATTACAATTATTTTATACGGTGACGAGTATACAGACCGAAAGATAGCCAAAAGAATGAAATAACAAGCCAAAATGTCAGTAAAAAGGAAGCCATGGGTAGCAGCGTGGTGGATGTGAGAAACGGCAGATGATCCCATACTGGGCCAATGGCGGGGCTCATATGATGCTGGACGGAGGAACCCTAAACGGGTCAACGGCCAGGATCAAACAGTTCAGTTAGGAAACTACTGCTCCTCATCTCTAAGACTGGCGCCTATTGATGAGTCAACAATCACCGATAGATATCCATAATCATGGATATCTGCGCTGAAAGCGCGACATGATGATGATGATTTACCTAACCCCAGTGACACAAAGTCCATTTTAAGCAGAGTACAGCTGGTTTGAATTTGAAGTTTTCCTTCTCTTCAGTCAGTTGCCACACCAAGCCCAGTCAGTCTTATTTACTCATAGCTGGTGGGAGTATAGTTTAATTCATCCCTTTTCCAAGGGTACCAATGCTATGGGGAAACAGAAATGGACTTGACGACCAAAGTCCATTTCCTTGAACAATAACCATTACACATTGAGCAACTTCTTTTATGTTCTTAGCAAAACCACAAGAAAATAAGCCTATAAATATTCAGTATTATAAAAAGAAAAATATTCTATGCATGCAATAATAAACTTAAATGATTTAGTTTTCTTCCCTATTTCAGCATCAGATCGCACTGACAACACAGATTTCCATGACTCCCTCTCACCAACCATCCCTATCAATTATCGTTCCTGCCAGGTCTTCCACACAGCATCCAGAATCTGCACAGAACCAATTGATGCAAGTTTTTTTCTGGTCGGCTTACACTGGTGGGTCCATGTATAATGTTCCACAAGAGAACATAACTTACAAGTTTGTCTTTGCTTATCCAGCAGGTCTTATATGTCTTAGTTAGATGGTTTGTGTGATAGGAGGTAAGTGGCTGTACAGCTGCTTTTTTTTTTGTGGGTGCTACTTCCAATATTTTTTCACTAATGATTTAATAAATCTCCTTTTTTTTTAATATTTGTACTGTTACAAACAGTGATGCTGATAACTTTTTGATTTAATGCATTCCTGGGATGTACATATTTGCTTTGAATGAGGCCCCAGGAATTTATGGGTCCCAACTAAAGCCATATAGCTCCTACTTTGTAACCTATCCTGTGTAATTAATTTCTAAGAAACTATTGGAATGTATTTACAGTTAGCTTGAAATGGTGGGGAAGAAAAAAGAAAAACACTGGGATGCATGGATATGATTTTACTGTATCCTTTTAGATTTTTGTGTCAGAGATGCAGGACACATACCTATCAGCATCTCTGGTTATGAATATCAGATACTGACACTAATTTAAATGGTACTAAAAAAAGGTTGGGCTATAATCCATAAATATCCTTTTCAATTAATAAGACATTATACTAGCAATGTTGAATAAATAAGTTATTAGTTGTGTACACTTTTTATTAAATTATTTCCTAATATAAATGGTTGCATGTTTATAGAATTTTGGGTTTCCAATTAAAAGTTAATTATACTTAATCTTTATCTCACATTAACTGTCAATAAAATTATTTAAGAATAAAAAAATATTTTCTGCTCTTAAGTTTCATCCTCACCAACAATTATTTATTTACCTCTTTTTTCTTTTCTTCAATTGAAGTTAAAATATTTTCCATATTCAAAAAGCTTATGCTCATTTCTTTAAATTTTATTTTTATTTTTTTTATTATCAGTATTAAATACTGATAATAAAAAAAAATGTAAATTTAAAGAAATGAGCATAAGCTTTTTGAATATGGATAATTAATTAATATGTATTTACCAACCCCTCCGCACGAGCAGGATGTGACACAAGGTCAATTTCTTAAGCGGAGTTCAACAGGTTTGAATTCAGAGTTTTCCTTCTCCTAGACCGGTTACCTAACCAAGGTTAAAGAGTCCAGTCTGCCCTACTATTTATCCATAGCTGTAGGGAGAGTAGGATTCATACCTTTCCCCAAAGATATTAGCGCTAAGTGAAATGCAATTACCACATCCAGGATTTGAACTCGGGCGACGAGTCCATTTCCCATGACTTTAACCATTATACTACGCGCTTCCCATAAATTAATATAATTAATTGATAATTAATTAATATGAATAATTAATTTTTGAGAATTATTATTAAATATCTTCAAAGGAGCACATTTCATTAAAAAAAAAAAAAAAAAAAAACAGCAAATAATAAGTCAAGTTCTTATATCAAAAGAAAAAAGAAAGAAAAGTTGTCCTTCTATTATACATATGCACATTCTACATAGATGTAAAATGAATGTATATCAAGCATAGCGTTGTCTTCTTAAAGGGACAACGAGTATCACAAAATGAGACAGTTTTGTGCATGATGTTCTACCAATGTTGGAAGAAATTGTTGTTGCAGGAGAGGACAAGCTACAAGAGAAACAAGCAGCAGAATTTGCAGACAAAGCTAGTGCATCATCATCATCATCAGTATCATCAACAACAACAATATAAAAGGGAAGGAATGAAAGAAGATTGGTTTTTGCAACTTGGTGCTACAAAACTAACATCTTCATTTCATCTAACAGCTTTGATGTTAGCAAATGGAACAAGATGGTAGAGTTTTCAAGGTACTGCTTGCTTCTGTTAGTGAAGGGTAAATAATATTCTGGTTAACAGAGAATTCTGGAAAGGAAAGGAAAGGGGGGGGAATAATAGGGAAAAATAATAGGGGGGGGAAGCAGGGAAAATTGAAAGCTTAAAAAATATGAGGAAGGAATGAAGAAAATGAAGCAGAGAGAGAATTGAAAAAAAAAAAATATAAACAGAGGAGAAAGAAATTTGAAAAAAAAAAAAAAAAAAAAAAACAACTGGGAGAAGAATGAAGAGAAAAAATGAACAGAGAGAGAGAGGAATGAAGAGAAAAAAATGGAGAGAGAGAGAGAGAAAGAGAGAGAGGAA
This sequence comes from Doryteuthis pealeii, assembly GCA_023376005.1. NCBI lineage: Eukaryota > Metazoa > Mollusca > Cephalopoda > Myopsida > Loliginidae > Doryteuthis > Doryteuthis pealeii. The sequence goes on from CM042153.1 coordinate 76,455,595, forward strand.
CGAGAAGAAGAAATGAAGAAGACAGAGAGAGAGAGAGAGAGAGAGAAGATGAAGAGAGAGGAACGAAGAAGAAGAAGAAATGAAGAAGACAGAGGAACGAAGAAGAAGAAGAAATGAAGAAGACAGAGGAACGAAGAAGAAGAAGAAATGAAGAAGACAGAGAGAGAGAGAGGAACGAAGAAGAAGAAATGAGAGAGAGAAGAAGAAGAAGAAATGAAGAGAGAAACAAAGAAGAAATGAAGAAGACAGAGGAACGAAGAAGAAGAATGAAGAAGACAGAGAACGAAGAAGAAGACGAACGAAGAAGAAGAAAGAAGAAAAGAAGACAGAGGAACGAAGAAGAAGAAAAAAATGGGGAGAGAATGAAGAAAAAAAAAAAAAAGAAATGAGAAAAAAGAAATGGAGAAAGAGGAACGGAGAAAAAAAGAAATGGAAAAGAGGAACGGAGAAAAAAAAGAAATGGAGAAAGAGGAACGAGAAAAAAAGAAATGGGGAGAGACGAATGAAGAGGAATTAAAAAATTAAAGAAAGAGAGAGAAATGAAAAAGAAAATGAATAAGGGAAAAATAGATATTGCTGAAAAAGGGTTTTCTTTCTTTTTAAAATGGATCTCATAAAATAAAAAAAAAAAAAAAAAAAAACACACACAAATATCAAATTTGTTTCATATCCATTTGCTGTCACATAAATGTCTAAAAAAAAAAAAAAAAAAAAAAAAAAGTAACCAAATATATCAACAAAGGTCTCTGCTATTTTAGAAAACTTTACAACAGAAAAGAAATACCATCTAATTTATTCCTAATGATAAGAATAAGAATAAAAAATCTCTAATGATAAAAAGGTCATATAGGGAATAAATTTACAGCATTTAAATATTATTATCATTATAGATCAGGTCTTGTTCAGGGGTTTCATCATAAATAATGAAGGTTGGATTTCTTTGCCGATAAGTTTCTCTTAACTAATCAAATGACAATTATTTCATTTGCACTCAGTCAAGTCCATCAGCAAAAAGATTATCTAAAAATTTTGCTGAAATTGCAAAATTTTAGATATCAGCTTTCTTTGTTATTTCATCTTTAAATGAGAATAGAAAAAAAAAAATGAATATCATTCCTCTCTATCCCCCAGATTTATAAAAACTGACAATCATCTTCGTCAAATTTATTTCTTCCTATGAAATATTGTTTAATAGCATGACCTCAGGACATACCACAGTATGATAATTTAATCATTACAACGTTTGATATGTTTGCTTAAGAGCTATTGCAAATAGTTCAATATGTAAAAAGTATAATCTTGATTTAACTCTCACTTTTTTTCTTTCTTTTTCATCTTTTAATTATGTTCGATTGAAACGGATTAGTGTTATCGCTTCCATGCGCCTTCACCCTCTCTATCTTTTCCCAACCCATTCTTATATTTTTTTGTGTAGCATGTCTTTTTTTCGTTTCTTTATAATATTTATTTAGCTGAGGTGACGAGACACTCGTTAAGAAATAAGAATTTGGTTGATAAGCAACAGTCATACTTTTAAGTAGAACGAGTATTAAAAATACAAGGTGTGTCAAAAAAGTATTGAGATTTTTTGTACTTTTCGACACCTTTGTATTCTGAAAAAAAAAAAAAATAACGGTTCATTCATTGTTCATTTCTATCTTGGTAAATACAGCTTCAAACTCAGCACTTTTATGACACCTTGTATTCTGAATAAAATTAGCGTTTCATCCAGTGTTCATTTTTATCTTGGTAAATACAGCTTCAATCTTGATACTTTTATGACACACCTTGTATAGATTGCTGGGCACAACATAACCACAATATATCAGTGGGTTTGAAAGAAATAAGAATACAAAAAAAATTTTCCATACATAAATTTGCTTTTTCCAATATGTATTTAGTCTTCAATTAATCTCTTAACAAAAACAAGATGGTTACTATGACAACAGAAAGTCAAGAAGGCAGGTAAGCATTAATGCTTTTGTTTACAGAAATTTTGGAAGATGATCAAAAAATTAGGAAATACAAAGATATGTAGTCCAGGTTAAAAGTGGAGTAAGGGTAATCCAAAGCCAGACTTTTTTTTAGATCTTATGTTTCCAATTCAGGTTGGTTGGTTTGATATTACGGCATGTCAACCCTTGTTGGGTTATTTCATGCCAAAGACATTTTGTTTGATTCATTCTTGAGGAGTACTCAATTTTTATTTATTTATTTGTTTATTATTTTTTTTAACACAATTTTTTTAAAATACATTTTTTAAACTTATTTTTTTCTATTTAACCCATAGATGGGATCCTAACAGGCACTAGTACTCCAGGTGAAAGTGGACCTAGGAGCAATGGTGATGAAGGGTATTCCACATTCCTCAGAGCTCCAAAATTGAACTTCACCATCAGATAGAGTTTAACATCATACAGAGGAGATTAAGACCCTCAGTCACCGCCTTCTAGCATATATGATGAAAAGGCGTTGGCGCTTGTTATAAGCGCAATAGGGTTGGGACAATCATATAAGTGCTAGGGCTTGATGTGCCCAGCTGATTGATCGGAGGGGGCCTCTCCAACTGCCCGTCTAGCCTAAGTAAGGGCCAAGGCGAGTGTGTGCATGTCATGGACTGCTCAGCCACCAGGGTTCCATCCTGGAGCATGGCCAACAGGTTCCCCCCCCCCTTTGTAGAGGTGCAGTCAGTGTATTCTAAAGCCCTAGCTGATAAGGCTGCCAATTCAGGTATCATGGGGAACAAGAAAAATGTTGTTAAACAGGCCAGGTTTTGGCCCATTTACTAAAAGTTTTCTTGTTCCCCAATGATACCTGCATCAGAAAAATAAGGTATAAAAAAAAGTTTGGCTTCAGGTTACTCTTACCATGCTTTTAACCTGAACTACATATTATGGGCTGGGTTAGCTCAGTCAGTAGAGCATTCGGCTAGAAACCACAAGGTTCCTAGTTCGATACCGGTCCTAGCCAACTCAGCGTACGAGTAGCACAGGGATCTGTGCGGTAAAGTAAGGAGCTGATGGTAGGTGTGGCGCTCCACCTCAGATACTAAAAACAATCTCCTTGGTCTAGCACTATTGAAAAGGGGATAGACTCCCTCGCTGACACCGACTTTAGGCCGCCCTGTCGACTTTACTTACGTTTTTACTTACATATTATATACAAGTCAGTGTCTACACAAAATATTTTATGAATTATCATTTCAAAATAGTTTTGTGTTTTTAACATATTGCCTATTTTCTTTTTAATAATAACTTCAATGAATTCATAAAACAAAATTTACAGTTAAATATCCTTATTGATGTCAGTTTATGTATAAACACACAACCCAATTCAGATGATTTTTTATTACTAAAATCAATAAAATGAGCACAAAATTGACTTTGTAACTTTCGGACGGTTTAACAGGCATGTAATTCTGTTCACAAAATATTTGCGCTGTTTTGTTAAACAATACAAGATATATAATTAGGATGATCTTGAAGAAAAATTAGTATAAAAGAAAAAGATTTGTTCAAGAAAATATGTGATAGTTAAGAATCATGCTAATTGACTGGCATGTCAACCCCTGTTAGGTCATTTTATGCTGAAGATGTATTGTTTTATTCATTCTTGAAGGGTAATCCATATTTTTTTAAACATTTTAAAAAAAACTCCCAATACCCTTGGGAAAGGTAATAGATCCAACTATTCTCTCTCCAGCAATGGGCAAAATATGAGCAGACTCTGTTGAGGGATGGCTAAAAAATTTCCCTTAAATCAAAGACTTCTAAATATGTTTAATATTACACTTAAATAAAGATTATCATTTGGGGCAGGTTAGGAAAATGAATATCTTCTGGCTGGGCGGAATGAGGTGGTATAGGATGTTAAGAGTTAACCATGGTTAGGCAACCAGTCTAGAGGAAGAAAAACTCTGAATTCAAACCTGTTAAACTCCGCTAAGAAATTGACCTTGTGTCACATCCTGCTTGTGTGAAGGGGTTGGTAAATACATATATTTTTTTATCAGTTATTGGGAAACTATTTTTAAAGATGTGTTTTATTGGTGATTATCAAATCAGGGTCTGTTTACGTACCTAAATTCCACCAGCTATAGGTAAATAATAGAGCAGAGTGGACTCTTTAACCTTGGTATGACAACCAGTCTAGGAGAAGGAAAACTCTGAATTCAAACCTGTTAAACTCCGCTTAAGAAATTGACCTTGTGTCACATCCTGCTCGTGTAGAGGGATTTGGTAAATGTGGATGTGGGAATTTTTTTTTTTTAATTTTATGTTTATAGATGTTGGGTTAATATATTGTGAACATCCAGTTTTATTAAAATGGAGATTTTATTTACAAAGCACATAATTAAAACAAGCAGTTTTATTGGCTAAACATTAAAGTGAAAGCTTTCCATTAATTCAACAATTCTCATTAATAATTTCCTTATACATACAATAAGCTAGAATGTGTGCACATATGTAGACATTAAATATACACACATTTTCATGCATGCACACATATACACAAAACACCCACACACATATACTGTTGGAATATTTTAGCTATATATATATATATATATATTTACCAACCCCTCTGCACGAGGAGGATGTGACACAAGGTCAATTTCTTAAGCGGAGTTCAACAGGTTTGAATTCAGAGTTTTCCTTCTCCTAGACCGGTTGCCTAACCAAGCTTAAAGAGTCCAGTCTGCCCTACTATTTATCCATAGCCGGAGGGAGAGTAGGATTCATACCTTTCCCAAAGGTATTAGCACTAAGTGAAATGCAATTACCACATCTAGGATTTGAACTCGGGGCAACGAGTCCATTTCCCATGACTTTAACCATTACACCACGCACATATTTTAGCTATATAAGGTGTGCTGTGGATCACAACTTAAATTTATAGACTCTTCGAGACTGTGTGAACTGATTCAGCCAATCAACATGCTCGAATACATGGTTGGCTAAGTATTTAAAGGGCTTGGAGGAAAGGTGTTTAGTTGCTTGTGCTTAGCACTGGTGAACACAAGCATCATAGGATTCAAGATACACAGACCAACTGAAAAGCCTTATTGGATACTACACAACACGGATCAAACTTAATGCCACAAGGAATCTCCACTGTAAAGTCCTCTCATCTGCAGCATAAAAATGGCCACAATAATCTTAACACACACACACACAAATACGAATATGGGCCAAAAAGTTTATATGGAAACATATCTACTGTTGATGACTTTTTTCACCAATGGGATCCAAGCACTGCAATACCAATGGATGAACTGTGTTGACTGCAAAGAGAACTATGTGGAAAAATACACCTCATTCGGTCACATTCCATGAGAGTATCTTGGTCAGCCTATGAACTGTACAGCCAAACCTCATACACCTTACATAAATACAGACATACATACACACATGTATATAGACATACATACAAGTGTATACATGTACATTATATATATATTTACCAACCACTCTGCACGAGCAGGATGCGACACAAGGTCAATTTCTTAAGCGGAGTTCAACAGGTTTGAATTCAGAGTTTTCCTTCTCCTAGACCGGTTGCCTAACCAAGTTAAAGAGTCCAGTCTGCCCTACTATTTACCCATAGCTGGAGGGAGAGTAGGATTCATACCTTTCCCAAGGGTATTAGCACTAAGTGAAATAATTGCCACGTCCAGGATTTGAACTCGGGTTGACGAGTCCATTTCCCATGACTTTAACCATTACACCACGCGCTTCGTACATGTACATTATAAGTGGTCATTATTAATTATACCTACATAGAGACAACTTTGTGATGCATGCATCACATAATATATAGTACATAGATGTTTGAGGTGTTCTATTGATATCAAATGAAAATCCTTGAGGGAACTCCTCAGTGCGGAAGAATCAATCATCCAGAAATTATTAGAGAAATAAGGCATTCAGATTAATGAGCTTCTAGTGCAGTTGTATGAAATCAATCAAAGCTACAGCAAATCATAAACAATTTGGAATTTAAGGCTACACAAGTGGTGTATTCTGGGATATTTTTTTTTTTAGGGGGGGGGGTATAATGACAAAGACCAGTATCTTCAAATAAAATAATATCCAGATAGAAAACAATCACTAGAAGCAGGTGGGGTAAATTCTCAAATCTCTTAAGTGAATAACAAAAATATTTATTAAATAAACATCTCAATGGTAGATATTTATGTTACATAATAAAATAGGTTTGCCTATTTATTTTGTAATTTAGATTAGAATCTAAAATAACAGTTTAGAAGAGTCAGAGAAAATAACCAGTATTATGATAGACAAGACTTGACTCCTAGCTGACCTATTAGCAGTTCTCTGAATGCTTGCTTTAGTCATGGCCACTTGGTCATGCAAATCAGTTAGAGATTGAGAGTATCCCCAGGCGCTATCGCGAATGGACATGTAAAATGGCAATTTCTCCATCCGTATGGTTGGAATGTCTTTTGGAAGATAAAAATGTTGAAAATTTAATAGTTTTTGTGTTCATGAAAATAAGAGTAAGTGGACACAGAGATGAGAAAATGTCAAGCCAACCTGGAGGAATCCTGCCAGTATAGAAGTTCTAAGAAGATAAGTATTATAAGAAGAATAAGCTATTTAACATTTATATAATATTGTTATTATACACTTTATAAGTACTAAATTGATTTCTAATAATATAGGTATTTCCCACATTTTGAAAACAATTTTTTTCTCTTTCATTAAAACCTGTGGCAATATGCTTAACCATTGTTAAATAATAGATTGGCAGAATCTATTATTTGGCAGGTAGTGTAGAGTAATTCAAAATGATCTCAAAAGCCTATTGAATGTCATCCAGTTTGATTGATGTGTGATGACCTCGAGCTCGTTTGAGAATGTAGCTTTTCTTGTACTAAGATGTCACATGATCAGACGACACTCACAAGTTAGAATCGCCAGACGAGAGCGATCAAGATTCTATCTCTGACATGTCACAAATAAAGTAATTATGTGCACATATAAAAAATATGTCTAAGCTCCTTGTCATCCCAACACAGAAGAACTAAGAACAGTTGTGTCACAGCAACAATGAACAAATGGGATGAGAAAAATGGCGACCGAAAAAAAAAAAAAAAAAAAAAAAGGAGCGACAGAACACAAGTGAGGAGCTGGACAATCAAACAAGCAAGGGTTATGCAATACAATGAGTTGAAACTAGATAGTCAAGTTTTCAATGCTTTACTTTTCTAGCTGATCCAAATACAATACAGCCTAGTATCCCTGTGGCTAGGGGTTTAGAATACACCAACTGCACCTCTGCAGAAGGGTAAACCCCCTCCTACCAATAGGGTAACCTGTTGGCTGTGGGTGGCGACCTGTGATGCTTTATGATGGAACCCTGGTGGCTGAGCAGTCTATGACCCTTTAGCCCTTACTTAGGCTAGGCAGTTGGAAAGGTCCCCTCTGATCAATCGGTTGGTCATCTCAAGCCCTAGCGCCTATATGATTGTCCCGAACTATGCCCTTATAGCAAACCCCCATCCCTTTTTATCATGTGTGTTAGAAGATGGTGGCTGAGGTCTCAATGTTCTGGGTATGACATTAAACTATCTGATGGTGAAGTTCCAATTCTGGAGTTCTGGGGAATGTGAAGTACCCCTTCATCACCATTACTCTAAGGTCCACTCTGACCTGGAGTGATAGTACCTGTAAAGGTCCTATCTATGGGTCAAATAGAATAAATAAGTCTGAAAAAAAAGTGTTTTAAAAAATTAAGTTTAAAAAATAAAAAATTGAGTACCCACCAAGAATGAATTTAAAAAAAATGTCTACAGCATAAAATAACCAACAAGGGTTGACATGCCTTAAAATCCAACAACCAACCAATCTAGCCTAGCATTTCTTAATATCCCATAAGGCAATTTTCTGTTTATAACCCCAGGCTCTAAAAAAAAAAATTATCACCTTCAATAGGAAATAAATCATTTGTATTACAACACATTATTTTCACCCCCCCCCATGGGCCGGGTTAGCTCAGTCGGTAGAGCGTTCGGCTAGAAACCACAAGGTTCCTAGTTCGATACCCGAACTCGCCAACTCAGCATATGAGAAGCACAGGGATCTGTGCGGTAAAGTAAGGTAGGTGTGGCGCTCCACCTCAGACGCTAAAAATAATCTCCTTGGTCTAGCCCTAGTGAAAAGGGGATAGACTCCCTCGCTGTCTGGCTGATACCAACATCAGGCCGCCCCGACGACTTTACTTTATTTTCACCATAGGAACTGATGAAATAAATCTATTTGAGTAACTATGTCAAATAACTAAAACTATTATAAAGAAACAATTAAAAATGCAAAGCTTTTTGCTGTTTGTGAATCAAATATAAAAGTAGAGTGAAATGACTATAGTCATGCTTCATTATCGGTGGGGGGATTTGTTCCAGTTCCCCTTCCTTCCAAAGATATCAAAATAAGTTGATGCATAAGTCCCTTAAAATGGAGTAGTACTTACAGCTAACTTATGCACATCTCATGTTCAGCATCTCTAAATTACTTATATTAACTTATACAAAGTATTAGATGTAAATAGACTGTAGGCATAAATAAAGAAATTTTGGCAAGAAATTGACATCCATGGACTCTCCCTTTGATTTTCAACTTCATGCACACAATGAACTTTTGACACAGTCGATAAAGAATTAGTGCAGCAAATTTTGAATTCAGACACCTACCCAAGGCTCCAGGAATATATGAATTCATATATTAGCGTGTATATATATATATATATATATATATATATATATATATATATATGGTGTTAATTAATTTAACATCAAAATCTTTGTGCCATTAGTAAAATGATTGAAGAAAATTCTGATATAAAAATTGTGTACAATGAAATTGGAGATATCTGCATAAAATATAAATGTGTGTGAAAAATTGGCATAAAAAAACAAAAATATAAATTGTATTAAACAAATTTTTATGTAAAAGAAAAAATACCTCAATTTAAAGAACTTAACAAAAATCAACTAATTATTTTGCACGGTTTAGCTCAGTTGGTAGAGCATCCAACTCAGAACCACAAGGTTCCCGGTTCGATACCAGCACTTGCAACACAGCACACGAGGAGCATAGCTTGGATCTGTGCAGTAAAGTGAGGAGCTGATGGTAGATGTGGTATTCCACCTCAGATGCAAAAATAATCTCTCTGATCTATCGCTAGTGAAAAGGGGATAGACTCTTTTGCTGTCCAGCTATGTGCTACAAACTGGTTGTGTGCTATTTTGGTTAAGTGAAAACTGTAGCAAACTGGAACATCTATATATATATAAAGGGAAGTTTGGTATGTATGTGTCGACGTATAACTCCAAAATGGGGAGTCACTCAGATTTGAAATCCTGCATACACATTAATAACCTTCTAACTAAGAAACATGCCAAATTTGGTTATTGATTTTTACTGATTAAGGGATATAATTAATTAATTAAACCAAAATCAACCAATTTGCGGAACTGTCCCTATACGAGCTCCTGCTGCTAATAAAATATTGTCAGTTGCCTGCTTCCTATTATAGTGATACCAGCAGTTTAGTGAACAAAATTTTTGTTGACAAAATGGCAGTCTAGGCCGTTCAGCTCAGAATCTATCACCTATTTATTATCCAATCTTTAAAATTTTTATATGGTTAGAAAAAGAAAATAATCTTTCAAAATGTGTAATTTGTATGTGTTTTTATCGATTGAATTGTTTTTTTACAGCGAGTTAAAAAAATAAAAAATAAAAAAAATTGGCTTTGGACAGCTGCGTTGCCTGCTATTAAACTGATGAATTCGTATGTACAAAAGAGTTTCAGAAATAAATAAATAAAACACTATTATAAACAAAAAAATGGAAACAGACAATTGTAAATATTTCATTCTTACTCCTTAATGGAGGTGCAGTCGGCGTATTATACAGTCCCAGCCAACAAACCTAAATAAATAAGGAAGAATACATAGCTCCTTTAAACTGTTACTTTTTTAGTGGTAAAAAAGAAAATAAACTAAACAAATTTATTTTTATCACTTTAATGCAACAAGCAATTAAATTTAAGTTTTTGTCATATATACAAAACGTTTTTGCAAAAATATATTTCAAAACACTCAAGTTTAGGAATACAATAAAAAAAAATGATATTTTAAATGTAAACAAGAAGAAAAATATTTCATTATATTAAACATACATTGTACTATACGAATTATTAGCGATTTTAAAAATTTGATTAATCATTTTCCTCTCTTTTTTAAAATTTGATAAATCATATTCTCTCTCTTTCTCCCCTCCCTCTCTGGTGTTACTATTTTTTTTTTAATCCGGTCATGGACCAGGCACTTTTGCTAGTAATATATATTTATAACAAAATTGAGGATTAACAACATGAAACTGAGTTGTGAGTTTTTATCCAGTTTTATTATTATCTTATACTTGAAATATATTGCTCTAAATTTTCATGCATAAAGAATTGTAAAGATTTTACAGATTAAAAACACTTAGCATTAAATTTCAATCATAATTGTGTGTGTATCACATACACACATTTCTTTTATGTATTTGATTGCTTTTCTGTTATTATTGCCATCATATATATATATATATATATATATATATCTGGAGGATATGTGCTTAATTGAAGTCATACCTAATTTTGAAAATTAATTAGTTAATAATTAATGAATTTAGGTGGGCATATATGTTCAAATGTAAGGCTAAACGAATCGAGAAAAATGTCAATCCCTGGAACATATATGCCCGCCTAAATTCATTAATTATTAACTAATTAATTTTCAAAATTAGGTATGACTTCAATTAAGCACATATCCTCCAAAAATTGTCGGCTTAAAGACATAAAAAATAAACACATTTGTTTGTTTACTTAACTTTATATATATATATATATATATATATATGCACACACACATTTATACACACATACATACACTCAGTTTGGTGGGTAGTGGGAATAAAGAGTGCTTTGAAAATAAATTTTCTTAGCAGACTTAACCTTTAAATAATGGAAATACCAAAGATAGTAATGATATAGTATAAAGTTGTCATTAAAGTCTATCATTTAATAGTGGTTACTTTGAGATTAAGCAGACATTTAATCCGAAAAAGGTATGTCTAAGGCATCTTGGGATTTGGCAAATCCATCTCCACTTACACTTTTTATTAAAGCATTGCTGGAAGGGGTGATAATTATAATACACATTACTATTATTAGTTCTTGACAAATGACGTTGAACAAGTCTACTTGGGATCAAATAAACACCTTGGGATGCATTCTCACATTTATACATACTTTCATTACAAACACATAAGTAAATTCTTATCTTATTTTCTTTTGTTGAACAAAAATAGAAATTAGTATTAACCATGAGGTCACAAATAACAACCAGGATTCTTTTCTTTTCTTTTTTTAAACCTAAAATCTGCAAAAACAACCACTTCTTCTCAACACATGTTTTTGTACCTGCTACTTGAAAAAGGTAGATTTTTAGGGCTGACAGATTTGTATATATATATATATATATTGCTTTAAAAAATCAATTATTAAAAATTTTATAAAAAGTTAAAAAGGTTGGTTGGTGCGTGTTTAATGGCTTATCAACTCTTACATGTTACCTAATGCCAACTCAGCGTATGAGTAGCACAGTGAGTAAAGTGAGGAGCTGATAGTAGGTGTAGTGCCCCACCTCAGACACTAAAATAATATCCTTGGTCTAGCACTAGTGAAAAGGGGATAGACTCCCTCACTATCTGGCTGATACCGACTTTGGGCTGCCTTTACTTTTTATATATACATACACACACAAGGTGTGTCAAAAAAGTATCGAGATTTTTTGTACTTTTTGACACATTGTATTCTGAAAAAAAAAAAATTTTTTAAACAAAATTTAAAAAAATAACGTTCCATTCATTCTTCATTTCTATCTTGGTAAATACAACTTTAAACTTGGTACTTTTTTGACACACCTTGTATCTGAAAAATAAAATAATGAATGGAACATTTTTTTTTTTAGAATACAAGGTGTGTTAAAAAGTACAAAAAATCGATACTTTTTTGACACACCTTGTATATATAAGATTTGTAAACAAATAAATTGTAGATAAATATTTTTGGTTGGTTGGTTATTTTGTTTAATGGAATATCAACCCCTGTGAGTTATTTAATGCCAAATAATTATCTGTTTTATTTTATTTTGATAAGCAATTGTTCTATTGATAGCTTTTCTAATTATTACTGGTGAAGAACTGGCAATGTTAGCCTTGTTGTAAAAGCAAACCACCCAGTTAAAAAGTTAACTATATTTCGTCTCAAAAATAAATAAATGTTTAGCTACAAAAGTGAGCCACTTCACAAAACCAAATCTTCAATTTATTTTTTTCTTTCCTTTGTTATTGTATATTTAATTTATATTTTCTTATGTAAGGGCCGGCTTAGCTCAGTCAGTAGAGCATCAGCCTAGGAACCACAAGGTTCCAAGGTTCAATACCGGCCCTCGCCAATTCAGCATATGAGTAGCATAGGGATCTGTGTGGTAAAGTATGGTAGGTGTGGTGCTCCACCTCAGATGCAGAAACAATCTCCTAGGTCTAGCATTAGTGAGAAGGGGATAGACCCCTCATTGAATGGCTGATACTGACTTAAGACCACCCTGACGACTTGTTTTTTAAGTGTTGTTATTAATTCAACTTTTAAAATAGAAGTCAACAATGATTTTTTTTTTTATAGTTTAGCCATGGAATTATTATGCATCTATTTCATAGTTTCCATGGCTACAGTCAATATACATAAAGAAGTTTACACATGTAATTATACAGATAAACACATACACAAACGTATATGTATGCACACCTAAAATGTGTGTGTGTGTGTGTGCATTGATAAACATGAACACATACTTGTGTGAATAAATAGCTAAATACTAAATAACATAAGAAGACAAAAAAGATAAAATTGTTTATATTGTACACACATGAATTTATATGGGGATGCATAGATATATGCAATTAAGATCGGAATCTGTTTTAACAAAGATAATGCCACTTAACTTTAGGCAGAGATGCTGATAGGTACTACCTACCTGCATCCCTGAAGCATAAAAATAGAAAAGGACGCAGTAAAATCACATCCATGTGTCCCAGTGTTTTTCTTTTTTCTTCCCTTACCATTTCAAGCTAACTGTAAATACATTTCAATAGTTTCTTAGAAATGAATTACACAGGATAGGCTACAAGGTAGGAGTTAGATGGCTTTAGTTTGTTTCCCAAGATCATGAATAGAAACCCTTCAATTTAATATGAAACTTTAGTTGGGATCCATCAAATTTCCCGGGGACTCATTCAAAGCAAATATTTGCATCCCAGGATGCACTAAAACAAAAAGCTATCAGCATCACTGTTTAGGTATATATCATGTTTTTTAATATAAAACTTCTTTAAAAGGCCACTTTTGGCGATCATTGTTGGTTGGCTTATTTTGTGCCATATCAACCCTTTTTGGGTTATTTAATGCCGGACCAAGTCATTTTGATAATCAGTTTGTTACAGTACCTGCTGTTGCTTAAATGGTCACCCATCTAAATATTGAACAGGCTCAACACTGCTTAACTTTGGTGATCTCATGGAAACCGGTGCATATCAACCTTTTCAGGTCATTTAATGTTAAATCAAGTCATTTTGATATTCGGTTTCTTACACTACCTGCTGTTGCTTAAATGGTCTTCTATTTAAGTATTGAACAGACTCATCACTGCTCATCTTTGGTGATCTAGTGGAAAATGGACATCCCATTATTGTGTAATGGTTAGCAAGCTAGTCTCTTAGATCAATTACTGCTGAATAGCAAGTTTGATGCCCCATATTAGCAATATTGCGTCACATCCTACCATGGCCAACAAGTTGGGTAATAAAAAGGGTGACCTATCATATTATAATGGTTAGCAAGCTAGTCTCGCAGATCCATTACTACTGAATAGCGAGTTTGATCCTCGTTGGATGGCCCATACTTGCAACACCGTGATTTTGGCATTAAATGACCCGAAAAGGGTTGATATGCTGTAAAACAACGAACCAACCAACCAAAATGCTGAATAATTCCAAACATTGTAAAATTATATTCTAGATTTTGGTGAGCCAAGACAGTTCCAGACTTTTTTTTTAATGAGCTATCATAAAATCCAACAATAACAATGGTACCAGATCAAACGTTTCAAGTGTTTATCCAGAAGCTTTTGTATACGAAATTCTTTTAAAAAATTGTTTTTATTAAACCACTACAAAGGGCAATCGTCACTTTGTATTTTTCTAACTTCAAAATGGAAGGCAAACACATGGCTGCTTCTCTGCTCAAAACTAAACCATTTCCCTTGAAGAAAACTTAAACTTTATTGTCACTTGGTCGCCGATTAAGGCCTTGCTCAATTATAGACAGGACCTGTGGATATACCACAGTATGATAATTCAATTATTACAATGTTTGATATTTTTTTTACTTAAGAGCTATTGCTAAATAGCTCAATATGTAAAAAGTATAATAATCTTGTTTTAACTCTCTCTCACTCTTTTTTTCTTTCTTTCCTTTTCATCTTTTCATTATGTTTGATTGAAACAGACTAGCGTTATCGCTTCCGTGCGCTCACCTCCCTCTCTCTATCTTGCCCCTACTCTTTCTTTCTTTCTTATTATATCTTTTCTGTGTAGCATGTCTTTTTCTTCCTTTCTTTCTAATAAAATGATAATGTAGTACTTTTAAGGAACACAAATATTATTATAGAGATTTTTTTTTTTTTTTAATAAGAATTAATAAAATTATTTAAAACCTAGAAAAAAAAAATTTCAAATCCAACTATCCAATATTTTCATTTTATAATAGAAAAATAAAAATTCAACATCAGTTCAGAAAAATGCTCTTTAGAAATCAGTTCAATATCTACAATATTCAAATAGTGGTAAAGTAGTCTGTGTTATTGTCAGTATCAGCTGGACAGCGAGGGAGTCTATCCCTTTTTTACTATTGCTAGACCAGAGAGATTATTTTTGCTTCTGAAGTGGAGCGCCACAACTAATACCAGCTCTACTTCACTGCACAGAATCAAACTGGGCTACTCATGCGCTGAGTTGGCGAGGGCCAGTATTGAACCCGGAACGCTGTGGTTCCTAGTTGGATGTTCTACCAACAGAGCTAAACCGGCAACCCTAAAATCCCCAAATCTTACACCAAGCTACAGTAACTTTTTTTTTTTTTTAATTTTCTTTTATTACAGATGTGCAGGGAGCAAGTCTATCCCTTTTTCACTAGCGCTAGACCAAGGAGATTATTTCAGCATCTGAGGTGGAGCACTACACCTACCATCAGCTCCTCACTTTACCACAACATAAGAAATAGTATTGGCAATCCAAATTCAAAACATGAACAAGACTGAGTTCCATTTTATGCTATTGCTCTTGAGAAAGCATGAATCCATGTTCTCCCCCTAGCTATAGGTAAATAATAGGGCAAACCGGATTTTTTTTTAAAGCCTTGTTAGGCAACCAATCTAGGATAAATAAAAACTTACTTCAAACCAACATTACTCCTTAAAAATTGATTTTGTGTCACATTCAGCCTGTGGAGGGGTTGGGTATATACATACAGTAAGAATTTTTATAAGAAACAATTTAAAAATTCTTCAATGTATAGAAAAAAATTGTCCCAAGTTACCAGTCAAATAAATGATTTTTTATTTACTTTACTAAATAAAAATTTCATTAACAATGATACAACAACTTTAGTGTTGCAGAGAGAATTAGACTAGAAGCGGCTACCCAACATCACCGGGTAGAGGAGGTACCAAAAAAACGTGGTGTAATGGTTAGCAAGTTAGTACATTTTAATTTTTATATATCTTTGTGAATACTATTTCTCTGAATTTTTTAGATGAGGCTTGATAATTAGTATTATTTGTATTATTGACAGTTATCTCTAGACTGCAAGTTCAATCCTGGTCAAGGGCAGCAGTAACATAGAATAATAATTAACACAGCTTAACACCTGTACCCCAGCTATGGTTAGCGGAGTGAGAACAGGATAACCCTGTGAACTGAATAAAGGGTGAGGTTCAAACTTCCAAAAAGGTTCCTGAGTCCGGCTAGAAATACCTGAAAAAGGTCAGATAGCACATCGGCCGAAACATTGTACAGATAACAAGGAAGATGAGGACAATAGTCCGAATAATACAAATAATACTAATCTTTGTAAATATAAATCAAATCTTCAAGAATCGGTGATATTTAATGTGTATATATATTTACTTTATTTTTAATTGTTGTATTTTCATAGTATTATTCGGACATACATACATACATGCATACAACCAAACTGCCCTTTATATATGTACTACAAGCAGCTACCCAGTGAAGAGAAAAAAAACCTACTATATTGATTTGTTTACTTTTTAGATTTACAAATGCTGAACATTTTTAAGTAGAATTTCAATGCTATTTCTATGTATATTTTAATCTTTAAATATTTTCAAATATAAATCAAATCTTCATAATTTTTGCACAAAAAGCAAGAACCGGTGATATTTAATGTGTGGGTGGGTGGTGTATATATATATATATATATATATATATATATATATATATATATAGTATGAACAAAAAGTAATAAGACAATCAGGAATATTTTTTGTATGTTGTTTATTCTCAACTAGTTTCGACCTTAGGTCATCGTCAGGAGAAAATTTCTTATTTGAAGAAATTGTTTATAGATTTAGAAATATATATATATGGAAGTACGGTGAGGAATTTAATCCGACAGTATGTGGAGAAGATTTTTAAAGAAAACAAACACAGGGTGTCATGAACAATGGAAACTCTTTATGTCGATACTTAAGCAATTCGTTTTTTGTTTTTTAAATTAAAACCTTCTTCATGACATTGAATATATATATATATATATATATATATATATATATATATATATATATATATATATATATACATACATATACATACACACACACATACATACATACATACACACTTTGATTTTAATTGTTCTATTTTCGTAGTTTCATGTGGACACACACACACACACACACACACACACACACACACACACACACACACATCAACTGCCCTTTATAGATAGATGTAAAGGTGGCTGTATTAAAGTGGATTTTCAGGACAAGTAGAGCAAAGGCTAAATGTGTCTTGAATAGAATTTATATATCAGGATGCATTAAATGTGGTCAGTCTTTCTTTTCTTTGTAGTATTATGGGCTGTACGGTGTTGTAAATGGAGCATAGAGTACATCTATTCCATTAATGGTCTTCCCAACTGGACATAGCCTAATACCACATTACTAATGGACATAAGAGTACCTAACTATTACTCTATCACTTGCCATATATTTCACTTAAATTGAACCCCAAAAGCCAAATGAAATTTACTGTAACTTTGGACCATCAATTTTTCTCTTTTTGTCATGAAGCCCACCTGACAACACTACATTTATCAGTACAGTCACTATGGCTACATCTATCTATCTTTCTATTTATATATATCGTCAGGGTGACTTAAAGTGGTATCAGCCAGGCAGGGAGGGAGTCTATCCCCTTTTCACTAGCGCTAGACCAAGGAGATTATTTCAGCGTCTGAGGTGGAGCACCACACCTACCATCAGCTCCTCACTTTACCGCACAGCTCTCTATGCTTACTCATACACCGAGTTGGCAAGGGTCGGTATCGAACCAGGAACCTTGTGGTTCCTGGCGGACTCTCTACCGACTGAGCTAAACTGGCATATATATATATATATATATATATATATATATATATATATATATATATATTGGGAGGATATGTGCTTAATTGAAGTCATACCTAATTTTGAAATTAATTAGTTAATAATTAATGAATTTAGGCAGGCATATATGTTCAAATGTAAGGCTATACGAATCGAGAAAATGTCAATTCGTTTAGCCTTACATTTGAACATATATGCCCGCCTAAATTCATTAATTATTAACTAATTAGTTTTCAAAATTAGGTATGACTTCAAGCACATATCCTCCAAAAATTGTCGGCTTAAAGCCATATAAAAAATAAACACATTTATTTGTTTACTTAACTTCATTATATATATATAATTGCTAACGGTCATTTTTTCCCCGTCTTATTTTTGTTGATGACCGATCCACGTACGGTCGATGCATGATATTGCGAGGGTCCTCACATCAGTGAGGTAGGGCCGGTGTTGCTTTTTAAACCGTCGAGAGGAAGGCCCCGAAACGGTTTGCACATTCTCTCCTGATGAGCCCATGCATTTATAAACATCCTTTGTTTTTTCAATATATCATATTCACACTGTCGGATTAATTTCCATTTTATTTTCACACACACACACACACATATATATATATGTGACTAGAAGCGGCCACCCAGCATCACCTGGGTAAAGGGGGGGGGAACGTTTTATTGATTTTCTTACTTTTGAGATTTACTAATGCTGAATAATTGCAATGTGATTTCTATGTTTATTTCAATTTTTAAATATCTGAATATAAATCAAATCATAATTTTGGCACCAAAAGTAAGAACCAATGATATTTAATGTGTATATATATTTACTTGTCATTAATTCTTTTATTTTCATAGTTTCATCCGGACATACATACATACAGACACACCAACTTCCCTTTATATATGTATAGATGGATACTGAGTCTCCATCTGTCTGTAACCAAAACAATATCACTGTTTGTATCACAATACCTTCAGGAAATGTGTAAATTTATCAATCAGTATTTAATTCATAGTCAAAACCATTAATACATAGAATAAAGAACATCCCTGTATCATATATACTCAGAAATTAAGTATGCAACATTAAACTGTCCACGTTGTTTGTTAAATCAAGTTTTGATAAATACATGCCTGATATTATTAATTTATATATAGTTTGTTTTATTTTTTATATATAAAGTTATCTAATGCATAGTTTTACGAGAAAATTATTTACTAATAAGAAATAGTCACAAAATCTAAATTAAATTTGAAGATGTTTGTATTTAACTGTATCTTGTTTAAGTTTGTGCATGTCCACTTATTACCAGTTTAAATTTAATGACAGTTTCATCAATCATGCTTACTCCCACCTCAGTTTCTTTTCTTTTTTTTCAGATTCAATGACACAGGGTTGAAAAGAAATAAAAGGTTCTGTAGTTAAATTTAATATTTCGCAATAAGGTTATTAATATTAAGATTATAATATAATCTTATTGATATTAATTAATGATTTATATTTCATTATACAGTGAAAAAAAAAAAAAAAAAAAAAACTATTTTGATTATCTTCTGTCGTCAAAGCATGTTTTTTCATTTGATGCCCTCCAAAAGAAAAACCTTAAATATTTGAATTAATTTGAATTTAACTGTTACAAAGTTGGTTCTATTAGAAAGAAAATATATTTATTTGAATTTTGACAGCAAAACTATTTTTTTTTTTACGTCTATTATTAAAAAACATAAGATTTCAAAGATCAGTTTACATTTTATTTAAAAAAAATAAAAATAAAAAAAAAATAAAAAAAATTATTTTACATAATTTTGGAATTAATTTTTACACCACCCGGAGGGTTTTTTCTCTCATTTTTTGCTAGTATTACTAAAATTTTGATTCTTCCGTATGAGCAATACATTTAGAATGTTTAACTTAGAGAGTAAAGCAAATTTCAGAGCAATTTTCGACTGGATGATAGTTTTGTGAGCGTCATCAGTCATACTGAATGCCATTTAAAAAAAAAAAAAAAATCATCAAAATTCTCAATATAATAGACAAGAAGCGGCCACCTGGCGTTGCCTGGGTATAGGGGGGGGATAATAAAAAGTTAGTCTTGCTGATTCATTGATTGTTTTTGTCTTACATAATTGATTTATGTTTTAAATCCCAAACGCAGCTAATGACTTTCCCTTCTCTTGCTATTAAAATCCTAATTTTTAAATATCTTCCCAGATATAAATAAAATATTCATTATTTTTGCACAAATGTGACCTGATTCAGGTTTGGAAGATAGAAAAAGAAAGAAAGAAAAAATCGGAAGTTAAAATCTTCCGATCGTTTGGGTCAGAATTACAGGGCCGCGATCGAAATATGACCTGATCTAGGTTTTGAAATTAGAAGAAAGAAAGAATTAATAAACGGAAATATAACTCGCTGGCCGACTTCAGCCGTAGATCCAAAACAGATGGGCGATCCGAAAATGACCTCGACCGGGGAGGTCGAGGCGATAGTGGCCGGTAGTAAAATCTCAAGTAGGTCGGAACTCCCAGAAGTGAGGGAAGCCGTTCTTAGACGAGTCTTTGATGTATCCAGACTTTTAGTCACGGGGAAAAGATAAATCTTGTTTTATAGATTACCGGAACATGAAGAAACCAGGATTAAAGAGAATCTATTGTTTTTATGTTTCCCTATTGCTGGAGAATGGAGATAAACTCTTGTTGGAAATCGACATTAAAAAAAGGTCGAATGTATTTAAAAAACACATTCAAGTGGCCGGAAGAGATGGTACCCAGATTGGTGAGCGGAAGTAAATTTGATTGGCTCGTTGAACAAGAGGAAGGCGGTTACCCTTCTTGGGTGGGTGGAGCAGAAAAATTCCCAATGTCTTCATGCCGGCCGGAAATGGAATTGTTCCGATCGGAGTGTTACTTAACTCGGGCGTTTTTGGCTTGAGGGCAGATTAAGCCACGCTGCGCTTGAAAGAAGAGGCCGAATGGGCAGATGAGGCCAAACGGGCAGATGAAGTTGTGATCGCTTGAGAATCGGGCTAGCTGACAAGATTAACGCAATACTGAGAGCCGAGAGTAACTGACTTCAGCTAAGACCATTTTGAAAACTTAGTCAACTTACGAACTGTTTTGCACAATACTTTGCAGAAGACCAGAAGTATTTAATTACGGGCACATCACTCCCACAAACCTTGAGAAGTAATTATTTGTATTCTTATATTTTCGAATATAAATGTCGTTGATTTTTTTAAAAAGAAAAGATTCGTTATTTTTTTTCATATGACCAATCGGCCGCCATTAATCTCGGAAATCAGTTTCTATAGCAGATTTCTAGTCGTTTGAGATCTTAGCACAACGTGGGGCATTCGGCTAGACTTCCAGCAAATATAGAGACCCTGCAATCCGTGGTTGATGCAGAAAATCCGATCTTGACGGCCAATTTCGGAGATTCTGTGAGCCCTTCAGCTCGGGAGTGACCGACGGGTTATACAAAACTCAAGCTCTTGTAATAGTGAATGTATGTGTGTGTGTGTATATATACTTTGTTATTAATTGTTTTATTTTCGTAGTTACCTCCGGAGATATATATATATATATATATATATATATATATACATACATACATACATACATCAACTGCCCTATATATATGTATAGATTACTATAAAATGCTAAATAGAATCTTTTACTTCTTTATAAATAGAAAAATCAGTATCATCATGGCCCAATGTTACAATGGGAAACAAACAGAGTCATGGTTCATCTAGTATTAAATAAATGTTAACCAACCAAATGTTTTTATTCTAGGAAAACAACTCTTTAAAGGCAAAAATTATGCCTACTGTTGATTATAGAACAATGCTATTAACATAATTCATGGTTTATTTACTTATTTGAAATAGCAACAAGAAAATTACATTGAACTAGAATTTTATTTTATGATATTATTAAGCAAGCAAATTAATATTCACTGAATGATGCACATTATGTAAATTGAAATTTACAAGAAAATTTGCATCTCTCTCATATATATATATATATATATATATATATATATATATATATATATATATAAAGAGAATGGTTTACTGAAAATGACCAATGAAAAAATAAAAAGTAATAAAAAAAATAATCCAAGGGGTCAGAGAGGCAAGGTGGCCAATCCCTCTGAATAATAAAAAAATTATTGAAGGGACAAAACGACCCAGAGTGAGAGCACCTGGTGAACTAATTCCTTAACCATAGACACTACTTCCCTAAGATGATGAGAAGAACTGAAACCGAAATCTTTCAGGATTTCCCAGAAAAATTGTATATAAAGCCTCATGAATTTTCTGTTTACCATTTCCAATAAAGTCAGTGGTCTGATAATACTCATAGGTATACATTGATACCTGTGGGTAGAAATAGATCTATAACACCAAAATGACCAAAATTTTGTAGTTACCAAGCACTTTTTCTTTTTCCTTATGAAACTGTCACATAATTCATTTACTGAAAAATATCTTTAGACAATAAAATATTCAGATTTCTATTAGATAAATCCCCAGAGAAATTAAATTAGTTGAAATTTTATTTGAAACTAACAGGATATACAGAAAATATTTCCGGAATCTGAAAATCATAAAAGAAAAATCTGAAAATAATTATTTTTTAATGTTTTAAAATGTATTATTATTCTACTTGGGCATTTCTAAAATGTTATTTAATAATAACTTAATAATTGTAAAATGTAAGGTTTAGCCAAATCTAATGAGCTCATGAATTTTAATATAAAATTGTAATTGTTTTTATTACATACAGAAAATATATAATTAGCATGTATGGAACATCATTAAAAAATAAAATTCTCTCCTTTGGTCAAACTTGGCACTTTTTAGCATATGAGTTTATACATACAAACAAAACAGGTTTTTGTCATACATATTTCAATTGTCCTATTAAAGATACTTGTAATTTTCATCATTCATGGTAATCAAATTTATTTGGGATGATATAAAAAGAAAAAAAAGAAAAATGAAAAGTCTACAGCCTATGCAGAAGAATTTGTCTTGTTTTTAAACTTAGTGCTATTTTCTTGCAATGAAATACTTTTTAAAATTTATCTTAAAGTCATGGCGATACTTACCATTTTTAATCCAAAGAATTCATAGAATTTTATTTTTCTACATTGTACATTCCTAGTTTTGACTCTAAGGAGACAAAAAGATGAATATATCTGAATAAAATCTTATATCTTATGTATCAGTGATGCTGATAGCTTTTGATTTAGTGCGTCCTGGGACTCATATTTACTTTGAATGAGTCCCCAGAGAAAATGAATGGGTCCCAATGAAAGCCATCTAACTCCTACCTTGTAACCTATACTATGTAATTAATTTCTAAGAAACTATTGAAATGTATTTACAGTTAGCTTGAAATGGTAAGGGAAGAAAAAAGAAAAACACTGGGATACATGGATACGATTTTACTGTGTCCTTTTAGATTTGTGTGTGTTAAGGATGCATTCTCTGCTATATTGTACATTCCTAGTTTTGACTTTGTGGAAAAAAAAAAGGTGAATATATCTGAATAAGATTTTTATTTTTTTCTTCAAAAAATCAGCTAATGGAACACAAAATTAACTTTATACCATGTAAAAATTAAAAAAGAAGGGAAAAAAAAGATAAAACTGTATTTTACCTAAAGTCAATGAACCAAAAAAAAAAAAAAAAAAAAAAAAAAAAAAAAGAGACTACCTCAACATTCTTTCATAGCAGACATGTTCTAGAAAACCAACACTTCACTATCAATAACATTCTTTTCAGAGAACAGTTCTTTAGATGAGATGTACCATGAAGATCAGAAATTGACAAGAAAGAAGCCAAAATTATGGAAGAAGATCCTACATATAGAAGAAAAACAAAAACTACAAAAGAGAGCCTGGAATGTGATTCAAATATATCAATTTATTATCTAGTTACGCATTCTTTTACAATTCATCATCGCTATGAACTGTTTTTCAGGATTGTGATAAACTAGTCAACCATGAACACATTGAGTTTTCATTGTAATGGTAATCCATGATTATATTGATGCTTCTATTTAGGAAAGAAGAAAAGATTCTAATTATCATTTCATAGTTATTTTTGTTATATCAAGAATTTAGGTGATTAAAAAATGCCATTCAGTATGAATGGAAACACCACAAAATTATTCAGTTGCAAATCGCCGAAAAAGTAGGTTCCACAAGGTTTCATACTTTTGCACATGTCAAATTTTCAGTTTCGGTGAAATACCCCGCCCCCAGCCACTTCTAGTAAATTATAATGTAATCTTGATAGTTTTTAACAAACTGGTTATCAAAACCAATAACAGAATGAGAGTGATGACTATATGAAAAAAAAATAGTGTTTTGTGACTGAAAACTTGCTGTATCCAATGGTTTACTGTGACCCCCATATCTGTTATAATTTCCATGGAAACAAATAGGCAATATTACTTTTGGAGTATCTCTATCATCATCAAGTTGTGCCAACAGCACAGATACTCTCCACAATCTCTTTCTCTCTCACCATCCGTCCCTATCATCCATTGTTCTTGGTAAGTCCTCAAGACGACATCCAGTATCCACACAGAGTTGATGAATATAAGTTTTTGCTGGTCGGCCAACACTGGTGTGGCCATGTGTAGGAGTCATTAGGAGAATGACGCATAGGAGTTCATCCTTACTTCTCCAGAAGTGCCCAGCATGAGTGTTTGTGAGATAGGAGGTAAGTGGTCGTACAGCTACTGTTTTGTAGGGTACTGCTTCCAGGATTTGTTCAAAACAGCATGCAACACTACACACCCTCATTTAAAACACAAATTGCATATCCCTTTAGAATGATAATTTTGGACTTTTGAAAATACCAGCCAAAAGAAATTGAAAGAATCTATGACATAGAAATAGAAAAGATTCTCTAAACATCTGTGCATATGTTCTTTTGACATTTTTTTTTATTTATTGGTCATACAAAAAAAAAAAAAAAAAAAAAAAAAAAAAAAATACAGGTCAAAGCTCTTTAAAAAGAAAAAGAAAAAAAAGCTAGAATTTACCAGTCTGTTAAAGAAGGAAAAGAATTTTAGAAAATGGTAATCATAAGAGAGGGAAAATCAATTTAGATCAATAAATGATTACACTGGCTGCTCTTCTGGTATTTATAGGTTATAAGACTTGTTGACATGTGAATGCAAATATAAAACCAAAACAAAAACAAAACATGTATTATTTGGACCATTCGGACTGTTGTCCTCATCTTTTTTTGTTATCTACACTATTTCTCTGAATTTTTTAGATGAGGCTCGATAATTAGTATTATTCGGACTATTGTCCTCATCTTTATTATCTACACTATTTCTCTGAACTTTTCAGATGAAGCTTGATAATTAGTATTATTTGGTCTATTCAGACTATTGTCCTCATCTTTATTGTTATCTACACTATTTCTCTGAATTTTTGAGATGAGGCTTGATAATTAGTATTATTTGGACTATTGTCCTCAATTTTATTGTTATCTGTACAATGTATCAGCCGATGTGCCTTCCAGGCTTCTTCAGGTTTTTACAATGCCTATATCTACTATGCCATGTGTTCAATCCTGGTCAAGAGCAACAGTAACATAGAATAATAATTAACACAGCTTAACACTTATACCACTCAGTCTTGGTTAGCAAAATGAGAACAGTATATCTCCATGGATGAATAAAGGTTTGGGTTCAGAGTTCCGTGAAGTTCCCAAGTCCGACAAGTAATACCAGAAGAAGGCTGGAGGGCACATCGGCCGAAACATTGTACAGGTAACAATAAAAATGAGGACAATAGTCCGAATAATTCAAATAATACAAATCATCAAGCCAGAGAAATAGTAAAACAAAACATTGGTGAATTTACTTATGGTTGATATAACGATATACAAGGACATTTCACTGCAATCTCAACAATTTTTCCAGGAGATTCCTTTTTAAAAAGGAAATTGTGTAAGTATGTATTACTCTCAATCAAAAGTCGTTTATACTTAAATAATAACAAATTACAAGAATTGTTAATGAGGGAGTGTCTTGAATACTTTACAATTTGGTTATCCCAGGTAAATTTCAGAATTTTTAAAAAGTTTTTCTAGATTATTTCATTACTAGAAACATCTACCCAGCATTGCCTGGGTAGAAGTTAATCTGGCAGATTTATTGATCGTTTTGGTCTTCCATAATTGATTTGTTTGTTTTAATCACAAACGTCACCAATGACTTTCCTTTCTCTTTCTATTCAAATCCTAATTTTTAAATATCTTCACAAGTAGAAACAAAACCTTCATTATTTTTGCACAAAAAAGCAAGCTCTGGCAATAGTGAATGTGTGTATATATTTACTTTGTCATTAATTGTTTTATTTTCGCACACACACACACACACACACACACCAACAACAATGAAGCTCAGTCAGTAGAGCGTTCACCTAGGAATCACAAGATTCGATACCGGCCCTCGCCAACTCAGCCTACGAGTTGCACAGGGATCTGTGCAGTAAAGTGAGGAGCTGATGGTAGGTGTGGCATGTGGACTTACTGAACCCAAGGCAAGGGTTTTTTTAAAATAGTTTGTTCTGTATGAGGAGAGGGGATTTTTAATAATAGGAAGCCATGTTGCTGCAGGACATAATCATACAGAATTTAAATTTTTAAACTTCAAAAGAAAAAAGTTTTCTTACTAAAATAATTATTCTCATTTAATCAAACATTGCTTAATAGGTTTATAGGTCGTTCTTCAATTCTCAATAAAATATTTAGATAGCATTATTGCTTAGGACTTTAGACAAAAAACTTAAATGCTTAATCTCTTAAAATGTCACTCACTTTTAAGTTGTTTTAAAGTTGTCTTAACATATAGAATTTTTCAAGAAAATTATTTACAAACAAGAAATCATCACATAATCTTCTTTGACATTAAATTCTAAAATGTTTGTGTATTTAACTGTTTCCAGTTTAGGTTTGTGCTTGTCCAAGACTTCAAATATCTGTTTACATTTTTTTTTTTTTTTTTTTAACAAAAGACCGTGGGAAAAAAAATTTTTATGTAATTTTAGACGTTAATAAAATCTAGATAAAAAATTTTTAATGTATATTTCTTTTTTTTTTTTACACTAAAATTAAAACATTCATTCAATTCTAATGAAATTTTGTAGAATTATGTAAAATTGGGTGTATTTTTACAAAAAATGTTTTATTTTATGTATTTAATTTTTTCTACCCCACACTCCTTAGACAATATCTTTCAAAAATTAATTTTACACTATCCAGAGGGTGTTTTTTTTTTATTTTTTTATTTTTTTTTTTCCTTAAAACAATAAGATGCAGAAACAGTATATCAGTACCAATAACTATGTGATAGTTATCTCTCGCTAGAGTTCCAGACATCCTAATTTTGAAAATCAGATTTCCTTCTTTAAGAAATTTTAGAACATGTTATGTTTACCAACAATATTCTCTAGCTGAATTTTCTAAAAACTAAGCTACCATCAGAGACAGATAAGGATTAACAGGGCTAATTCTCTATTTATAAATACACTTCAAGTGTAGAATGCTACATACTAAGAGACCGGTTGACATTTAAGATATAGGTTAATCATATTTAGACAAAGTAGAAGACCTGAACATTTCCAAGCATAAATAGAACATTTAATAATAATAATAATAATAATAATAATAGATATACATACATCTCACAGTTTGGTTTATTTTGTTTTACAGCATATCAATCTCGGTGAGTCATTTAATGTTGACAAAGTTTTGAAATAAATTAATTCTTAATGGATACTCATTTTTTTTTTTTTTTTTTTAGAGTTTAACATCATTCCCAAGACAATAAGACCCTCAGCCACCGCCTTCTAGCACATATGATAAAAAGAGTTGGGGGCTTTACATAAGGGCAATAGGGTTGGGGCAATCATATAGGTGCTAGGGCTTGGCATGACCAGTCGATTGATTAAGGGGAGCTCCCCGACCACCCGTCTAACCCAAGTAAGGGCCATAGTGGAGTGTTTCAGCCACCATGATCCTGTCATCAGGCATTACGGGCCGCCACCCACAGCCAACATGTGGCCATTGGGGGGGGGTAACCCTTACAGAGGTGCAGTCTGCATATTCTACAGCCCCAGCTGATAGGGAAGCATCTCACAGTACTACTAAAGTTTTCTTGTATCTCTCAGTGCAGATCCTTTAAATACCTAATTAATGGATATGGTTTATTTTCAAGATTAAATTAGGAGGGGAAAAAAAACAGTAATAATACTAAGGCTAAATATTCTAATTGATTTTAACGGCATGTCAATCAGTCTAGGGTTATTTCATGCCTAGGAAGTGAGGGAATTGTATACGTACATTTAGATTTAGGTTTGTTACCCGTGACACCCCTTTCTAATGGGGGGGGGCATTTTTAAGCCCTACTAATAGGGCATGCAGACCCTTTAAATACTTGGAAATTGCTTATTTTCAAGAATCAAACAAGCCAAAAAAAAAAAAAAAATTAATAATATCAAGGCTAAATATTGTAATATCTATCTATTCTATACATAAAGGACACTTGGTGTGTATGTATGTCTGGATGAAACTATGAAAATAAAATAATTAACCACAAAGTAAGTATATATATATATATATATATATACACACACACACATATATATATATATACACACACATTAAATATCACCGGTTCTTGCTTTTTGTACAAAAATTATGAAGATTTGATTTATATTTGAAGATATCTAAAAAATTAAAATATACATAAAAATAGCATTGAAATTCTACTTAAAAATGTCCAACATTTGTAAATCTTAAAAGTAAACAAATCAATACACCAGGGTTCCTCCTCTACCTAGGCAATGCTGGGTAGCCACTTCTAGTCTCTTATAATTTAGGTTGGCTAAAACGTTTGTTCTGATTTTATATTTAACTACCATTACAAGTGTTTAGTTTTAACTAAATTGCTTTTTATTGTATTGTGACAGCTGTCATACTGGTTTGCATTTTTTTTTTAAATTGTCAGATTTGGTGTATTTTTGTTTATTGATTTTAATAATGAACATTGAAGAAAATAAGCAATATTTTCAAAATTTGCTTCTTTAAAAAAAATAAATAAATAAAAATTTTAATGAAAGTACAAACAGCTATACAAAAAAAAATAAAAAAAAAAAAGAAAGAAAGATTTGTCCAGGTTTAGAGAAGGTCTGCATAAATGTTGGTAGGTATGCGTCCTGCGTCCCTGATGCACAAAAATCTAAAAGGATGCAGTAAAATCATATCCATGCGTCCCTGTGTTTTTTTTGGTTTTTTTATTCCCTCACCATTTCAAGCTAACTGTAAATACATTCCAATAGTTTCTTAGAAATGAATTACACAGGATAGGTTACAAGGTAGGAGTTAGGTGGCTTTAGTTGGGACCCATAAATTTTCCTGGGGACTCATTTAAAGCAAATATGTGCATTCCAGAACGCACTAAATTAAAAAGCTATCAGCATCACTTGGTCTGTGAACTATCAAATGTGGTAAATATTGAAATTTTCACTGAATGATGCTCCATGGTCAAGTGGCCCAATTGAAGTTGATAGCAATTAAATCAAGACCTTATTTGAAATTCAGAAAATCTATTCAAGGCTTATTATATCCAATCTATACTGTTCACTAATGTGACACAATTGTTAAGTTAAAATACGGTCAGAGAAAAAAAAAAAAAAGGAAAATAGAATGTGTAGACTTATGCGATCAGTCAGATAAAGTTAAAGAGAGTCGTAAAAGGTTAAGGCCACCATGAAGTTGAGCCAGTTAGATAATATCTTTAGGTGGCTAGTTTTAAGAGAAAATAGGTCTTGAAGTTAATGGTCTGAAAGGTCGTCCCAGTAGCAGTAGATAGAAAATAGGTAAGGACCCACATCAGTGAAGCCAGCAATAGATTTATAGTTAAGACAACTTTCTTGCCAGCTGACAACAGACTTAAGTGTCCTCTGCTCCACCACAAACTGCACAAAGTGTTACACCTTCCTCCTCCATTAGCATCCTGTCATCAAACTTTTTGTTGTGTTTTTGTAGCGAAATTGAAAGGCTGTACCTTTTTCCTTCGAAGATAACAGTCTGGTACGGTCACAAGGATTTGTGCACATGCACTTGTAAATAGGCCCTTCGGAGATCGAGCAAAAGACACATTGGAGCCTTTCTTTCTCCACTCTCTTAACTTTTGGGCACAGACGTCGGCATGTGCCGTGTAGGCGTCGACCTTCCATTCAACTCACGAAAGTTAAGAGAGTGGAGAAAGAAAGGCTCCAACATGTCGTTGCTCGATCTCCGAAGGGCCTATTTACAAGTGCATATCTTCGAAGATAACATCACCGGACTGGTTTATGCGAAGGAAAAAGGTACTGCCTTTCAATTTCGCTACAGTTTTTCATCCTTGTGAACCCGTCTCTAACTTGTACCCTCCGAATCAGCCAGCACAGAACATTACAAACATAGGGTCATTGACATTGTGCAAGGAAGGTGCATGAGTGCAGACCAGGATATTATCACACTAATGACTGTAAAAGGAGGAACCAAAAGTTACAATAAAAAGGAAATGGAATTAAGATAGAAGCAAATACAAGTCAAATAATTAATAAGACTAGTGTAATTTTGATGTTTCAGACTACAACAGTCTGAAACATCAAAATTACACAAGTCGACGCCTACACAGCACATGCCAACGTCTGTGCCCAAAAGTTAAGAGAGTGGAGAAAGAAAGACTCCAACATGTCTTTTGCTCGATCTCCGAAGGGCCTATTTACAAGTGTGTGTGCACAAATCTTTGTGGCCGTACCAGACTGTTATCTTCGAAGGAAAAAGGTACAGCCTTTCATCTTTATTGTATGTATAAACATAACGTTTCGGTTGTTGTATCCTCTGACCTTCCTCAGGTGTTCCTTGTGTATCCGAGTATAGTAATAACCCAACCTGGGAAATCATTTTTAATAGTTTGACTATTGATCAAACATGTGTCAAAGAACTTTTGAAGATCTTATTCAAATAATGACATTATTTTTGTACACATATCATTCCAACATGTGTCACGAAAAGAATCACAATCATTTAGAAAAAAAAAAAAAGTTTATTGGCGTTTCCTGTACAACTAAAGGTGTAAAATCCAATGATATCAGTCATCTTGAAATTTTTATATTTAAAGTAATTTACTTTAAAAACAATTTGATTTAGCCTTTTCAATGATTGGTTCCCATATTGTGTTCATCTCTATAATTGGTCTACTTAAGAGGTCACATTGTGTTTATACAAACCACAATAAAGATTAGGACAACAGTACAAAAAATCAAAATTATTCACATCAAGCCTCATCTCAAAAATACAAACAAATAATTTATAAGACTTCTCATTAAAATAGAAAAAATTATAAGTCTAAAATAAATAAATCAAATTTTAAAATGGAGTCTCATTTTTATAATAATAAATATAAAACCATGATTTTTATAATCTCTTTATATGTGCACTGTATAACTTTACAAACTAAACTAGGGACATATAATGTGTAAATTCAACTGGATTTAGTATAGTGATATAGTTTTATCAATTCCAACTCCAATGACTCTGAATTGCTTCCAACTCAGACTCCACAGCCCTGCCTTTAGGCATAAAATAACCCTAGACAAATTAACATGTCTAAAAATCAATCAGCCAATCAGGATTAAGATTAAAATATATAAGGGTTAAAGTGTGCAAGTTATTTGACCAACTGACCAGAGCATAGAAAAAGCAATAATATATACAGGCACCTTTCTCATGAGAGAACAATCTCCCTTACCTCATAGCAAAAAAATAAATAAGTAAATAAATAAGAATAAAAAAAAAATCAATAAAACAAGTTGGGCAATGGTAAAATAGATTCTCATGTGGTGTAAGTGCTGCTTAGAAGGAAAGGACCAGACTCCCCTCCATCATCTGAATGGACTAATTTAGATAAATGACTTTGCCATAAAGGCAATTCTCCAGAAAGCAGCAACAGTACAGTGCCCAAAGCAGTCTAACAAGTGTGCAATTGTAAAAGTGTGCAGAGCATGCTTCTTATAAAAAAAAGAAACAGAAAAGAAAAAAAGAAACAGAAACAAGAGAAAAAGAAAGAAACAGAAAACAAAAAAAGAAACAAGAAAGAAACAAGAAAAATAAGAGAAAGAAAGAAAAAATAAAGAGAAAGAAAAAAAAAAAAAAGAACAAGAAAAAAAGAAAGAAACAAGAAAAAGAAAAAAAGAAAAAAAGAAAGAAAAGAAAAAGAAAAAAGAAAAAAGAAAGAAACAAGAAAAAGAAAAAAAGAAAAAGAAACAAGAAAAAGAAAGAAAAGAAAGAAAAGAAAAAAAAAAGAAAGAAAACAAGAAAAAAGAAAGAACAAGAAAAAAAAAAAAAGAAAAAAAGAAAGAAACAAGAAAGAAAAAGAAAGAAAAGAAAAAAGAAAGAAACAAGAAAGAAAAAAAAAGAAAGAAACAAGAAACAAAAAAAGAAAAAAAACAGAAAAAAGAAACAGAAAAGAAAGAAAGATAACACATCAGCTGCAGAGTTAATGTACTTTACAATAATAATGCAGGTCAGCATTCAAAAAAATAAAAAAAATAAAAATTAACCTTGAGCAAGTTTTTTTTATTTTCCTATCTGCTAATACTTAAATAAGCATGTAGTTTCTTTGATTCTTTGAGTGCTGCCACACAGGTATTTCAACACAAGACATAGGCTTCCAAGATTTTACTTTAAAAACAGTAGGGGGTTTTGTCCAGTAATCTACATATTAATTGTACAACCATTATCATATATTAATTGTACAACCATTATCATCTTGCAACAGATTCTGGTTAAAAATGAGTCCGTCCAAATCTTTCAAGATCAAATGCAAAAATGTAAATCCTAATTATCTGGTGCTGCTTCTCTGCCAAATTCTTATTTCACCTCAGCTAAATATTGGACCATTCTGTTTTTAT
Source organism: Doryteuthis pealeii (assembly GCA_023376005.1). Classification (NCBI taxonomy): domain Eukaryota; kingdom Metazoa; phylum Mollusca; class Cephalopoda; order Myopsida; family Loliginidae; genus Doryteuthis; species Doryteuthis pealeii. Next base: position 76,488,410 of record CM042153.1, read on the forward strand.
TATGAAGAAAGAAAGGGAAGAAAAAGGACATGCTATACAGAAAAAATATACTAAGAAAGAAAGAAAGAGAGTAGAGGAAAGGGCATGTGGAAGTAATAACACTAATGTTTCAATCAAACATGATGAAAAGAAGGAGAGAAAGAAAGAAAAAAAAGTGAGAGTTGAATCAAGATTATTATACTTTTTACATATTTTTCAATATCTAGAAAACATATCAAACATTTTAATAATTAAATAATCATACTGTGGTATATCCACAGGTCATGCTAGTAACTATCTTATTATAATGGAGATTATGTGTTTGTTTGTCTGTAACCGAAACTATATTACTAATCAAGTCACTATCCATTTAGTTATTATACATCACATTCTCCATGAATCATTTTTATTTAAGCCTCAATTATTAATAAAATTGTTTTTCATGATTAATACTGCTGGTCATATCTACATACTAATAACAGGCAATTGTATTTATATGTACAACAAAAAGTGGTTTACTGTGTGAACGGAAAGGCTAATTTGCATATTGATATTTAAAATTTGATTTTGATAAATATGTGCTTGGTATTGTTGATTTCTAATTATTTGATTTTATCTTAATGAATATGAGCAAAAATCTCGGAGATAAATCTTAAAAGAAACCAGTTAACAAAAAGAAATAACTGTAATTTTATTCTTTACTTTCTTATTTAACTAAATAGTTAAATTAGAAAAGTTTAGCAAGGAGAGACGAGGTGATGGAAGAGGAAGCTATAGCCTGTTATATTTTTCGATTATACCCCTCTCTGTTTCAAATCATTTTATCTGCATTCTTATTTAGTTTATTTAGACTTTCTAATTTAATATGATATTTTCTGACATTAATACTTGCACCCGGAGGGTGCATATATTTGCTAGTACTAATAATGAAGTGTGAAGTTCCCATCTATTTTCTTTATAATGATGATCTCATGTACTAGGCAATCTGTTACCTATATGTTCCGATTGCAACAACAGTCCATGATGATATTGATGCTTCTGTTTAGGAAGGAGTAAAGGATTCTAATAAGGGAAATTGTAAACAATTTGAAACTTAATCATAATGTAGGGCCCCACACACAGGTTTACTCTAATAATCATAACTTACCAAGGGAGATAACTATTGAATGCTAATTATAGAGTATCTCTCCTTATCTATTTGTGATCAATTATAATAATAATTCTATAAATAGAATGTGACTCAATATCGAGATTAGTGGCAACTAAAAAGCTGCCTTTAAGCAAGTATAATTAAATCAACAAATAAATATTCAATGAAGAAAAAGAACATCTTTTTATAAACCAGTAAACAAAGCAAGTAAATGTATTTTTAACAAACATACCCTCAGGCTACAAATTTGGCAGTTATTTTTTTTTTTTTTAGATTTTTTAAAGATTTTTTTTGAGAGTTGTTTCCTTAATTATTAGCACTCTTTAGATTTGAAGATAGAAATATGCACAACTATACAGGGAAATGCATGTTCTTTATCTCAAAATTATGCCTTAACAATGCAAATATCAGTATATTTATCTATAAAAATCATTTAAAAAAAACCCTTTTTATCAAAAGATTTTATATAAAGGACATACAACTATCAATTTTCCAGGCTAACTGAAAGATAAATGAAAATGAATCCAAAATCACAGAAATCATTTTCGTTTTAGGATTCTATAAACTGTTTCACTAAATTATCTCTCTATATAATCGAAATTCAGTCTCTTTTTGTCTGTAACCGAAACTATGTCACAGTCATTTTAGGAATTAAGTAAGTTAATCAATGAGTATTTGATTTATAGTCATTAACATTACTTTATAAAATATTATACAAAGCTATATATATATATATATATATATACTAGCAAATATATGCACCCTCTGGGTGCAAGTATTTAAGTTTTGATATAATAAAATATCATATTAAATTAGAAAGGCTAAAGAAACTGAATAAGAATGCAGATAAAAAGATTTGGAACAGAGGGGGTATGATTGAAAAATAGAACAACTTTGAAACTAACTCTTCCATCATTTTCCATTATTCCCGTCTGTCTTAGGTAAATTTTCTTAATTTAACTATTTAGTTAAAATAGGAAGTAAAGAATAAAATTACAGTTATTTCTTCTTATCAATGGATTTCTTTTAAGATTTATCCCTGAGATTTTTGCTCATATTCATTAAGAAAAAAACCAAACAATTAGAAATCAATAGTACTAAACATATATTTATTAAAATCAAATTTTGAAGATTAATATGCAAATTAGCCTTCCCATTTATACTGTAAACCTCTATTTTGTTGTATATATAAATACAACTGCATGTTATTAGTATGTAGATACAGTCAATAGTATTAATAATGTAAAACAATGTTATTAATAATTGAGGTTTGAATAAAAATAAAATCATGGAGATTGTGATGTAAATAACTAAGGGAATTGTGCTTTGAGTAGTAATATAGTTTCGGTTACAGATAGACAAACACACAATCTCCATTATAATAAGATATATATTATTATACATACATACTCACAAAAGAGGACACAACCTTAGATGGTCCATAGTGCTTTTCAAAACAGGTTTCAATAAATACATGCCTGGTATTATTGATTTCTATATAGTTTGTTTTATTTTAATACATATCTAAAGTTATCTAACATAAAATTTTATGAAAATATTATTTACAAACAAAAATTCGTCATATCATCTTGTAAATAACAATGAAACAAAAAATGATCAGGAAAATTCAAATCATAAATATTGAAAAGAAAAAAAAAAAAAAAAAAAGTGTAAATTATGTAAAAATATTGAGAAAAAAAAAAAAAAAAAAAAAAAATCAGCTATATACAAACTTCTTATTCATAGAAATAAAAATAGGAATTTGGATTATTCACACTATTGTCCTCATCTTTATTGTTATCTGCACAACATTTCAGCCAATGTGCCCTTTGGCCTCCTTCAGGTATTCATAGTCGAACTCAGGAGTCTTCATGTTCATTGGACACATGGCGTAGTAGATAGAGGCGTTGAGTTAATACAGTTCTAAGTAACAGTTATTGCTAGGCTGCAGGTTCAACATAGAATAATTAACACTGTTTAACACTTGTACCTAGTCTTGTTTAACGGAATAAGAACTGTTTACACCCGTGGATTGAATAAAGGGTTAGTTTCAAAGTTCTGTGAAGGTTCCTGATTACGACATGAAGGCGTCAGAGTTCAACAAGAAGGTTCCTGAGTTTGAAGAGATGGTTCCCAAATCCGATAAGAAATACCTGAAGAAGGCCAGAGGGCACATCAGCCGAAACTGATTTTAGTAAAATAAATTGCAAATAATAATAAAGATGAGGACAATAGTGCAAATAATACAAATTATCAAGCCTCATCTCAAAAATTCAAAGAAATAAAAATAGGGATAATCAAAATTAAAAAAAGGTACAGTCCATCTTTTGGTTTAGTTTGGTTTGTTTAATGACATAGCAACTCTTGTTGGATTATTCAATGCCAAAGTCTTTTTAGCAAACAATTATATATTTTCAAGTAACTAATAAAAAAAAGTAAAAGTAAAGTCGTCAGGGTGGCCTAAAGTCGGTATTAGCCAGACAGCAAGGGAATCTATCCCCTTTTCACTAGCGCTAGACCAAGGAGACTGTTTTTGGCATCTGAGGCAGGACGCCACAGCTGCCATCAGCTCCTCACTTTATCGCACAGATCCCTGTGCTACTCATATTCCGAGTTGGCAAGGGGTGGTATCGAACCAGGAAACTTGTGGTTCCTAGTCTGACGCTCTACCAACTGAGCTAAACTGGTGCATAGGAAGGAAGTAACTAATAATCATTTGTAATCAATTATACTTTCAAGTAACCATTTACAATACAAATAATTTTACACAATTAGTTTCAATTGAATTCCTATTTAATAAGTATTTGTTTACAGCTATATATATGGTTTAAAGTATTCCTATCTACTATAAATTAATTGTACCAATTATATGGTTTCAAGTAACTAAAAATCCTTTGTAAATCATCATAGCTTCAGATAACTATTCTTAACACAAAGAATTTGCACAGTTATATGATTTCAAGTATTCCTATCTAGTAATTTCAAAAGGTCTATTTGACCCATAAATGAGACCCTAGCAGGTGGATCTGGAAGTAATGACAACAAATGGGGTGACTCCACACTACCCAGATCTCAAGATCTGGAGGTTTTTCCACTGGATGTAGTTTTGTATATCTTATCTTAATCTTAAGACTATTTCTTTAATATTTTGCTAATTGACATTGGAAACGGTGTCTACTGTCATGTGATACTAAGTTTATCTTACAGAATAATTTATTAGTATATTGAGTTTGATCTTACTATTTTTTTTTTTTTTTTTTTTACAGCTCAAGAGTTTGTCCTGCTAGAGATCACTTTTTCAACCAGAAAAAGGGAAAAGTTTGGAAAAGGGTGTCACCTCCAATGACGCAATCCCAATTTATCTTGGGGATTCATTTTTTCCAGTTCTTTCATTCTCAGAATCAGAGAGCCTTCTTTTGGATTTGTAGTTGGACTCATATTCAGTGGTCCTGTGCTCCACCACTCACCACAGAATCCAACTTTTATTGGGAATATACCAAGAGGAAAACCCATACACCTTGGTTGAGAGAGGGATACATCTACCAGTATACTTGTGTCAGGAGTGGGATTTCAAGCCCCTGCCAATTTCAGGCTTTCGATAACCATGGAAATAAACTGGAGCTTAATATATGCTAAATATAGACAATCAGTAAAAAAAAATTTTTTTTTAAAGAAAGAAAAAAATTAAATTATGACCAAGCAAAACATATCACAAAATTAAAAAATGTATTGACATAAATGAAATAAAATAAAAACAGGTTCTTTAAGAACTAAGAATTTTTTTTTGATGTGTGGAGGGTACTTACATTAATAACACAAAGAGATGTTACTGCACGTATAGGTAAGGCATGGTCTGCCAATAACAGATTATCAGTCATATAGAAATCTGATCTCACTGACAAGTTAAAGCAAAGACAATTCTTCAAAGCCATAGTTGTATCAGTGCTACTGTATGGCTGCACCACTTGGACCCTAACGAAGCGCCAAGAGAATAATCTAGATGGGAGCTGCACAAGAATGTTGTGAGTGATATTAAACAAATCATGAAGACAACATCCTACAAGAAAGCAGCTGTATGGACACTTGCTCCTTATCATACAAACCATCCAAGTGAGATAAATAAGACATGCTGGACACTGCTGGAGAATCAAGGACAAACTCATAAGTAACATTTTGTGGAAACCATCGCATGGACATGCAAGTATGGGCCATCCAGCAAATACCTACATTGACCAGCTCTGTACGGATACTGGATGCTGTGCAGAGGACCTCCTGAGAGCAATGAATGATAGGAATGGTTGATGAGAGATTGTCATGGATATTCGTGTTACTAGCATGATATGAGGATGATGAATGATACGAAGACTTTTGCAAATTCAGTATTGTTTGTTTGTATTTCTAGTTAGATTTCAATCTAAAATTAAATTACTATATTACATTTAAAGAACTGGGGAAAAAATTTTTTTTATATATTAATAAAAATCTTTTTTATCATTCATTCAAATAAAGTAGTAGGGGTTTCTTAAAATACGAAGGTGAGTCAAAAAGTAATGCCATTTTGTTCTGTTCTTTGAGCCACTTCTTCACTAGAGATTTCACTTCCTTGTCACTGGAATGTTTGTCTCTTTGGTCCTATGAAAGAGGGTTTGAGAGGCAAACATTATTCCACTAACAAGGAGGTGAAATCTGTAGTGAATGAGTGGCTCAAAGAACAGTCAACAGAATTTTATGGGCAGGAATACATGCTCTTATTCGAAGGTGGAACATTACTAATGAGAGAAACGGTGACTATATGGAGAAGTAGGGATGTGATCAACAGAGGACCAACTTGATTTTGATGTATGATACATGTTCCTGTGTTGGTAATTATACCTGTCCTAAACAAAATGGTATTACTTTTAGACACCCTCATAGTAAAACCAATTTACTCTTGATAAACTGATGTAGGCAGAGTGAATAAAGAGAGGAAATGTTTTTATTTATAAGCTTTGAATTTAGTTCAATCATTAGTGACATCACCCCCTCATCTGCATATAGAAGCTGTTCACTTTCTTAACATAAACATCAAACCCACTAAATAAAGCTGAACTTAGTATGGTAATTATATTATAGTTTCCCATACAACTAAAAAGGTTTTTTTTTTTTTTTTTAATTATTCAATTATTACAAAATAATTCAGGTTTCAACTTTAAAATATCTGCAAATTTCTATTAGAAAACAATTCTCTTTATGTAAATTTAATTGGCAGAAAGAAATTATTAAAACAAAAAATCAAATTGCTTACCGTTATTGTTGGATATCATTATCCAAATATATATATAAAAACAAATTTTTTTTGTGATGAAACAAAGAAAATACAGTGCTCAATCACAAATTGTGAGAGCTAATATTTATTTAATTTGTTGAGTTTTTAAAGATAAATGTTTATTATAGACATTATATATATATATATATATATATATATATATATATATATATATATATAAGTAAAGTTAGTGGAGTGGCCTATAGCCAGTATCAGCTGGCAGCAAGGGAGTCTATCCCTTTTTTGCTAGTGCTAGACCAGTGAGATTGTTTCTGCTGAGGTAAAGCACCACACCTACCGTCAGCTCCCCACTTTACCACACAGATCAGATTACCCAATATGTGCTACCGGTATTGTACTTGGAACCTTATGATTCCTAGTCAGGTGCTCTACCGACTGAGCTAAAAAAAATAATAGCAAAATTGCACATCATAGTGAGATTTTTATTGAATTTATTTAAATGCTCTTAGAGAATAAAGCAATTTCCAGTACAAATTGCAACTGAATGATGATTTTGTGAAGTAGGTGTTAAAGCAGAACATCATTTTTTTTAATCGTCTATTTTCTCAATACATTGAAATAACTATAAAATACTAATTAGAATCATTTACTCCTTCCTAAATAGAAGCATCAAAACATTATGGACTACTACTACAAGGGGAACCCAATAGATTTCAGGTTTGTCTAGTACACTTTAAAATGATACAATACTAAAAAGTATATTCTAACACATGGTTTTTTTTTTTTTTTTTCACTAATTTCATGTTCATACCCTCCACATACACTTAGCAATTCCTGCCAAATGATATCCCGATCTTCTAGAAATACTAAAGCTTGATTTATTAACCAACTGAAAGTAAAATTTGAAATAAATAAATAAATATACAAGACCTTGGGAATTCTAGCCTTGATGCTCTGCAGACTGAACCTAAAAAGCAGCAGCAGCAGCAGCATCAGATGGATAGCTACTATAATGCAACTCCTAGGTTTTATCAATGGCCATGCTTATGTTCATGTAAGTGTAAAATCTATACAATAACAAAAAGAGAAGAGCAGGTGCCATTGCTAACCTGATTAAGATGTTGGCTTCCATCCCTGAATGCTAAGAAAACCCTATTTTTAGATATGGGCAAAATTTAAAACCATTCTAATAATAAATTATTCATTGTATTTGAAATTTCTTGTACTTGTAATTTTTACTTATTTATTTTTTCAAAAACCAGTATTACTTAATTCTTTTTCTTAAATTACCTAATGAAATGAACACAGCTGCAGTTTGCTAGTAATTATATGGTTCTTTATGAAACAATAAAAGTATTAAAAAGGAATCTTTCTTTTTTTTTAATACAAGATGTGTGTTTAAAAAGTATAAGGAATGAAGCTGTATTTACCAAGAGAGAAATGAACAATGAATGAGATGTTAATTTTCTTCAAAATAGTTCTCGTTACACAACACTTATTCTATCAAATTTTTCCCTTGACTGAAGCACTTCTAAAATTTCTCTTTAGACATGGTGCAAAGCTATATGATCATACTTCTTTTAATATCCTCCATATCCTCAAATCTTCCCCTTGAGATGAATTTTCAATTTAACAAACAAGAAAAAAGTTGAATGGAGTTACGTTAGGTGAGTAGGGAAGGTGCTGCACTTGCACAAAAATATTTGGTTCAGAAAGTATTGTCTGATTTCTTTTTTCTCTTCTCTCTCTTCGCTCTCTCCCTCTTTCTCTATTTTTTTCTCTCTTTATTTTCTCTCTTTCATTCCTCTCTTTTCTCTCTCTCTCCCTTTCCTCTTCTTTCTCAAAATTGGCACTGACTCATCTAGACAACAATCGAGACATTTAGACATCATCACTTTAGTTTAATAGAAATTTAATTTCTCCAATCCCAATACATTTTGATCATGCATTGACAAAATGAGAAATTTTTTTTTAATGAAAACAATAAAGCAAATCTCAAACTTTGACTTCCTAACATTATAATTTAATCCTAAATTTTTTAGGTTGGTTGGTTGGATTTTATGGCACATCAACTCTTGTTGGATTATTTTATGCTGAAGATGTTTAGTTTTATTCATTCTTGATGGGTATTCAATTTTTAAAAAAATTTAAACTCAATTTCTTTTAAACAATTTTTTAAAACTCATTTTTTTTCTATTTAACACATAAGATTAGACCCTAACAGGTACAACCACTCCAGACCAGAGTAAAAAACTTTTAGGGAAAAGTAAGTAAAAGTAAAGTTGGCAGAGTGGCCTATTGTCAGTGAGTGAGTCTCCTTTTCACTAGCACTAGATCAGGGAGATTGTTTTTGCATCTGAGGTGAAGCGGCATACCTATCATCCCCATTTTACCACGCAGATCAAATTACCCAAGCTGTTCTACTCATGCGCTGACTTGGCAAGGGCCAGTATCAAACCCACAACATTGTGATTCCTAGGCGGATGCTCTACTGACCGTCCCTTTAAAGAATAAACCCTAATTCTCCTTAATCCTCTCAAATTTCGCTGTCTCTACACTGGCATGTCTATATTTAACTACCTCCTTTCAAGCGTAATATGCAACGCATGATCAGTTTCATGAGGTGTTCTATGTGCACAAGTGCAAAAATTGTCTGGTCCCTTCAACCAGTGTCAAACAGGCATCATTCTAATTCTCTCCTTTGGCACAATGAAGGTGGGTGGGTAATCCTGGTGCAAAGTTGAAATTCCCAGAACTACTACAAGCCAGAATCAAAATGACAGCATGTGTAGGTTCTTGTTCATTGTTGGCAAAAATGTAGTCAATGGTGATGACTGTAGCTCAAAACTCTTACCAATGGTGTTATTGTGCTCCCAGTATCTGTTGTAGTTTATAAATAAATAAATAAATAAATAAGAGGTTTACTTTGGAGTGTCTATTCTAAATGAACATGCAATATTATAAACAATGCATTTTACATTATTTTATAACTTTGCTATTGAGACATTAACTTTGGATATTTTATTGAAATAAAGACAATTCTATCCGACTCAAAAATGGGGGAAGCACCATTCTATCCGACTCAAAAATGGGGGGGGGCACTCAAAAGACACCATTCTATCCGACTCAAAAATGGGGGGGGGACAATTATATTTTTCACTTATTTCATTAACTTTGTTTTGGAATGTTAAAAGCAAAAAACAGGAATTTCCTATAATTTTGTAAGCATTTGCTTAATAAAAATGAATAAATAAAATTCAGTTTGACCAGGAATTTTAATCTAAAAATTTGTAGAATTTGTGAATTATATTTCAATCTATAACCAACAATTTCTAATCAGGAAATGCAAATTAGTATAACTAGTTGAAAACTCATCCAACAGGTGCTAGTAACACCAAACTGTTTTTATAAGGACTTTTAAGTTAATACCCTGGTGATCATTGCTAGCACTACAAATGTAAACATGAAAGTTAAGCAGCAATGAGCCTGTTCAATACTTAAATTGAGTGACCACTTAAGCAATAGCGGGTACTGTAAGCAACCCGAGTCTTTTGTTTATCAAAATAATTGGCCCTGGTTGTCAATCCATCTACAACATGGAAGAGTTGTTACAAAACCACCACTGCTGAGTGGCTCTATATGATCCTCAGGAAAGCCAAGGGGAATAAACCCCGAAAAACAAATCCGGAGCCGGCGTCCCTAAGATGGCATAATGCTGAATTTCAGTGCTACACAGAAACTCCTGCGACACTGCCATTGCCAAACTGCATCGGTCTCTTACCTTTCTTTTGGACCCCAGTGGCAGTGTGGAGAGGGGGGGTCTGCTGCTTGGACAACAGCGCATCCTCCATATCAACCTGTCCAGGCTACATAGTTCAACAACAAAAAAACTTTTTGGACACTACTCCATCGTTTTTAGCAGATGATAGGTCAACCAATGGTTGGACCTATGTAAAACTGTTATAATTAAGTTGGAAAATTCTGCTATACCTACACTACTAACTACCTGACTTAGTAACTTTTAAAATCTTTAAACTTCTAAAATCACAATGAAGTCAAACAACACACCACCTTCAATGAAGCCAATGTTATTATATTACAAGAAGGAATAGATGATTCATCTATCTACTGACAGAGATAAATAAGTAAGTAAAGTAGTCAGGGTGGCCTAAAGTCGGTATCAGCCAATCGGTGAGGGAGTCTATCCCCTTTTCACTAGCGCTAGACCAAGGAGATTGTTTTGCGTCTGAGGTGGAGCACCACACCTACCATCAGCTCCTTACTTTACCGCACACATCCCTGTGCTACATACACGAGTCGGTGAGGGCCAGTATCGAACTAGGAACCAAGAGATAAATAACAATTGTAATTGTACTGAATAGTTCCATTTTTTTTTTTTTTAATAAAAATGTTTGGCTGCAGAAAATATGTTCAGAAACCGGTAATCTGAACATTAGCTACATAAATGAGAATAAACTCCCTTTGTTTCTTTCACTTTGAGGAAGCCTTATGTTTTAATTTGCCATTTTCATTTCACCATAAATCTACACTGAAAATATGAATTTGTTGAATCAATACAACTGCATGTTTTAACATGAAAATATCATAAAATGTGTTCTTAATTGTGCTTGCGCATTATTTGAAATGAACTTAATTGTTATTAAGGCTTCCTCAAAGTGAAAGAAACAAGGGAAGGTTACTCTTATTTATGTAGCTAATGTTCAGATTACCCAGAAAATATCCATATTTATATGAACAGAAATAATTTCTAGAACAAGTGAAGATACTGTGTCAAGTTTACTTTTATATGATAACCCCATTCTCTCAATGACATTACTTATTTTTCTAGATGAAATCTATGCTCAGTATGAGTTATGTACAGTCTCAATCAATATCAATCAGAAAGTTTCATAAAAGAGAATAGAATGTATTATATTCAGTTAAGTGATCTTTAGAAGATAGAAGAAAAAAAAACTTTTAAAAGCTTAAGAGTGGACAAACAAGTCCAGTTAGTATTAACAGATGTATCTTATCAGGTTTGGCTTCTTGTGAAAAAAATATTAACAAATGATCAATTAAACAATTTTAAAAACTAGCAAGAATATGCACCCACCGGGCATAGTATTTAAGTTTTAATGTAATGAAATATATTAAATTCAAAAGACTAACGAAATTTAAAAAAGGACGCATATAAAAAGTTTGTGAAAATGGAAAAGGAATTGAATCCGACAATATGAGGAAAAATGAGTAAAGAAAAGAAATGTAGATAGATAAAATGAATTTAATCGATATCACTTACACATGTGTTTCGGTCAGTTTATGTGTGTGAAAATATTTCGCACACATAGAAGAATCGACCTTCTTCAGAGTGAAATAATAAATGTTCACTCTGATGAAGGTCGATTCTTCTATGTGTGCGAAATATTTTCACACACATAAACTGACCGAAACACATGTGTAAGTGATATCGATTAAATTCATTTTATCCATCTACATTTCTTTTCTTTACTCATTTTTCCTCATATAAAAAGTTTACACATTATCTTAATTGGTTTCTATATAAAATTATTCACGGGATTGATTTTAATACATTGGAGAATAAAACAATAATATTAGAGATCAATAACACCAAGTAATTATTTATTAAACCCGGTTTTGTTAAAACCAGTATGCAAATTAACCACACCATATGTTATGTAAACCTTTATTTCTTAGAGATATATAAGACACATTGCAGGATTTTAAACGCACTAATAACATGGGTTGTTTTGAGGTAAATCCTCAAACTCAGATTTTCTTACAGACCTTATAAATAGATAAGATTTATTCTATGTATTAATAATTTTGACAATAAAATAAATACTCATTGATAAACTTACCCATTTCCTGAGAGTATTGTGACGTAGTTTTGGTTACAGATAAACAAACACTGAATCTCCATTATAATAAGATGAACAATTTGAAAGGCACTTTTTGGGGAGTTCTTATCCCTCTGCAGGGGATACAGCCAGCAAACTTATTCGAAGTCCCAACTAATGGGGTGAAAAGTATATGTGGTTCGGTTGAAAAGTTCATAGACTGGCCAAGATACTCTCATGGAATCTGACCAAATGAGGTTTATTTTTCAACAGACTCCATAGGTGTTGCAGCACTTGGATCCCATTGGTCAAAAACATCAACAGTAGGTATGATGCCATTGTATGAACTTTTCAGCCCACACTCATATCAAATACACCGGTAATTTCCACCTTTAGTTGTCAAAATTCCTAACAAATAAGGCAATTAGAGTAACCTCCCTTGACTTTCACTTTGAACCAAGCCGGTAGATATTTTGAAAGTCTCCGTGCGAAATAAACAAATCTTAGAAAATTTTTCGAAAACAATACAACTGCATGCTTTAACACAAAAATATCATAAAATGTGTTCTTAATAACAATTAAGTTAATTTCAGATAATGCGCACACACAATTTTATGCTAGGAATTTTAACAACTAAAAGGTGAAAATTACCAATACACCTAGATAGGACTTTTAGCAAAAGCTTTGCACATTTTTATAAAAAATAGAAAAATAAAAGAAAAAAAACACAAGTACATATATAGATATACCTACACAAAACATTGCTTCAACATGAGGATTAATGTTTAGCTCTATACATCCATAAAACAAGCTGTATCAGTGGTACTGATAGCTTTTTGGGACCATATGACCTTTAGGCACCCCTTTTGCTTTGCTGATTCATAAGTACATTTTTTCATTTACACCATCAACATCCGGTTGTTTGTTAGGGGTTAGTTTTATAATTTTAAAAAACCCTGTAAAAATCGTCTGTTAACAAACAACCGGATGTTGATTGTGTAAATGAAAAAATGTACTTATGAATCAGCAAAGCAAAAGGGGTGCCTAAAGGTCATATGGTCCGCTTTTTGATTTAGTGTGTCCTGGGCCGCACATATTAGCTTTGAATGAGTCCCTGGGAAATTTGATGTGTCCCAACTAAAGTTTCTTAATAAATTGTAGGGTTTTTATTTAGGATCTGGGGAAACAACTAAAGCCATCTAACTCCTACCTTGTAACCTATCCTGTGTAATTCATTTCTCTAAGTTAACTGGAAATGGTAAAGGAAGAAATAAGAAAAACACTGGGATGCATAGATATGATTTTATTGCGTCCTTTTAGATTTTTATGTGTCAGGGACACAGGCAGGGCGTACCTATCAGCACCTCTGCTGTATCACTTATTCGGGTTACACAAGTATTCATTGAGGAAGAGAGGAAAGAAAAACAACAGGTAGAAAGTAAGACCAGAAGAGGAGTTTCCCCAAAGACTTTATAACATAGGAGCATAAAAAAAAATTCTTTATGGAACAAAGTGAGACAATTTTAATAAAACTCACAGTAGAAAATTACAAGAAAGAATATGATGGGGAAATGTTTGTTTATATTGACATTCTTTGAAAGATGAAAGAAAAAAAAAAAGTTTATACATAAATCAATATTTGATTAACAAGCAAATATGGTTGAAATTGTTCGTTTTTTGTATGTTTATTCATCGGATGTTAATAAACAAAATAATAAAATCAACAACACTTTCTTGTTGATGAAATATTGATTACCAACATGCATGTTAATTACTTTTACTCATTAGGTTTAAAAAAAAGAAAAAAAAGAAAAAAAAAAAAAAAAAAAAAGAGACCGAATGACAATTTTATTGAATTTCTTTAATTGTATTAATACAGTCTGAACAGAAATTATTTTTCTTTGACATAAAAGCAGAGATGTTGATAGGTACGCGTCCTGCGTCCCTGACACACAAATCTAACAGGACGCAGTAAAATCATAGGTGCAGTCGGTGTATTCTAAAGTCCCACCCGATAGAAGTGTCACATAAGGTCAAACATGATGGAAGAAGGTGACAAGATGAATGCTAACAAATTTCTTTTAAAGTAAATTCTCAAAGCTTAAATTTCTCAAATATCAGAACTGGCATATATTGGTAAGACCAACTGCCTGTCTAGCCTAATAAAGAGCCAAAGTGAATTTTTGCATGTCAGACTACTCAGCCACCATGGTTCCATCCTTAAGTATTATGGCCAACAGGTGGCCCCATTGGGAGGTCTTACCCCTTTGCAGAGGTGCAGTCTAAAGCCTCACCTGATAGAAGGGTCAGTAAATTCTCAAATCTTAAATTTCTCAAATATCAGAACTGGCATATATTGGAAAGACCAGAAAATTATTGCAAAACCAATCTAATTCAGAGATGCTGATCAGTATGTGTCCTGTGTCCCTGATGCACAAAAATGGACACAGTAAAATCATATCCATGAGCCCCAGTGTTTTTCTTTTTTCTTCCTTATTATTTCAACCTAACTGTAAATACATTTCAATAGTTTCTTAGAAATGAATTACACAGGATAGGTTACAAGGTAGGAGTTAGATGGTTTTAGTTGTTTCCCCAGATCATAAATAAAAACCCTACAATTTATTAAAAAACTTTAATTGGGACCCATAAATTTTCTGGGGACTCATTCAAAGCAAATATGTGTGTCCCAGGACGCACTAAATCAAAAAGCTATTAGCATCACTGTAAAAGGTTACAATAGAACAGTTTCTTTCAAGTAAGATAAACAAGACATGCTGGACACTGTTGGAAATTTCATAACATTAAAAGACTTTGAAACATACCTCAAAAAAGTTTTTAAAAAAGAAAAAAAAAAAAAAAAATAGTAATTTCATTATTGCGAAAATTTCCATAAAATAGAATAATTATCAAATTTTTTTGGTAAAACTTGCAAATCATACTCAAAATCCCATGATATTACGGCTAAACTTGCAAATTCTCAAAATCCCATGATATTACAGGTGACACAGAAAAAACAGAACCCAAATTATTTATTTATTTTCCCATTAAACTAACCCTAAAAAAACATACAAATTACTTATCTAGAGAGATTATTTTATTTTATTTCCAATCATATAAATATTTTTTTAAGTTTGAACCATAAACATGCGATAAATTGTGATTTTGAATCAATAAGGTCAGATTTGTGATGCCAGTTGAAAGCACCCTCTCAACTGTTGACGGGGTGCTTTTACGTCCGAAGGACAAGTAAATTTGAGTTTTTTTTTTTTTTCAAAATCCAAACTTTCGAAGCAAATCCCTGATGGTATAGCAATCTTTACATTTCACACATATATCAAAATAATTCTGAAACTCTCATATTACAACAACATTCAATTCTGCACTATTATATTTTCGTTTCCATGGGTCCTAGAAAAAAAAAAAAAAAAAAAAAGTCCCATTTGTACTTCCAGGTGTCTTCTAATTGAGTGCAAAGCCCTGGGAGATGGGTAGTGCACATGATACATATATATATATATATATATATATATATATATATATCATGCAAATAATTGATTGTCTTAAATTCATAATTAAGTCAGATAAGTACAAATAATGGAATCCAAAGATAAAATATAATCACTTATCTAAGACTGATCTACATATAAGTGAACAAGACTGTCCATGTGTCATCTCTTTTTTTTTCATACATGCAGGATGGTACACATTGCTACTAGCTATAAAACAATGGAAGTAAATAAAGACCATGTCAAGATTTAATGAAAGTTGTAAGAGAAGAAACAAAAAACAACAGTTATGGCAGCCAATAATGTCAGTGTGTCAGCAGAAAAATCTGATAGTTCTATTGAGACTAGACAGACACACAGACACAAATCAATCAAAGTATTTGCTGATATAGCATTAAAATAAAAAAAAAAGGGAATTAACCAGAGAGTGAACAGATAAGTGGCAAATATATATGAATATATATAGGGAATATATATTTTTTTTTAATGATACTTATACAATGTTTATATACAAACAGTGCAGATTTTAAAGTACATGACCTTACTGACCTGCTACAGGAGTAAGATTGTGTAATATCAATTTGCTATGTTGCAATGGCCTCAAAAGAAAAAATAGAATATGAATAAGTAAATATAGATATTTAAATAATAGAAAATAAATAAGTAAATAGACAGTCTATTCTGAATAGCATTCTTAGTTGCTTTTTTGTTTTTTATTTGAGGTTATTGTTATTTAATTACATTAGTTATATGGAGTTCAAAACTGTTTGAATTATGCAAATATCCCCAGTGGTTCAAAAGTTATGAGAATTTAAAGCCCCAAAATTGGGGGTACAAAAGTGGACATGATTTTGTTAAAAAAAAAAAAAAAATGTCAAATCCTGGACCAATTCAAAACAAGAAATTTAGTAATTTCTTCACCATTTCTTTATTTTTGGAACAATTTTGATAAAACTTAGCATTCTTATGTAAAATTGTAGGTTCTTTTGGATTCTGCACTCAAATTTTATGCCTCTCCATGCTGGAATCCATTATTTGGGGAATAAGAAGTAGGGATATCAACTTTTTTGTTTACCACAAGATTATTCAACATTTTCATTTTAATACAGCATATATATATACAATTGTAGGAAGCGTGTGGTGTAATGGTTAAAGTCATAGGAAATGGACTCGTCGCCCCGAGTTCAAATCCTGGATGTGGTAATTGCATTTCACTTAGCGCTAATACCCTTGGGAAAGGTATGAATCCTACTCCCTCCAGCTATGGGTAAATAGGGCAGACTGGGCTCTTTAACCTTGGTTAGGCAACCTGTCTAGGAGAAGGAAAACTCTGAATTCAAACCTGTTAAACTCCGCTTAAGAAATTGACCTTGTGTCACATCCTGCTCATGCGGAGGGGTTGGTAAATATATATATATATATATATATATAGTATTAATTTATATAAATAACATCACTTTGGACTTTAAAATACCTTTTAAAATACCTGCTATGTTGTATTACATACAAGAAATAGAATAACTCTTTATATAATTTTATTTAACAAAGCCTGTCCTGCGTGCGCAGCTTTGTTTATTATCTATATATTAATACTCATGTTCCTTAAAAATACAGCAGTTATCTTGCAGCACCCTCTGGTTAAAAATGAGACCGTCCAAATCTCCCAAGACACTCATAAGAAATAAGAATTAGCCAGATATGCAACACCAGATAATCAGGATTTACATTTTTACATTTCATCTTGGACAGTGATTTTTAACCAGATGGTTTTGCAAGATGATAACAGTCACACAATTAAGGAACACAAGCATTAACATATATATAGATCATTTTGAACAATTGTCACTCCAGCATATCCAGCACAGAATTGTAACACTTTTGAATGATAATTCTTCAGGTGATCCCATAAAATAAATTGTCCTTAAATAATAGCAGTCTGATCCCAAGCAAACATGGTTTGATCATCTCCTTTTAAAAAGCTTGTTAGTGAAAGGGTTAAAAAAAAAAAAAAATTGAAATAGGATTTTTATAGCATAAAATAACTAAAATAAAAAGTATCAAAAACCTTGTGGTTCCTAGTCAGATACTCTACCGACTGATCTCCACCTAACATTTTGAAAAAGATAGACAGGGTACTTGAAGAGTACCTCAATATATTCACTCAGTTATAATTTCTTTAATAATTGATGATGACTACCTTAATTGTTTAGTGATTTGTTCTTGAAAGCCAAGGCAGTAAGTTTGCAATTCTTATTCATAAGTTTGTTGAATAAGTTTGATACTTTTCAAGTTCAAACTTTTCTGCCTTATGAAGAAAACTGGATGGAAGAAGAACTGATGGCTTAACTCTTAACATCCTATACTGCCTCATTCTACCCAGCCAAAAGTCACATTCATTTTTCTAATCCACCCCAAATGATAGCCTTTGTTTAAATGTAATATTAAACATATTGATTTAAGGAAAATAACAGGTAACTGTAAATGAAAAGGCCATTTTTTTCGTAAATCCATATAGGAATGGGGCTCTGGACTTATAAAATTCTCAACAGGATGTTAAGAGTTAAATAGCTATTGATAGTTCCACACAAAAAATTGATTTGTCATAAATACACCTAATAAAGGTTGCTATTAAAATCCAGAATGGGTTCACTAGCACTTTCAGGCACCCTTCATTCCCTCAGTATTACCAGGTACTGCAGCTAAAGTCATCGGGGCGGCCTAATGTCGGTATGAGCCATACAGCGAGGGAGTCTATCCCTTTTCACTTTTTTGTGTCTGAGATGAAGCGCCACACCTACCATCAGCTCCTTACTTTACTGCACAGATCCCTGTGCTACTCAGTTGGTGAGGGCCGGTATCAAACTAGGAACCTTGTGGTTTCTAGCCAAACGCTCTACCTACTGAGCTAACCCGGCCCTATAATGCAGCTAGTAATTCATAAATTACTTACAGGTTTTATTGTAAAATAATCCAATGGGTAAATTTCTGAGAAGATAGTCTGAATAAGACCTTTAAACTACTATTAATAAAATGAATGAATTTTTTCCATTTTATCTGCCTATTAAAGAATTTCTGAGGTTACAATGTATAAATCAGCTTGCTTAGGTTTAAGTGTCAGATATACAGAATACACGTACATTATGTTTTTGTTTTCTTCAATCTTATACTTGTAAAAAGAAGAAAAAAAGAATTTAAATACTTCATATACAAGGTGTGTCAAAAAAGTATCAAGATTTATTGTACTTTTTGACACCTTGTATTCAGAAAGGAAAAAAAAACAACAACAAAAATGTTCCATTCATTAATTTTTTCAGAATACAAGGTGTGTCAAAATAAGTACCAAGTTTAAAGCTATATTTACCAAGATAGAAATGAATGAATGAATGAAACATTTTTTTTTTCAGAATACAAGGTGTACAATAAATCTCAATACTTTTTCAACACACCTTGTATATCTCACTAGTTCTGTACCCTTGTTTAGTCATAGGGGTGCTATTAATGCACCATGTCTTGGGCAGGAATAATCTGGTAGAGCCCGTCCCTCTCCAGATCTACAACTGGTTTGAATTCAGTTTTCCTTCTCCTAGGCTAGTTGATATACCAAGATTAAAGAGTCCAATCTGCTCTACTATTTACCCGTAGTTGGAGGAAGAAGAGTTGGATTCATACCTTTCCTAATGGTATTAACGCTATGAGATATGAAAACAGCCTTGTTCAGGATTTGAACTCTAGTAGCAGAGTTTACTTCCTATATTGATGACCATTATACCACAAGCAACTCTACTTTGTAGATAAACTAGACCAAAACAATCTTTTAAAAGGATAAGTTGTTTTTTTCTATGATTTTTTCTTTCTAATTAATATCTATAAAAAATACTTTTAAGATAACTTCAGATTTTTAAAATTCAATCATAGAAAATTAAATATTTTATTCATATATAATACTAAAATATACAGGTATGAAAATATTCTGAGGAGAAAAGGTAAATTTCAAATGCCGAAAAAAGTATATATATATATATATATATATATGCTCCCAAAACCTGGTAGAGCTCTCTAAGGGTGACTTAAATTAGCTTTTACTGCCAGCATAAAGCAATGAACATCTGTTTACAGAGTGGATCTCTCTGGTGATCGTAAAATATATAAACAAATGTATGTATTTAATAGCTTAAACACCACCCCTTTACGACAGCTGTCAAATGACCGAGGGGTCAATGAATTGGGCTGTTGAAGAATCAGTCGGATTTCGCTCCCTGTCAGAGGAAGTTGTTGTGTCTAGCCACACTGAAGAGATGTGAAACGTCGAAACACAGTGTCTGTGGATGACATATATATATATATATATACACACACACACATATATATATATATATATATATATAAAAGGGTTTTGTAATTTGCTTAAAGCATTGTGTTTATATTGGTTTACTGGTTGGTTTTGAAGGCTATCACAATGCAAGTGTAAAGAAAAATAAGGCAACTGTGGTGTTGTTTGTTAATACGCCCCAATTTTCAGGTTGAGAACTCTGTTTAGAAGGGACTAATTACAAAAATTCACCGTTTCGGCGCAAAGCTAGTCTCACTTGTTTACATAAGTTAGAGACCTCTGGTGAGTTTATTTCCGGTTTAGGAAATATAGCGATTATTCTGCCTTCTATTCTTGGCAGCTGCTTGTGGACCCACCGGTAAGAGACTTGACAGGCGAAAGTTTGTTCGGGTCTCGAACCCAACCAGAGGTAGCTGCTGAAAAATAAGTATAGCTGCACTGATGAGGGGTAAACCCCGAAACGCACGTCTGTAGATTGCTATATATATATATATATATATATATATATATATATATATATGAGATTAATCAACAAATAAATGAAAAATGTGATATCTTTTCCACATATACCAAATTACATTCCATATTTTATCAGACTGCTCTTCCATAAGATTTTGTCACATGTGTTCATTTTAAGATGCTACATCAGTTATTTGCCACAGCTTATAGTAAGTTCAAGAACTTAATCTACTATAATAATTCAAGCAAAGCATTTATTTTGACCACAAGAATTATGGATAACATGCATCAGTGAGCACTGGATATTGAAACACAGACCTATAGGACTCCAAACTAATACTCTAACCACTAATCTACAACTTATGAAAAAATAAGTTATTATAACTTATAATCTATAGGAAGAACATTACTTTCTTGTCTATTGACACAAACAAATTTGTTTTAGATATGAGAAATTTAAAGCACAAAATAAATTTGTACAAAAAAATGAAAATCTTACAGAGCATAAAAAAATCTGTGCAAAAGATGCACACTATGAATTTGTTAAAAAAAAATCAAAATGAAATTGAAGCTCAATATAAATTTATACAAAATATGAGAATTTTATTGCTAGATATATAAATTGCAAAATATTTTTAAAAATTAAATTTGTGTAAAATGTAAAAAAAACATATTTAAGGGCTTTCACAAATACAGAGATGCTGATTGGGACGCAGGCAGAGCGTACCTGAAGCAAAAAAATCTAAAAGGATGCAGTAAAATCATATCCATGCATCCCTGTGTTTTTCTTTTTTTCTTCTCTCACCATTTCAAGCTAACTGTAAATACATTTCAATAGTTTCTTAGAAATGAATTACACAGGATAGGTTACAAGGTAGGAGTTAGATTGCTTAAGCTGTTTCCCCAGATCCTAAATAAAAACCCTACAATTTATTAAGAAACTTTAGTTGGGACCCATCAAATTTCATGTGGACTCATTCAAAGCAAATATGTGTCCCAGGATGCACTAAATCAAAAAGCTATCAGCATCACTGCAAATATAAACCTCACCCACTTTAGTTCTATTTTTTTTTATAAGTAAAAAGTTTTAAAGATTGCCCAGATTTCCCCTTGTGTGGCCTCAAAAAATATTCAGGTCAGGTAAATGTTCAAGCTAAAGCTCAGTTGTTATGTTCAAAAGTGATGACAGATTTTTTTGTGTTGAAAAGAGATTTTCACAAAATCACAATGTTCACATTCTGTTAATGACAGTAAATTAAGAGAAGTGTTTCACAAAAGCTTATGATTTTTTTAATGTTTCTCAATAAGATTAAAGATTTTTTTTTATTTTTTGATAAATTTTCAAAGTTTCTTCTCAAAGACTTTAAAGATTTTCACACAATGTATATTAAACAAAAAGCATTGAGATAGATCAATGCTCAAAAGGTATCAATAATGAAAGACTGCTTTTTGGGGGGTTTTGTTGTTGGGTTTTTTTTTGGGGGGGTAAGACAACTGGGTTGAGGTAAGTGGTGTTGGACTGACTTTCACATCCTTTGTTTTGGTTGCTGTTGCTTTTTCTGACAGTTGAAAGAACCTTAGTGTATTTAGTTGGAAGTGAGTGGTGTAATTGTTAGAGTTGTAGGAAATGGACTCGTCGACCCAAGTTCAATTCTTGGACAAAGCTAAAGTTCACATAACGCTAATACCCTTGGGAAAGGTATGAATCCAATTACTATCCCTCCAGCTATGAGTAAATAGTAGGGCAGACTGGGCTCTTTAACCTTGGTTAGGCAACCAGTCTATGAGAAGGAAAACTGAATTCAAACCTGTTAAATCCGCTTGGGGTGGTCACTACTAGAATAAGCTCAGTCCTAATTAGTGATCTATTTAAAAAAAGAAAAATTCATAGGAAATCAGCACTCAAAATTAGCTCCTAGTGAAGCCAAATTTGAGTAAATAGAGACCACTGATTGGTCCAAAACTATATAACTTTTTCAAAATTTTTGTTTGAAATTCTGTGCTGATAGATTAGGTACTTTTTTTGTAGAGCGTGTTTGGAGCATTTTTTTTTTTTAGAACAGTTTTAATATCTTTTTCAGGTGGATAATAACTTCATTCTATTTTTGCAACATTTTCAAAGAAATTATTTAATTTAGATGAGTTTAAAAATCTTTATTTTCAAAATAGTAATTTCTTTGCATTTTGAAAGATTTAGAAACTTATTTTTATTTTTAATGATTTTCTTTTCTTTTTTTAATATAATATTCTAAATTCTTTTATTCCATTTCAACTACTCTATCATTTACTAATCTCAGCCAATGCAATAATTTCATAAGCGCTCCAAGTAAGAACCAAACTTACTATCAATAGTGTGCAGATCTAGTTTCACTACAAAACAGAAGATCCTCACGAGAATATGGTTACAAGCCATCACTAAATTTGGAGATTAATTTTGCTTGATTTTTTTAAAAATTAGATTTGCTTAAATCAAATAGGAAAAATTCCCAAGTATAAAATGTTCATTTTTGGTAGAGCAATAAATTCTAAAAATTTTCCATGTAAAAGAAACCATCAAATGTGTGAAAGTTCTATAAAGGAAGAGGCTATTTTACCGGTTCCGGTAAAATAGACAAACTACTTTCATGCTTATTTTACCGGCCCTGTAAATATTTTTTTATATGAATGCAAGTAATGTTGAAAATAACAACATATAAATAAACTATTATGTTAAATCTATTTTGTGAAGGAAAAAAATACAAAAAATTCTTCTAAATGAAAAATATATATACTGTTAATAAGTTTGTGATCAAATGTGAATTTTTACAATTTTTTTTTTTAATTAAAAGGAAATGATAAAGGTAAATTTGACTATCATGAATTTTTTCCAAAGTGGAAAAATGTCATTTTCCACTATCAATTGTTAAAACATAACATTGTAACCCTAACAAGATGAATTCTTGTCAAGTACCATTTTAAGAAATTAGCTTTTAGATAGATTGTTTTAAAGTTTGTATCACAGAATTACACAACCACTTTTTAAGCAATTACCTTTTAGATAATCACAGATTGCTCGTCAATAACCATTTTAATCTTTTAGATTTTAGATATATTTAAATATATTTCAAACTATTTCAAATATATTTGCTGGCAAAATAGCCTGTGGTCTATTTTACTGGGACCGGTAAAATAAGCTTGAAAAGCATGTCTGTATATTTTACCGGAACCGGCAAACTAGCCTATTCGTTTTATAAAACAATTTACTTTTTTTTTTAAAGATTTTACAACTAAAACCACAAGTAACCTAACTAATCAAATGGGACTTTAATCCTTCATGCCATAAATTCTGTAATATTACAGAAAAAAATCTTGTTGTCTAATTTAACAATATAAATCGATAGTACATTAGTCATTGATAGGACAAACTGCATATTATTGTTTGAATTCTTAAAAATAAAATACAAAAAAAAAAACAATTTAATACATTTTTTTCTTTTAATTAATTGTATTACCTCCCTTGTTTAAGTAAAGATCAACATAGACAATGATTCCACTTAATGTGTCAACTTTGAAAAGTTCAAGTATTAACTAAATTCAATAAACCTTTCAACTTAAATTTATTATATAGATCAACCAACTGTAAAGAAATCTCTTCAAACTTTAAATTTCATTATTCGTAATTTTCAAACAACAGTAATACATAGTTTAAGAAAGAAAAAGCACAATATGTTTCAAATGGGTTGTTCAACCACAATCAGTATCCAATCGTAACCATTGAACCAATTTTTAATCTTACTTTTTCTTGACAAAAAGAAAATATTTCAACATTAAGTAAAATTTAGTAATATCTTCGGTTTTTCATTGTTAGATAAAAAATGTGTTTGTTAAAAAACAAAATGTAAACAATCCCTACACACTTGGTTTTTTTAGCGGTCAGAGAGTAAAAAAAATAAATAAAAAATTATTATTCCTTCTGGTAATCATTTATATTCAGAAATGTTTTCATTAATTTTTTTTATATAAGCAGAAATAAATTTCCACGTTTCATTTTTTGATAAAATATCAAATTTAATAACTGAAAACCTGTTATTTCTAAAACCGTCGTGGTTTAATCAGGTTAATAATAATAATAATAATAATAATTAACGAAATCTTTATTATGTAAAAATAAAAATCATACGTTTCACTTTCTGATTTTTTTCCGGCTTTTTAACATTATCTTTTTAAGTAAATAAATAAAAATAAAAAAAGGGATACAGATTTATCAAAATTTATTGGTATTTAAAAAATAAAAAGGTACAATCTTGGATTCACTAGTACTCCTCATAATTCACTTCAAAACTTGTTTGTTTTTGTTTGTTTTTTAAGCACAAATAAACGTTGATCTATGCCACGGTAGATTGTGTTTGTTTGAGAAAAAAAAGAATAAAAATAACAGTATTTCAGCTAAGTGTTAAGTACAATTTAAACAGACGAGTTTTTTGTGTATTTCTTTTTTAAACAGTCCCTGTTTAAAATCATTTTATTGCCAAATAAATACACAAACAAACAAAAAAGACAACACAAATTTCTACGCAGTAATGTAATTTTTTTCCCTCCAGAGATACCTGTACAATGAAAAGAGGGAGTTGTGGTGGCACACATACATACACACAGGTGTATATATATGGATGTAATTTCAAATTTAGTAGCGGTACCAAATAAGCAATATTGTCTGAAAAAAATGTGATTAGTTTTAACCTAAACAGATCTCTACAAAAACAAATTTAACAAGCCAAGAAAAAATTTCAATTAAGAATAAAAGTTTTGAGAGAGAGAAAAAAGAAAGAAATGAAAACAAGCCAAGAAAATAATTTAAAAGAAATCTCAGACAAAAAAAAAATAAAATAAAATAAATAGGGCCGTCTTATTTCTCCAACAAACAGCATTTTATTGGTAGTAGTAGGAATAGATCTGGTTCAAGGGAAATAAAGAGAGCACTCATTTTCTCTGAGAATAATACGGTTTAAATAAAACATTAAGCGGTTTCTTATTTCAATGCGACCATCTTGAAGAAAATTAATTTTGATAAAGAAAAATTCTGATTTTATTATATCTATTAGAAAGCAAAGAGTTAAAATAACGGATCTGCAAATTTGTGGGGTTCTGTCTGTCTGTCTGCACTATATAAGAGAGGGCCTATAGACTTAGTCTGATTAGCCGCGAAAAAGCTAGGCAAGCTACCATGTCAAGTTGTATAGTATAGTATCAGGTATAATAGGAGGTGATGACCGTCTAAACCTTTAGGAACCAGGGACGATACGTCAGCAGTGCCCGTCCCACTTTCCCTCTCCTTAACCTTTTTTTCTTTCCTTATTTTACCCTAGATTCATTTAAATATTCCAAATGCATTGAGGTAATAAACGAACAGTACGAAAGTTTTTAATAAATTTTAAACCAAAATATTTAAATGTCTCGTATCATATTTGTTTTAATACAATGCTTTTTTTTCTGTCAGGCTTGCTTTTCGTCGTGCTTATGCACTCTACTCGACAAAGCACTTTCTGATAGTTACTCAACACCGAACCCCTTGGCGCCGAGGAGGAAAGAAAGAAGAACTACGTTTAAGGATCTGGATAATTGAGGGTTTTTTTTATTTATTAATAATGTTGCAACATAATTAAAAATAAACCGGCAATGGTTTTAAGAATTAGCATAAAGAAACGATATCTTACAAAAAAAAAAAAAATTAAATGAATCAAAAATATTTTTTTATAATTCAATAATTTATATTTGATTTAGAATATGTACTTTTAAAATAATTAAAAATGAAAAAACGAAAAATATCACATTTTTTAAAGCTCGGTTTAAAAAATTTTTGATCACCAATACTAGGGTCCAGACTTTAAATGTTGCCTACACTAGGTCAGGATTTTTTTTCCAAAAGAGCAGAATCAGCCACGTACGCTTTTAATGTATTTCTTTCAATCGAAATATCATCATTCCTTAATCAGTGTGCATTTCTTTTGAATATAAACTAAATATGAATAAAATAAAACTCTACACACATGCATAACGTCCTCGACACATCTATTCATTTTAACACTGTTGCATGCTGTCGGGTTGTTTTTCTTCTTTCTTTCAATCCCTCTCTTCTTAGTCTAAGTAATAAGTATCTAATAGGCTAGTAGTACCCGATTCAATTAAATTGTATTAATAACAAAAATGCATTGGTTTCTCTTCCTATTGGTGATGTAAGCTATATACAAAAATATGAAAATCCCTTTTTCTTTTTTTTTTTGGTAAAAATCAGATACCGTCAGCCTAAAATGACAGCGATGAATGAATGAAAAAAAAAATTAATAAGACAAAAGACGGTAGTAGTGTAATTTTTTTTTAAATGAAGGGAGAGAAGACGAAAGAGAAAAAAATCCTACAAAAACGGTAAAAATTCAAAACAGAAACAAACAACAAGTAATCTCTCACTTTTTTCCCCCTTTCCTATCCGAATGGATCCAATAAAAACAGCAGTTTTTCCACATGAAATTTTCTTTTAAAACAAAACGGAATAGCAATACACACACTAGTACTAGGACAAATAAATATTTACCTGGAGAAAGTTGCCCCGACCGATTACTGTCTGTGAATCCGAGGGCACCGCAATAGATTCGCCCCCATCAATTGGTCTCAAACTGATGCCAGACATTGCAAAAGAAAATCACCTAAAGTCATCCAAGTTAAGCGATATTCAAATCTGTATTATTGAGACGATGGAGCGTCAGATAAAGGGTGTGAGTTATCTAAAAAAAAGGGAAGCTTGGGTGTCAAGTCGAACCACAATGTACATATATGATGGTGATGATGATGATGATAGTAATAATAATAATAATACGTATGGTGATCTGGCCAAAATTCTTCAGACTGCTGGTTGCTCTTCTAGAATCCAGGTCACAATTCCTTCAGAAAGCATTTCGCTACTACTAACCAAACAGCAGTGTCGTGTAGTATGCGGTTTTTTCCAAGGTGAAATCGGAGCTAGTGCATGTGTATAAGAAGTGAGAAAAAATCCTCGATGCTAAAAAAATACTAAATTATTGGTTCAGAGGCACGCACATTATATAGAAGCAGTGCGCATTGCATAAAAAAATTCCTTTTTCGTCCTTATTCGAAAACAATTTGTCCTATATAGTCGGCCATGTTTGTTTGGGCTACTGATAGATTTTTGACTTCAACCACTAGAGAGCCAGTTGAGGGACTGCAAAAGTATTTTTAATTAAACCCCCCAAATTTAAATATTATCCCATGCTTCATTATATTTATATATTTGTTACTTTTTTTTAATAAATCTGTGTGCGGACGATGTCCAATTTTTAATATCTGTAAATAAATAATCCGGTAATGCAACTTTTGTTTACAATTATAAAGATGTACCAAATTTAAATTGCAATTAAGATAAAGTTTTAAAATCACAGAAAATCCACAGAACTTACGAAAATTCACTAAATTTCCAAATAATAGATTATTTGTTATATCTTAATCTGAGGATGA
This sequence comes from Doryteuthis pealeii, assembly GCA_023376005.1. Lineage (NCBI taxonomy): Eukaryota > Metazoa > Mollusca > Cephalopoda > Myopsida > Loliginidae > Doryteuthis > Doryteuthis pealeii. The sequence goes on from CM042153.1 coordinate 76,516,467, forward strand.
AGTAAACTAAAGTAGAGGGAATATAATATTTTGTGTTATTATATTTTAGATATTTGTCAATTCTAGAGACCATATTTAGATTTTTTTTTAATAAAATAAAATCGTAGATAGATAGATAGATAGACAGTCCCAAGGGAGGTAATCAAAACTTTAATAAGGGTTTTCAATATTATCAATTAAGTGTTAAGTTATAGTTTTGTTCATTACATCATCAAGGTTTGTGGCCATGTTCACCCTGACCTTCTTGAGACTATTATTACTAGTCAAGTTACAGGAAAGGTCAATTTTTTTTTAAATTTCAAATGAATTGAGCAATTGCTCATGAAATTCATTGGGTCAGTCAGTCAAGATGTTTTAAAGCAATATAAACTGCAAGGCTCTCTGTTAGTAAGATAGAATATCATTAGTATTAATTATCATGGAAATAACAAGTTATCTAAATTATAACCAATATCATACTATCTGATAATGAGTTTAGAATATGCTGATATGGATATACAGAACAGAGGTTTTCTTTTTATTCTTTGCTTTGTTTTGTTTTAGGTTTTTGTTTGTACAAAATAGTAATAGGATTGATAAATAATAACATTAGTATGTTTATTAGGGCTCAAAAAATATTATTACTTATGAAATCATAAGAAAGAGAAAAATGTTTAATAGAAAAGTAAATGAAATAGATATATGCATTTTATCAATGAATACAGATATTCATTTTTTACTTATTTTTGAAAACATTTCAAAATTATTAAATCTAATTTCAAAATCCCCATGAGAAACAATGTGCAAAATGCAGCTACCATTTTCACCCTACAAGTATCATTGAAAATTGCCTATCTTTTAATCCTAAACTCTGGAATGAGGCTGGCTGCTTTTCACAGTGCTAATACCCTTAGGAAAGGTATTTATCCAACTATTCTCGCTTTGGGTAAATAGTAGGGCAGACTAGGTTGTGTAATGTTTGAGTCATAGGAAATGACTCATCAACCTGAGTTCAAATCCTGGACTAAGCTATAGTTCACATAGCACTAATACCCTTAGGAAAGGTATGATTCCAACTACTCTCCCTCTAGCTATCGGTAAATAGTAGGACAGACTGGGCTCTTTAACATTAGTTAGGCAACCAGTCTAGGAGAAGGAAAACTCTGAATTCAATCCTAATTAGTGATCTATTTCACTAATTTAATTTAATTTAATTTATTATATATATATATATATTATATTATATTATATATGATGTAATGTGCTGAGTGAATTTGCCAAAAGACAGCAGATAACCATGTGACTTAGAAATTATAATCATCATTCTTTTACAAAAATTAAGTAGTATGGTTAACCTATGGGGTTACAAGTGCTTTTGTGTTTTAGGTTAAAAAGGTAACTGGTTATTCCTGGTGCATGTTCTTAAGGTTTGCTTTTAACCCCATCTTATTTGGTGGTTGTGCTGAAAAGGAAGGAATTCAAGGAATGAAAAGAAAGAGACAAAGACAGAAGGTGGTTTTATAATTTAGGCTTTATTCACCGGTCATAGGCACCATGTAGTAAGGAAATGTCTCCCTGGTCAGTAGTAGTGACTAGACACAGTTAAGGCCTAAACTCAAATGGCCGAGAGATTATCTTGGGGGTTGGAAGTGGGTCCTTTTTCCTGCACATGTTCAGAGGGTTCTTCTGGTAAAGGCTCATGGGAGTTTGTTACTTTTTTAATTTTAATTCCCACAAACCATTCATAATTGGTTATATATTATTACCTAATATTATCTAACTGGTAAAGGCAGGTTGATTTTTCCACTGTGCAGACTTGTTGTTTTATCTAACTTTTCATCCAAAAGTTTTTATTCATAAAATTCCTGTTAAAGATTTTGTAAAATCTCTAATGATATGAAAGTACAGCGATCTTTTGTCTGATTTGAAAGATAATCAAATAAATAATGAAATTCTCTTGAACAATCAATGTTGAAGAGAACCATAGAATAAGGAAAAGAAATTTGACTTTGAGTGCAAAAATAAATATACACCATAATTGTTTTGATGGCTTATTATCCATTTATAATGAGACAACAGATAACTAATATAGGGGTATTAAGTATTAATGTGTCTGTAGCTAAAAAGTATACTAAAATATACATTAACTGTAACTATATATATATATATATATATGTGTTTCTACCTAGGGTTCATACATACCCCGCTCTTTCCGCCTTTTCTTTTTTTTTTATTTGTCCCCTCTGGCTCACCCCCATTTGTTTCTTACAAAATTCTTGTACAATCTGACTTTTATTCATCACCGGTGTATCACTTGAAAAGTACCGGTTGAAAAGGCCTTCGTGTAATCCCCCCATTTATTTTATATTTTATTCTTTGATAAAATATTCTCCCAAATTACATATGATTCCTCCACTTTTAGTGTTATACAAATTCTCGTGTACCAAAAACCTATTATATATATATATATATATATATATATATATATATATATACAAGGTGTGTCAAAAAAGTATCAAACAACGTTCACAAGAACATAACATACATAATTATATATATATATATATATATATATATATATATATATATATATATATATGGGCAATTCCATGTCAAATCATCCAGAAAAAGTAAAATTGTCACCCATCCAATTCAATTTTTCTGAAATTTTGTACAGGTGTGTACTGTGTTAAAGTTAGACATTCACCAAAATTTGAGCTTCCAATTCCCAAAATTGGTATGTCGATTTTTAGTTCTCCAAATTTGGTGGGGTTCACAAAAAATGGCGACATTTTGGAATCTATTTTTGTTTGTAAAATGAGTTCTAGAGCTTTCTTACTCCTAAAATTTGGTATATAAAAGCATTTTTTACACAGGAAATCTAAAAATGTTATTGAAAAAGTCTTAATGTCAACCAATTTTAAGTTATTGACAATTTCTGATTTTTTCATAGCAAGATGTAGCACTGAATCTATGACAAAATCTTTCCTATTATCATTTCACATATATTGAACATTATTTGTACCAAAAAGATAGTTTGGTGTTTGCCCAGAACCGAAGCTACAACATCAGTTAAAATTTTGCAAATCAGAAATCATTAATAATTTAAAACTGTGTCTGTTGGTCATGTGATAATTCACCCCCTTCAAACTTCCTCTTTGTACCATTTCTTTGAAGGGACACCACTTATCTGTTTACAGTTCTCACACATTGAGCGAAAAAATCATATTTCTCAGCTCTGTTCATAAAGACAATTAGTCTCTAACTTCAGCATAGGATTTAGTGTCCCTTACCCATAAAACCATAGAAGACACAGTATGTCTTTTTTTTTTAACTATTTCTTCATTACACATTGCTCATAGAACATATTGTACAATTAACCTGTTTGGGACATATGTATTATGTTATTTTGTTATGTTATGTATATTACATATTCATATGGGCATTGTTCATGTTGATTGTCTTTCCTTACCGAATGTTCAGTGTTAATGTATCTATAAACACTCTAAGGTATTATAAGGACCTAGTTTTGGTTACAAACTAATAACTACTATTCTTATATATTTCAAAATAAACAAAGAATCTGGAAATGGCCAGCTGGTGTAGTGGTTAGAATCCCCGCCTATCAGCTTGGGAGTCGAGGTTTCGAGTCACACATGGAGCAGTCTCCCATGTCTATAGCCTTGCTGATGAGACCTGATAGGTCGAAATGTACATTCAGGGATTGACATTTTCTCGATTTGTTTAGCCTTACATTTGAACATATATGCCCGCCTAAATTCATTAATTATTAACTAATTAATTTTCAAAAATTAGGTATGACTTCAATTAAGCACATATCCTCCAAAAATTGTTGGCTAAAAGCCATATAAAATAAATACATTGTTTATTTACTTACTCATATATATATATATATATATATATATATATTATTATTATTATTATTATTATTATTATTAAATCTATGTCTACTGTTTTCAGAGCTACAAATATGTTGAAATAGTATTATTTTGATTTTTTGAACTGTTGTCCTCATCTTTATTGCAATGTATAAAACCATAACGTTTCAGCCGTTGTGCCCTCCGTCTATTTGTCTGAATTTTTTAGATGATGCTTTATAATTTGTATTAATTGAATTGTTCGGACTATTGTCCTCATCTTTATTGTTATATATACATAGCCTTCTTCAGGTGTTTCTTTGTCTATCCAAGTATAGCAATGATTCAACTAGTGAAATCATTTTGAACAGTTTGACTGTTGAGCAAACAAAGTATTGAAGAACTTATGAAGATTTCATCCAAATAATGATGTGATTATTTTTTGCATGCCCATCAATCTGAGAAGTGTCACGAGAAGTGCCAAATCATTCTAAAAAAGAAAATTATATCATATAATTACAAAATAATACATATCAATCCTCAAAAATTCGGACAAATGTGAAAAAAAGTCGAGTACAAGTGGTCAAAAAAACAGTTGCATCTGTAACACAATGTATCGGTGGCGGCGGGGCAGCCTAAAGTCGGTATCAGTCAGACAGCGGGGGAGTCTATCCTCTTTTCACTAGCACTAGACCAAGGAGATTATTTTAGCATCTGAGGTGGAGTGCCACACCTACCATCAGCTCCTCACTTTATTGCACAGATCCCTGTGCTACTTATACACTGAGTTGGCGAGGGTTGGTATAGAACCAGGAACCTTGTAGACACTCTATCGACTGAGCTAAACTGGCCCTTTACACAAGGTGTACTTTCTCTTTAATTAATTGAAAAGCTGTTCGCTTGGTAGTGTAATGGTCCATAAGCTGTAGATTCTTGTAAGACCAGGTTTGGAGGAAGAAAGAAAAATGTATTGTATTCTAAAAATAGACAGACTGACCGACGCCAAAAATTCAAAACTCCTGCCAACTAACGGACATTCTGAGAGTGGGTGAAGGGAAGATTTATAGTAGTAGAGAAGAGAAAGGCAGCAGCCAGCGAACAGACAAGTTCATGAATACTAATCCTCCTCAAACCGGGTGAACAAATACAAGTAAGCCTTAACACTAATAGAATTTGTAAAAAGGAAAATTCATTAACCAAACCACACCTTTGTAACTTGTTGTTTATTTGATACAATTTATAATACACATATAAAGGACAATTTTTATTAGGACTCAAACTTCTTTGTGGTTATTTGTTCTGTCTTGCTTGTTTCTTTAATGTTAGATTTTACATAAAATTTACCTCCAACCCATATACAACATTGCCACTACTCCCAGGTCTACTCTGACTTAGAGTGGTAGTACGTGTTAGGGTCCCATCTGATGATCAAATAGATCTGTTTAAAATTACATTCTTAGAGCGGGGAAAGGAAATGACTTTTTCTAGTAGTAGAAGGCAGAAAGGCAGTGGCCAGCGAAAGGACAAGTCATGAATACCAGTCCTCTTAGAATAAAACACAAGTAAGCCTTAACACTAATAAGAATTTGTAAAAAGGAAAATTCATTAACCAAACCACATCTTTGTAATTTGTTGTTCATTTGATACAATTTATAATACATATATAAAGGACAATTTTTTATTACGACTCAAACTTCTTTGTGATTATTTGTACTTTTTGCTTGTTTCTTTAATGTTATATTTGACATAGAAATGACCTCCAGCCAATATACAACAGTAGCATTTGTCTCGTTTATATTTTCAGAAGAGATATTTTGGACATTTCTTCAATAGCTTATGGTGGTTTAGTTGATGGGAGTTATATATATTTGGGTAATTTACTCATCACACCATAAGGTCACATGTATTAAGGCAGAAAAACAAAGAACTCATAAATTTAACAAATAAAATGTGTATTGAAACAAAGATTACAATAATCAAGAATACTGATCAATGTCCTGCAGAAAATGCTTTTTTAAATGTTCATGTAATAAGATAATAAGAATTGTTGAGTTGACTCCAACTGAGAAAGAAAGGGTAATGTTCAAAATCAAATCAACAGTCAAGTTACTTAGAGAGAGAGAGAAAGATACAGCTTATAATACCTTCTGCAGTTGGGAAATATTTCTTAAAATGAGAAGCGTGGAGTATTCAGGCAAGTTGGTTCTTTCTCTGCTGTTCTTTGAAAAACTTTCGTTTATATAGGGTTCAGATAGGCTCCAAAAAGGTCTGTTTAATAAACTTCTTTTTAGGCGCGAACGCCTCTGATTGGTTGAAAATTATCATTTTTAATATTTCTATTTTTCTCTCTAGCTGCGCCGATCCTTATGTGCAAAGCGTTTATTTTCATCATTTAATTTTTGCTTCAGAGCGTTAACTTCCAGCTCACTACAATCTAAAGCTTTAGATTATAGCTAGAATGATTTATCTGAAAACAAGTAAACTGGATTTAGATTTTATAGGGACAATCAAACTATTTACTCAGCTGAGCAAACATAATAAGTTTGGCCATTCAGTAAATAGAAATTAATTAATAAAAAAAAATCTTAATCAAATCTTGAATTGTTTATTGTTATGTGCATCTTTTAGTATTGGCAATTGTGACTCTGATTAGCAATACTCCATTTGAAAATTAAAAATAAATAAAACCTAAAACCTTCTTACAGAAAAACATGACTCATAAAAAGTCACTACTTGCTACTAGAACAATATTATGCTTTTAAACAAAAGTTTGATTTCTTTTGTTTAATGGTATATCAACCTTTGTGAGTTATCTTGTTGGATTGTTTTGTGTTATAGTTATTTACTAAGCTTAACTTAGATATGGCACGAGGCCAGAAGTATGGGGCGCCCGGTGAGAATCGAACTCACTATCAATGGTCTGCAAACCTAGTGATACTATGGTTGAAGACAAACATGGTCAGAATAAATAAATAAATAAATGAATAAGAAAGAGAATAGGTTAAAGCCAGGCATAAGTAAAAGGGGTGGGTGGTTTTACGTATCCAAAGATTAGGTCGTAAAGTTTAAGAGACCTGTACGACTACCATGAAATGGGACCACTTGATGATAATATCTTAGGCACCCAGGTATTAAAAGCGAAAGGGATTTTTATGAGAAAATCTCTTTTGAAAAAATTAATGGTCAATGTATTGAAGACGTAGTGTCTGAAAAAATATTTAATTACTTTAATTTTAAGGGTTAATGGCGGCTAGAAGTCTACGATTCGATTTGAGTGCTGGCCATCTGTGTGGTCTGGAGAAGATGGTTGGGGAAGGGGAATTTGACATAAATACAGCTAAACTTGAGCACTAAGCAGTTAGAACTCGGCCGTTGAGGTGTTAAGGTCGCCGGTAGGGATAGTCAGTAGCAGCCAGTTGGATAGACAGCGAAGTATCAAACACATCCTTCTTCCATCCGCGTCTTGTTTACAAACACTTGTAGTTGTTGTTTGTTTTTATTTTTATCCTTGTGAGCCTGTTTCTGTCTCGTGCAAATACGGCAAGTGCAGAATGTTACAACGTTTGGGGTCTAGACATCGTGCATTGAAGGTGCAGAGCGCAGAACAGGTAGTCTCACATACGCATCTTTTAGTACTGGCAATTGTGACTCTGATTAGCAATGCTCCATTTGAAAATTAAAAATAAATAAAACCTAAAACCTTCTTACAGAAAAACATGACTCATAAAAAGTCACTAGAACAATATTATGCTTTTAAACAAAAGTTTGATTTCTTTTGTTTAATGGTATATTGAGAGTTATCTTGTTGGATTGTTTTGTGTTATAGTTATTTACTAAGCTTAGCTTAGATATGGCACAAGGCCAGAAATATGGGGCGCCCAGTGAGAATCGAACTCACTAACAATGGTCTGCTAATCTAGCTTGCTAACCATTACACCACATGAGGTGCCCATTGTTTTGTGTTATAAGGTGTGTTGGAATCTATAACTTAAACTTATAGACTCTGCATGGGTGCATGGATTAAAGCCAGCCAATCAACAGCCTGAATACATGGTTATTTAACTATTTAATCACTGATCTTGAATGCTGTTTATTTGCATGTATTCACCACTAATGAACAGACTAAGGACTCAACCAAAGGATTCTCACTAAGGAACACTGAGGAACAACCAAAGGATTCTACCCAACACTAAGGAACACTGAGGAACAACCAAAGGATTCTACCCAACACTAAGGAACACTGAGGAACAACAAAGGATCCTACCCAACACTAAGGAACACCGAGGAGGATTCTACCCAACACTAAGGAACACCAAAGAACAACCCAAGGATTCTACCAACTAAGGAACACCAAGGAACAACCAAAGGATTCTACTCAACACTAAGGACACTGAGGAACAACTAAAGGATTCTCTAAGGGACACTGAGGAACAACCAAAGGATTCTACCCAACACTAAGGGACACCAAAGACAACCCAAGGATTCTACTCAATACTAAGGGACACTGAGGAGCAACCAAAGGTATCTTCACTGAGGATCAGCCTCTTCTTAACACAAGGGATTTCCACTGTCAAGTGCTCTCACTTGAAGCCTAAAAATGGCCACAAAAATCATAACATAAAAGGCCAAAGCCATCCTTGAACACTAGTGGTACTATTTAACCCATAGATGGGGGGGGGGGCGAAGGGATTCATACTTTTCCTAAGGGTATTAGTCTGAGAATGAAAGTAATAGCATGACTGGAGTTGGAACTTGCTTACTACAATGTCTCAGTTCAGCACATTAGCCACTACACCACAGGGACTCACCCTCAAACTAAAGAATGTATGTGCTAAATGAAAAAGGGATTTTATCACCAGTCATGCTGAAATTGAAAATATCATTATATTAATACTCGTGTTCCTTAATCTTCTAACCGTTATTATCTTGCAATGCCCTCTGGTTAAAAATGAGACTGTCCAAATTGTCCAAGATGAAATGCAAAACTGTTCATTCTGGTTATCTGGTTTTGCTTATCTGCCAAATTCTTAATTTGTGATAAGTGTCGTTACCCCAGCTAAATAATAGATCATTCTGTTTTTATTAAAAAGAAAGAAAGAGAAGAAAAAGGACATGCTACACTGAAAAAATACAAGAAAGAAAGTAGGAGAGAGAGGGTGAGCGCATGGAAGCGATGATGCTAATCTGTTTTAATTGACCATAATAAAAAGATTAAAAGAAAGAAAAAAAAGCGTGAGAGTTAAATCAAGATAATCATACGTTTTACATATTGAACTATTTGGCATTAGCTCTTAAGTAAGCTGTTACATAATTCATGGGTAGCCTATGAATTATGTAAGTAGTGTAGCTAGAATTTGAATTGAGTTTGTTGAAAATTCAAAATCGGAGGGAGTTGAGTGGAAAATTACCATTAGTGTTATTGACAGGTGGTAACCTCTACTTGACCCCTCCAAAACCTGCCAATTGAAGCATGTGAAAGAGAATTAGGTTTAGTTAGATTTGCTGACAGTAAGCGAGTGGGAGCAGTCGTTTAAGGATTGTGGCTCTAAAAAATGCCGGCCTCTCATCCATGCGGTTTGAGAAGCCTTTTGAGCTTATTAAACAAGAAATGAGTAGACACCAGAACCCGACAGCCCAACCTGGAAAAAATCAGCCCTGAGGAAATTGGCCACTAAAACCAGTAAGAAGCAGAAAAGTAAGAGCACGTCATCTCATCTCATCCTCTCTCTCTCTCTCTCTCTCTCTCTCTCTCTCTCTCTCGCCAATTATATATCTGTATATAAGATAATATATATGAAATGAAACTTGTACGTGAGATATTTTAAGTGGAAAGAGACTGCACAAACCCCAGTGCACTATTTTGGCAGTTCCGCAGTTAGTCCAGTGGCTGGGGAAAGTCCGAGATGACTGGGCTGTTGCTGGGGGCTCTCTCAGGTAATATTGAGTCACTTCACGAGAGGCAAACCTCCCCAGAAGTCCCAGCACTTACATCCAAGCGCCAGGTTGTGTTGGGAATTTATGTGAGTAGTAAGTACCCCAATCCTACTACTAAGGGTTGATATTTCCAAATGCTGACAGTCGAAGTAAACAGATCAAAGATAAAGTTAGATATGAATCTGAACTAAACTAAAATTTATTCTCACTGTGCCAATCACATGCTTTCAAGGGGGTAAAGGTTATTACCTGTCAGTAACCGTTGGGTAACTTTCTACTGGACCCTGTTATTTTTAATCTAACAGACCTTATACAAAATTCTAACTACAGGAATGTACATAAATCATAGGCTGCTATGAATTATGTAACACTGCTAGTTCAATATAGATAAGTATTGAAATTTGGACACACTTTGTATTTGATTGTTTATTTTTCAAAAACTTTAACTGAAAACATAAGCAAGGTTAGAAAGCTTCAAGCTGAAGGATCTAATTAATAAAAGTAAAAAGAAATAACAATTTTTAAATGACAAAATAGGGCATAGCCCTATTGGCTGGGGCTTTAGAATACACTGAATGCACCTCTGCAGAGGGGTAAAATCTCTTCAATGTGGCCACTTGGTGGTGAGCAGTCCCTGACATACAACACTTCACTTTCGTACTTACTTACTTGAGCTAGACAGGTGGTCGGTGAGGCCCCCTCTGATCAATCAGCTGGTCATGTCAAACCCTAGCACCTATATTATTGTCTCAACTCTATTGCCCTTATGGCAAGCCCTAACCCTTTTTATCATATATTTGCGAGAAAGCAGTGGATAAGGTTCTAAGTGTCCTGGGTATGAGGTTAAACTGCATCTAGTGGTGAGGTTCCAATTCTGTAACTCTGGGGAATGTGGAGTACTCCTTTATCACCATTACTCCTATGTCCACTCTGATCTGGAGTGGTAGTACCTGTTAGGATCCCATCAATGGATTAAATAGATTTAAAAAATGAGTATTAACACTTAACGTCCTATACCGCCTCATTCCACCCGGCCGGAAGTCACATTTGTTTTCCTAATCCACCCCTAATGATAACCTTTGTTTTAATATAATATTAAACATATTTAGAAGTCTTTAATTCAAGGGAAATAACTCTGGTAACTTTAAATGAAAAGGCCATTTTTAGCCATTTATTGAAAAATCCTTATAGGAATAGGGCTCTGGACTTGGAAAATTCTCAACAGGATGTTAAGAGTTTAAAAAATGTGTTTAAAAAAAATTGAGTTTGAAAAAAAAAAGATTGATACCCAAGAAGAATGAATAAAACAAAATATCTTCAGCATGAAATAACCCAACAAGGGTTGACATGCCGTAAAATCCAACCAACCAACCAAAAATTATCTTGCTTCCATGTTCTTTACATTCTGCTGTACAGTCTCAATTTTATTCTTTATTTTACTTGCCCTAAGCAATGCTGTTCCATACAAACTTTTTACTGTATGATTCATGGGTGATGTGAAAAGTAAAATTCTTTGAATTAATAATTCAAAACTAACATTAGGGTTATTCCATGTCAAATTATCCAGAAAAAAGTAAAATTGTCACACACACCCTTTAATTTTTCTGAATTTTTTTTCTAGGTGTGAACTGTGTTAAAGTTAGACAATTCCCAAAATTTGAGCTTCCAATTCCAAAAATTGGCAGAGTTATGTCGATTTTTAGCTCTCCAAATTTGTTGGGGTTCATAAAAAATGGCGACATTTTGGAATCTATTTTTGTCTGTAAAATGAGTTCTAGAGCTTCCCTACTACTAAAAATTGGTTTATAAAAGCATTTTTTCCCAAGGAATCCAAAAATGCTATCAAAAAGTCTTAAAATCAACCAATTTTAAGTTATTGATGATCTCTGATTTTTTCATAGCAAGATCAATATCGCAATGAGGCATGCATCTATGACAAAAAATCTTTCTATTATTATTTCACATATATTGAACATACTAAATAGATATATACTAAATATATTGAATGTACTAAATTGATATATACTAAATAGATATATTGAACATACTAAATAGATAGTTTGGTTTATGCTCAGAACCGAAGCTACAACATTTTACAAAAATTTATCAAAATGCTTACCAGGCCTTCAGGCCCTGTGTCTGGTGGTCTCAACCATTGGACTGGTAAGATATAAAATACTGGTATAAGATGTAAAAGTTCTTATATTAAAGTTGGAAGGCTTGAAGTAACCTTACAGCGTGGGTACATGTGTGTACAAGTTTTAAAAGTTGTAATAACAGACTTTATTCCGTGAGCAGACAGAAAATACATTCAGGACAAATATATAAACCAAACAGATACATAAACGTATTACAAAGGAAATAAGTGTAGGACTTGAATTATAAGGAATGTCACTTACTGGTAGCTGGTTGGGGTGCAAAGCCCCCTATTCAATGGATATAGACAACACGCATTTATGCCATGTGTAGTCGTTGCCGGTCCGAGAGAAAAGAGAAAGAATTCCCGGCTTCTAGTTAAATACTAACGCCACCTATCAGTGAACCTGCAGCAAGGGAAGATAACCCTATGGACTCATGTCCACCCAGAATTACCGTTTTACTGACCCAACACTGGCATAAATCTTGTCCACTTGTTTATGAAAATGACCATATCTGGACTAAAACTATATTTGTTGCGCACTCTATGTGGTAGCATAGGTAATTTATGAGGAAGTACGTCCCGTTCTCCTGCCTCAGAAATTGCTACCGGTGACTATTAAAATAACGTCCCCAACTATGTCGTCTCGGTGGTGTTACTTGAAAGAAAACAACTAACTTAAGGCGTTAAATGTATTTTAGAGGGGGGGGCTTCTCTTTTTTTGTCGTAATTCTTATTTATTTGTCGTAATTTGTTTAGAAATTTATTTATAGAAATTTGTAGTAATTCTTGTTTATTTATAGAAATTTGTCGTAATTCTTGTTTAGATATGAAGATGGATATCTATCTATCTATCTCAATTTGTTCATTTTTTACTTTGTTTATATATATCTATCCACCCATCTCCATTTGTTCATATAAAAAAAGAGAAGCCCCCTCTAAAATACATTTAACGCCCTAAGTTGGTTGTTTTCTTTCAAGTAACACGGCCGAGACGACATAGCCGGGGACGTTATTTTAATAGTCACCAGGTAGCAATTTCTGAGGCAAGAGACCGGGACGCACTTCCTCATAAATTACCGTAGCATAGATTATTGGCAACACCCTGTAGCGAGAATGCAAAGAGCCCAAGTTGAAAAATACAGACCGTTTGGGAACTTTGACCCCAAAGGTGGGAATCTCTTAAGTCACGTGAGACTTAGTTAGGTAGTCAGTTTCAGCCAAAATGTGATGCAGTGCAGACACGTGACTGCAGGGTTGAACTCAGTTGAGTTAGAAAATGGGCTAAAATAAACCTTTGATCAAAGTAATAACAAGTCTTATTAGTTAATTATGCATGACTTGAAAAGAAGCCCTTTGTTAGAAAATGAAGTAGCAATAAGTTAGAAGATCAGACATGGTGACCGGCCAAAAGAAGGAAGGAACGGAAGAAGATAGAATGAAAAACAAGTAAGTCACATGACTCTGTCTGTTTGTTTCTCTCTCTAATGTCTCTACTTTCTCTCTCTCTCTATCACAAAAGAACACTCTTGTTTATGTAACCACAATGGCTACATAACATATTTTGGACCATATGACCTTTAGGCACCCCTTTTGCGATCTCATTTCATGAGGACATTTTTGTCATTTACACCGTCAAAATCCAGTTGTTTGTTAGGGGTTAGGGTTAGGGTTAGGGGTTAATTTTATAATTTTTAAAAAAAGTCTAAAAATTGTCTGTTAACAAACAACCAGATTTTGACGTTGTAAATGAAAAAAATGTCCTTATGAAACAAGATCGTAAAAGGGGTGCCTAAAGGTCATATGGTCCCATATTTTTGCTGCTGCTTATGGTCTCTCTGCAATGACTCGAAAGGCATTTGACAGCTCTATTACACTGCTGATAGATAAATGGGTTTTCGGATACTTGTTGGTCCCATGTTTTCATTCTTAATGTTGTGTACTTTCCTATATCTGGTAAGAGCAGGATTGTTCTTGCAACACAAAGGAACAAATCAAATGATCCTGTTGATAGTAACATTCATATTCAATCTGTTGTCTCTGCAAATGATTCCTTATGTGTCTTTTTAATTTTGTGATTGGCAAACTTGGCCACATTGTTCATGATTCCACTGAGTCACAGCTGAGTCAATATAGACTCACTTTTTAGCTGAAGATTTTAAGTTAACTTTTACATTGTGTCTATATATCATGTATGTATTTTACTTTATGTATATATATATATATATATATATATATATAATAGTTCATGTTTTGTCTAGTATATATATATATATATATATGTGTGTGTGTGTGTGTATGGAGGCGCGTGGGCTAGTGGTTAGAGTCGTGGAAAATGGACTCGTCAATTCGAATTCAATTCCTAGACGAAGCTGTTGGCATTTCACATAGCGCTAATACCCTTGGGAAAGGTATGAATCCATATATTCTCCCTCCAGTTATGGGTTAAATAGTAGGGCAGATTGGGCCCTTCAGCCTTGGGTAGGTAACCAGTCTAGGAGAGGGATAACTCTGAATTCAAAATTCCTGAGGTTGGCCGTTGATTGGGTTTGTGGCAACCATTGATGCACCAATTCTTTCCTATCGACCGTGCCAAAAAGTGTGGATGGTCCGACACAAGCCTTCACTACTATAAACAAATCACTGTGTGGGTGTTCATTGTGTGTGTGAACCCTCATGCGTCGAAAATCGACAAGAGAGTCCATAATAATAATATATATATGTGTGTGTGTGTGTGTGTGTGTATTTGGGCAGCATTCT
>CM042153.1:76531254-76560980 GCA_023376005.1 Doryteuthis pealeii
GGTTTTACAATTATAATGATGGTTACCCAAAATTGAAAATTGCATTAAGATAAAGTTTAAAATCAAGAATTATCCCAGAACTCTACGAAAAGTAATAGATTTTCAAATAATAGATCTATGTGTTTATATCTTAAATCTCGAGGATGAAGTAACTACAAGTAGAGGGAATATAATCTTTTTGTGATTAATTATATTTTTAGATATTTGTCAATTCTTCTTAGTAGGACATTTCTATATAGGGTTGAGATTTATTTTTAAGTAAAATATAATTCGTAGAATTAGCAATAGATAGTTAGAGCGTGTAGTCGCAAGGGATGAGGTATCAGAAACTTTGATTAGGTTTTCAATATTTTACGAATTAAGTGTTATAGGTGTGATAGTTTAGTTGGTGTCGATCTAGATATCAAGGTTTTGTGCACATATGTCACACCGCTGACTCTCTAAGATACGAACTTAATTATTATAGGCTAGTCATGTTACAAAGAACGTGATTTTTTGATTTAAATTTGAATGAATTGAGACAATTGCTGCATTATGAAATCATATGGTCAGTCCAGGAGTCAAGTGTTTTAAAAAGCAATTTAAAATAAAAATTTCTTCTGGGCCCAACAAAAAAAAGGCTTCTTTTCTATCCTTTAATTAAAAGTAAGATAGAATATCATTAGTATTAATTATATGAATATACTAAGTATCAATTAAACCAATATTCTATTATTAATCTGTAATAATGAGTTGTAGAATATGCTAGAATGGATATACAGAACAGAGGTTTCTTTTTATATTCTTTGTTTGTTTTGTTTTAATAGGTTTTTGTTTGTTACAAAAGAGTAATTCGATTGATAAATAATGAACATTAGATGTTTTATTAGGGCTAAGAAAAAATATTTATGTACTATGAAATCTAAGAAAGGAGAAAATGTTTAATGAAATTAGGGTTAATGAATAGTATATGCATTTTATCAATGAATACAAGATATTTCGGATTTTTATCTTATGTTGAAACATTTCAAAATTTTATTAAATCTAATTATCAAAATCCCCATGAGAAACAATGTAACGAAATGGTCCAGCTACTAATTGTGTTTGGGCGCCCCTACAAGTATGCATTGGAAATTGCCTATCTTTTAATCCTAAACTCTGGAATTGAGGCTGGCTAGCTTATTCAAGTGGGTAATACCGTTAAGGCAAAGGATTTTATACTCAAATCTATTCTCGCTTGGGTAAATATAGTAGGGCAGACTAGTTGTGTAATGTTTGAAGTCATAAGGAAATGGACTCATAACCTGAGTTAAATCTGGGAGTAAGCTAATAGTTACATAAGACTAATAGCCCTTAGGAAAAAGAGTATTGAGATTCCACTCTCCTCACCTATCTTAGCTATGAATAATAGTAGGTACAGACTGGGCCTCTTTAACTTAGTTATGGCACCAGTCTAAGGTAGAAGGAAAACCTGATTCAAACCATCTAATCTACTTTGGGGATGTACTAATCAAAAATAGGCTCAATCCTAATTCAGTGATACATATTCGCAGCTAAATTTACATTTATATAATATTTTATATATAATATATATATAAAATTAATATTATATTATATATGCATGTAAATGTGCTGAGTGAATTTGCGAAGACGCAGGATAACCATGTTGATAGAATCTTAATATAATCCATTCTTTAAAAATTAGTAAGTATGAGTTAACCTATGGGGTTACAAGTGCTGTTGTGTTTTAGGTGAAAAAGGGTAAACGTGGTTTTCCTGGTGCATGTTTCCTTGAACGTATATAGACTTTTAACCTCGATTTATTATGGTCGGCGCTGAAGGAATTGAATTCAAGGAATGAAGAAAGAAAGACAAAGACAAGAAGGCTGGTTTTGATATTTAGGTTTATTCAAAGACGGGTCATATCAAATAAGGCCCATGTAGTAAGGGAATGTCTCCTGGTGCAGTAGTAGTCGACTAGACACGTTTAAGGCCTAAAGCTCAAAAGGGCCGAGAGAAGGATTAATCTTGGGGGTTATGTAAGTCGGGTCTTTATTCTGCACATGTGTTCAGCAGGGTTCTTCTTGGTAAGGCTCTCATTGGGTAGGTTTTTGTTACTTTTTTTAATTTATCCCAGCAAACATTCATTAATTGGTTCATATACTTTTGTTAACCTAATATATACTGATAAAGCAGTGATTTTTCACTGTGCGAGACTTGTTGTGTTTAATTAACTTTTATCCTCATACGATTTTTATCATAAATTCGTGTTAAAAGATTTTTGTAAATTCTCTAATGATATGAAGATAATTGTGATCTTTTGTTGATTGAAGATAAGTCGATAATAATGAAACTCTTTCTCTTGAACAATGCAGATGATTGAAGAGAGATATAAATAGAGGAAGAAAGTGGTTTGACTTTGAAGATGCAAAAATAATATACACATATATTGTTTTGATGGCTTATTATTCTCATTTTTATAATGAGACACAGATAACTAATATAAAGGGGTATTAAGTTATTAAATTTTGGTGTCCTGTAGCTAAAAGTATACTACAATCATACATTAACTGTAATTATATATATATATTATATATGTGTTTCTACTAGGGTTCTACATACTTAATGACCTCTTTACAGCCTTTTTTTTGTTTATTTAGATCCAACTACTAGGTCACAAGAACTCCATGTCGTTTCTTACAAATATAATTGTAAAATCTGAATTTATATGTCACCATTAATGGATACGGTAAAGTGTAAATCACTTGAAACATGTACGCGGTTGACAAAGCTATGACGTAATAATCCCCATTTATTTTTATATTTTATTCTTTAATAAAAATATATTCTCCAAATTACTATTGATTTCTCCCATTTATAGTGATTATAATTAAACAATTCAGCTCGATAGATAAAAAACCTATTTATATCTATATATAATCAAATATATATATCTTCCATAAAAATAATATATATTGCAGAGTTGTCAAAAGTAATCAAACAAGTAGCGCATCTGATAAAAAGACAATACATACATATTACTATATATTAATATATTTATGATAGAATAATAATAATATATTATATTTTATAAACTAATATACATATTAATATATATGGCAATTCCATGTCAAATCATTCCAGAATAAAGATAAATTTGTCACCACATTGACACCCCATTCAATCTCTTTCTAGAATATTTGTAGCAGGTGATAGTTACTGTTGTTAAAAGTTAGACATTCACACGAAAATTTTCGAGGTCTTCAAATTCCAAATTGGAAATATGGATTTTTTTAGTTCTCATTCAAATTTGTAGGGGTTTCACAAATAATGCGATATTATTTTGGAATACTTACTTTTTTGTTTGTAAAAATGTTAGATTTTAGAGCTTATCTTAACTTATCCTAAAATTTGGTAATTAAAAAGAACATTTTTTTCAAATCAGGAAATCTAATTAATTGTCTTTATTGTAGTTAAAATTAGTTTATGATCAACATTTTTAAGATTTAATATGAACAATTTCTGATTTTTTTTACATAGCGAAGATGTTAGATGAATTTATGACAAATCTCATATATAATCATTTACATATATTGAACATTATTATAGTATCACCAAAAGATGTTTGGATCTTGCCTCAGGAATCCGAAGCTACAACATTAGTATATACATATTGTGCAAATTAGACAATATTATAAAATTTTAAAACTGTGTCTGTTGGTCATGTGGGTGAAATTCATACGCTTTGAACAACTTCATCTTTGATAGCATTTCTTTGGAAGGTGACAGCAATTATTTGTTTACTATGTTGTCTCACACATTTGTAGAGAAATGAGAATATTCTATCCTCGGCGTCTGACATAGGTCGTCTAACTTCAGCTAGGATTTAAATGCCAACTTATCATACAAAACATAGAAGAAGGCAGAGTAAAAGAGTCTTTCTTTTGTTTTGTTATACTATTTCTTCATTACACTTTGCTTAATAGAAATTATTGTAACAATTAACACTGTTGGAATATTTATTATGATTATTGATGTTATATGCTTATTATTAAGATATATGCTATGCAATTTGGTCCCATTGGTCTTCTATTAAAAACCTTAGGTTTAGTTGTTGTCTTTCTCTCTTACCTTTGAACATGATTACAGTGTGGTGGTCACTCTATATTACGCTGCTTAAGCGCATTATAGATATGATGACCTAGTTTTTGGTTGATCAAACTTAATAATAGTATTTTATATATTTTCAAAATGAGCTAAGAATATGTGGATAATGCCAGCTGTGTAGTGTATTTTTAGACCCGCTATCAGCTTTGGGTCGAAGGTTTTAGAGTCACACATAGAGGCTATTGTCTCCATAGATATATATGCTGATGGGACCACTGATAGGTTCAAATGTAATGATATTCAGGATTTGAATTTCTCGAAGTTGTGTTAGACGCTACATTTGAACATATATGGAGCGCTCTATAAATCTCATTAATTTAAATAACTAAATTAATTTTATGCAAAATATTATTTAGATTTGACTTCTAATTAAGCACATATCCTCCAAAATATTTGATTACTAATTAGCCTATAAATAGTACACAGTTGTTATTTACTTACTCCTCAATATATATATATATCAGTAGTATATATAAACCTATAAAATATATATATTAGTGGATTATTATTTATTATTATCTATTATTATGTAAAATCTATGTCATATCTGTTTTCAGAGACTACAGAATATGTTGAAAAGTATTATTTGATTTTTTGACTTGTGTGTCTCTCATATATTTTTGCAATAGTATAAAAAACCATAAGTTTCGCGTTCGTTGCCTCGCTTGTTCATATTTTATTCTGAATTCTCTTTTAGAGGTATTTAACTATTATAATTTGTTTAACATTGATTGTTCGTACTATTTGTCCTCATCTTTAGATGTTATTTTATAGATTCAGCTTATCTTCAGTAATGGTAGATTTTCTTTGTAAGACTAAGTACATATTAGGACTAAATGAAAGTGATTCAAACTAGTGAAATCATTTATATGAACAGTTTGACCTGTTGGCAAACTAAAGTATAATTGAACTCTATGAAGATTTCAATACAAAATAAGGAATGTAATTATTTTTGCATGCCATACAAATCTGAAAGTGGTCATCATAGAGTTGCCATCAATCATTCTAAAAAGAAATTATATCCTATAATTACAATCAAAAATAATACATATCAATTCCTCAAAATTCGGACAATGTGAAAAAAAGTGCAAGTAAAGTGTCAAAAAGACAGTTTGCTCTGTAAACACAAGGTATGGTGGCGGTGGGGCAGCCAAAGTTGGTCTCAGGTCAGACAGCGGGGATAATATAATATATATAACAAACTGCAAGGGAGATTATTTTAGCATCGTGAGGTGGAGCGCCACCAACTACATCGCTGGGGCCTTCACTTTTTCATTGCACAGATCCCATGTGCTACTTATACCACTGAATTGGCACAGGTTGGTAAAATACAGGAATCAAGGACTTGTAAGTTCCTAGCACAGACCTCTAACATCTGAGCCTAATAACTGGCCTTTACACAAGGTGTATTTTCCTCTTATAATTAATTGAAAAGCTGTCCGCTTGGTAGTGTAATGGTTCATAAGGCTGTGATTTGTGTCAAGAACTTAGGGTTTTTAGAGGAAGAAAGATATAAATTGTATTCTTTTTTGTACTTCTTTTTCACCTTGGAAGAGAAATAGACAGACTGACCCGACGCCAAAAATCAAGACTACTGCCACGTAACGGACAAATTCTGAGAGTGGGTGAAGGGAAGTATTGTATAGTAGTTAGAGAAGAGAACATAGGCAGCAGCCAGCGAAACAGAGCAAGTTCATTGAATTACTAATCCTCCTCGAACGTGGTGAACAAATACACAGTAAGTCTTCACAGCTAATATAGAATTTGTAAAGGAAGATTAACCAACCAACACTTTGTAACTTGTTGTTTATATTTTTGATAAATTTATAATAAATACACATATAAAGGACAATCTGTTTATTAGGACTGGCAAACTTCTTTGGGTGGTTTTTGTTCTGTCTTGCGTTGTTTCCTTAATGCTTAGATTTTACATTTTTAAAATTCCTCCAACCATTGCACACGATTTAGCGAACATTGCATACTCCAGGTCTGACGGTCTGAACTTAGGAGAGTGGCTAGTACGTGTTACGGGTCGGGCATCTGATTGATCCGAATAGATCTGCTTTAAAATTACACGCTCTTAGAGCGGGGAAGGAAAATGACTTTTTTTTAGTAGTAGAAGGCAGAAAGGCGAGTTGCCAGCGGGAAAGGACACAGTCATGAAGTAGAGTCCTCTTAGAAACAGAAAACACAAGTTAAGGGCCTTAATACTGGAGTAGAATGTTGTACAATATAAAAATGTCATTAACGCGCAAAACACACTGTTGTAACCTTGTTGTTGGTATTTGATACAATTTATGTACGTATATAAAGGACAATTTTTTTTATTACAACTCAAACTTCTTTGTGTTTTTGTACTGTTGTTTGCTTGTTTTCTTTAAGTGTTCATATTTGAATAGAGATACCTCCAGGCGATATAGCAACAGTAGCATGTTGCTCGTTTATATTTTTCAGAAGAGATATTTTGGACATTTCTTCATAGCTTATGGTGGTTTAGCTTGAGTGGGGGTTATATATATTTGGGTAATTTACTCCATGCACATCATAAAGGTCACATGTATTTAAGGCAGAAAACAAAGAACTCAAAATTTAACAAATAAATGTGTATGTGGAAACAAAGATTACAATATCAAGATACTGATCATGTCGCTGCAGAAAAGTGCTTATTTTTAATGTGTCATGTATAAGATGAATAAGAACTTTTTGAGTTCGACTACCAACTGAAAAAGAAAGGGTATTGTTCAAAATCAAATCAACAGTCAAGTTACTTAGAGAGAGAGGAGAGAAAG
This sequence comes from Doryteuthis pealeii, assembly GCA_023376005.1. NCBI lineage: Eukaryota > Metazoa > Mollusca > Cephalopoda > Myopsida > Loliginidae > Doryteuthis > Doryteuthis pealeii. Next base: position 76,538,190 of record CM042153.1, read on the forward strand.
ATATAGCTTATAATACTTCTGCAGTTAGGAAATATTTCTTAAAACGAGAAGCGTGGAGTATTCAGGCAAGTGGGCTTTCTCTGCTGTTCTTTGAAAAACTTTCGTTTATATAGGGTTCAGATAGGCTCCAAAATAGGTCTGTTAATAAAACTTCTTTTTAGGCACAAACGCCTCTGATTGGTTGAAAAATTATCATTTTAATATTTCTATTTTCTCTCTAGCTGCGCCGATCCTTATGTGCAAAGCGTTTATTTTCATCATTTATTTTTGCCTTCAGAGCGTTAACTTCCAGGCTTACTACAATCTAAAGCTTAGATTATAGCTAGAATGATTTATCTGAAAACAAGTAAACTGGATTTAGATTTTATACGGGACAATCAAAACTATTTACTCAGCTGAGCAAACATAATAATAACTTTGGCCATTCAGTAAATAGAAATTAATTAATAAAAAAAAAATCTTAATCAAATCTTGAATTGTTTATTGTTATGTGCATCTTTTAGTATTGGCAATTGTGACTCTGATTAGCAATGCTCCATTAAAAGTATTTACGGATTCGAAGGAGCCCTTATTTCTCCATAGTTGAAGGCAAATTGTCGGACAAAGAAGGAACAACACAAAAGTAAATGCAGACACTTGTATTGACAAAAAATTACATAAATTGTTGCAAATTTAATGGTATTTGCTACAGACTTATCTGAGGAATTTCTTGTAGTACTGGTGATATCACAGTTTTCTTCTCGTCGGTGGGAAATGTAGTTAAGACGCTTCGTCTCGGTAGTTGTTCTTCCTTTGGTCAGTGTGCGGTCGTTGTTTATTGTTATGTGTGTGATACTATGGTTGAAGACGAACATGGTCAGAATAAATAAATAAATAAATGAATAAGAAAGAGAATAGGTTAAAGCCAGGCATAAGCAAAATGGGTGGGTGGTTGACCTTTTTACGAATCCAAAGATTAGTTCGTAAAGTTTAAGAGACCTGTACAACCACCATGAAATGGACCATTGATGATAATATCTTAGGCACCCAGGTATTAAAGCAAAAGGGATTTTTATGAGAAAAATCTCTTTTGAAAAAATTAATGGTCACGTATTGAAGATGTAGTGTCCTGAAAAATATTTAATTACTTTAATTTTAAGGCTAGAAGTCTGCGATTCGATTTAAGTGCTGGCCATCTGTGTGGGTCCGGAGAAGATAGTTGTGGAAGGGGAATTTGACATAAATAAGCTAAACTCGAGCACTAAGCAGTTAGAACTCGCGCCGTTGAGGTGTTAAGGTTGCCGGTGAGGATAGCCAGTAGCAGCCAGTTGGATAGACAGTGAAGTCTCACACACACCCCTTCTTCCATCCGCGCTGTTTACAAACACTGTGTAGTTGTTGTTTTGTTTTTATTTTATCCTTGTGAGCCTGTTCTGTTCGTGCAAATACGGCCAGTGCAGAGTATTACAACGTTTGGGTCTAGACATTGTGCATTGAAGGTGCAGAGCGCAGAACAGGTAGTCTCTCATGCCGATCTTTTAGTACTGGCAATTGTGACTCTATTAGCAATGCTCCATTTGGAAATTAAAAAAAATAAAACACTAAAACCTTCTTACAGAAAAACATGTACTCATAAAAGTCACTAGAAACAATATTATGCTTTTAAACAAAAGTTTGATTTCTTTTGTTTAATGGTATATCAACTTTGAGAGTTATCTTGTTGGATTGTTTTGTGTTATAGTTTATTTAACTAAAGCTTTAGCTTAGATATGGCACAAGGCAGCAAAAATATGGGGCGCCCAGTGAGAATCGAACTCACTAACAAATGGTCTGCTAATCTAGTTGCTACCATTACACCACATGAGTTGCCCATTGTTTTAGTGGTTATAAGGTGTGTTGGAATCCCACACTTAAACTTATAGACTCTGCATGGGTGCATGGATTAAGCCAGCATCACAGCCTGAATACATGGTTATTTAACTATTTAGATCACTGATCTTGAAATGCATTTAATTTGCATGTAATTCACACTAAGTGAAAGCAGCCCCTTAAACAAGGACTCAACCAAAGGATTTCTAACGCCAAACTAAGGAACACTGAGGGAACACATCTATAAGGATTATACCCTAACACTAATGGGGAGGAGTGAGGTGAACAAGGCAAACACATGAGGAAACAACCAAGATTCTACTCCCAACACCTAGAACACTGAGGAACAACCAAGGATTCGTAACCCAAGCACTAAGGTAACACTGAGGAAACAATCTCAAAGGGAGTTCCCTACCCACACTAAGGGATACAATAGAACAACCCAGGATATCTACTCACACTAAGGGACACCAGAGAACAACCAAAGGATATCTTCACTGAGGATCAGCTCTTGCGGTCTTCTTAATACAAGGTTGAATCTCCAACTGTCAATGTGCTCATCGAAGCCTATAAAATGGCCACAAAAATCATAACAAAAAGGCCAAAGCCATCCTGTGAACAGTAGTGGTACTATTTAACCCATAGGTGGGGGGGAATGAAAAGGAATTCATACTTTTCCTAAGGCGTATTACGTCTGAAAATGAAAGATAATAGCACGAACTGGAGTTGTACTGCATAACTACACATGTCTCAGTTCAGCACATAAACCACCACACCACAGGGACTCACCCTCAAACTAAAGAATGTATGTGCTAAATGAAAAGGGATTTTATCACCAGTCATGTTGAAATTGAAAATATCATTATTATATTAATACTCGTGTTCCTTAATCTTCTAACCGTTATCATCTTGCAATGCCCTCTGGTTAAAAATGAGACTGTCTAAATTGTCCAAGATGAAATGCAAAACTGTTCATTCTGGTTATCTGGTTTTGCTTATCTGCCGAATTCTTAATTTGTGATAAGTGTCGTTACCCCAGCTAAATAATAGATCATTCTGAAAGAAAGAGAAGAAAAAGGACATGCTACACTGAAAAAATACAAGAAAGAAAGTAGGAGAGAGAGGGTAAGCGCATGGAAGCGATGATGCTAATCTGTTTTAATTGACCATAATAAAAAGATTAAAAGAAAGAAAAAAAAGCGTGAGAGTTAAATCAAGATAATCATACGTTTTACATATTGAACTATTTGGCATTGCTCTTTAGTAAGCTGTTACATAATTCATGGGTAGCCTATTGAATTATGTAAGTATAGTGAGCTAAATTTGAATTGAGTTTGTTGAAAATTCAAAATGGGGGAGTTGAGTGGAAAATTACCATTAGTGTTTTGACAAGGTGGTACCTCTACTTGACCCTCCGAAACCTGCCAATTGAAGCATGTGAAAAGAATTAGGTTTAGTTAGATTGCTGACAGTAAGCGAGTGGTAGCAGTCGTTTAAGGATTGTGGCTCTCAAAATGCCGGCCTTCATCCATGCGGTTTGAGAAGCTTTTGAGCTGGGGTATTGTAATAAAGACTAAAGAAAACAACAAAGTCTTAATTATTAATTATTAAACAAGAAATGAGCAGACACCAGATCCCGACAGCCCAACCTGGAAAAAATCAGCCCTGAGGAAATTGGCCACTAAAACCAGTAAGAAGCAGAAAAGTAAGAGCACATCATCTCATCTCATCCTCTCTCTCTCTCTCTCTCTCTCTCTCTCGCCAATTATATATCTGTATATAAGATAATATATATGAAATGAAACTTGTACGTGAGATATTTTAAGTGGAAAGAGGCTGCACAAACCCCAGTGCACTATTTTGGCAGTTCCGCAGTTAGTCCAGTGGCAGGGGAAAGTCCGAGATGACTGGGCTGCCGAGCTGTTACAGGATACTGTCTCAGGTAGTATTGAGTCACTTTACGAGAGGCAAACCTCCCCAGAATCCCCAGCACTTACATCCAAGTGCCAGGTTGTGTTGGCAATTTATGTGAGTAGTAAGTACCCCAATCCTACTACTAACGGTCAATATTTCCAAACGCTGACAGTTGAAGTAAACAGATCGAAGATAAAGTTAGATATACAGCTCTAATAAATAAATGGTCAAAATAAACGTTAAAATTCGAGACGCCACTAATAGGAATGAATTAAAGTAACTACTAGAGTTAGTAAAAAAAAGAAAAGTTAATAAATGAGTAAAAGAAATATCTAGATAAGTATATACTATATACATATTTGTCGAAATTAATATATATAACAAAACATATGAAACGTAATAATAAAATTATCATACTGTGGTATATCCACAGGTCCTGTTGTTATATACTCATTCAACATCAGGTATATAAACAGGGAGAGAGATAGATAGTAGATTAGAGATAGGGTAGATAGGGTAGATGATAGTCTTACTTATTACATTCTGTTTCAACTGGTTCCTTCTTACTCGTCTGGCTGCCATGTTCTTCTTGTTGATCTAGTGGGCTTCTGTTAAGGGTTGGTTCTCTTCTTTTTGTTGATTCTTCTTTGTGCTGGGCTGGTCATTGTTTTTAATATTACTTCAAAAGACTTAGTTGTTTCTTAATAAAGCTTTATTTTCAGAACCCAGCCCATGATTCTGCCACGGTGTGACCGACCAATCAGAACTGACAATAGTGTCTGTACTCCTCAGAAACCAGATCGAATCTGAACTAAACTAAAACTTATTCTCACTGCGGCCATCGCACGCTTTCAAGGGGGTAAAGGTTATTACCTGTCAGTAACCGTTGGGTAACTTTCCACTGGACCCTGTTATTTTTAATCTAACAGACCTTATTCAAAATTCTAACTACAGGAATGTACATAAATCATAGGCTGCTATGAATTATGTAACACTGCTAGTTCAATATAGATAAGTATTGAAATTTGGACACACTTTGTATTTGATTGTTTATTTTTCAAAAACTTTAACTGGAAACATAAGCAAGGTTAGAAAGCTTCAAGCTGAAGGATCTAATTAATAAAAGTAAAAAGAAATAACAATTTTTAAATGACAAAATGGGGCATAGCCCTATTGGCTGGGGCTTTAGAATACACTGACTGCACCTCTGCAGAGGGGTAAAATCTCCCCAATGTGGCCACTTGGTGGTGAGCAGTCCCTGACATACAACACTTCACTTTCGCCCTTACTTGAGCTAGACAGGTGGTTGGTGAGGCCCCCTCTGATCAATCAGCTGGTCATGTTAAACCCTAGCACCTATGTTATTGTCTTGACTCTATTGCCCTTATGGCAAGCCCTAACCCTTTTTATCATATATGTGCGAGAAAGCAGTGGATAAGGTTCTAAGTGTCCTGGGTATGAGGTCAAACTGCATCTAGTGGCGAGGTTCCAATTCTGTAATTCTGGGGAATGTAGAGTACTCCTTTATCACCATTACTCCTATGTCCACTCTGATCTGGAGTGGTAGTACCTGTTAGGATCCCATCTATGGGTTAAATAGATAAAAAAAATGAGTATTAACACTTAACGTCCTATACCGCCTCATTCCACCCGGCTGGAAGTCACATTTGTTTTCCTAATCCACCCCTAATGATAACCTTTGTTTTAATATAATATTAAACATATTTAGAAGTCTTTAATTCAAGGGAAATAACTCTGCTAACTTTAAATGAAAAGGCCATTTTTAGCCATTTATTGAAAAATCCTTATAGCAATAGGGCTCTGGACTTGGAAAATTCTCAACAGGATGTTAAGAGTTTAAAAAATGTGTTTGAAAAAAAAAGATTGATGCCCAAGAAGAATGAATAAAACAAAATATCTTCAGCATAAAATAACCCAACAAGGGTTGATATGCCGTAAAATCCAACCAACCAACCAAAAATTATCTTGCTTCCATGTTCTTTACATTCTGCTGTACAGTCTCAATTTTATTTTTTATTTTACTTGCCCTAAGCAACGCTGTTCCACACAAACTTTTTACTGTATGATTCATGGGTGATGTGAAAAGTAAAATTCTTTGAATTAATAATTCAAAACTAACATTAGGGTTATTCCATGTCAAATTATCCAGAAAAAAGTAAAATTGTCACACACACCCTTTAATTTTTCTGAATTTTTTTCTAGGTGTGAACTGTGTTAAAGTTAGACAATTCCCAAAATTTGAGCTTCCAATTCCAAAAATTGGCAGAGTTACGTCGATTTTTAGCTCTCCAAATTTGTTGGGGTTCATAAAAAATGGTGACTTTTTGGAATCTATTTTTGTCTGTAAAATGAGTTCTAGAGCTTCCCTACTACTAAAAATTGGTTTATAAAAGCATTTTTTCCCAAGGAATCCAAAAATGCTATCAAAAAGTCTTAAAGTCAACCAATTTTAAGTTATTGATGATCTCTGATTTTTTCATAGCAAGATCAATATCCCGATGAGGCATGCATCTATGACAAAAAATCTTTCTATTATTATTTCACATATATTGAACATACTAAATAGATATATACTAAATATATTGAATGTACTAAATAGATATATACTAAATAGATATATTGAACGTACTAAATAGATAGTTTGGTTTATGCTCAGAACCAAAGCTACAACATTTTGCAAAAATTTATCAAAATGCTTACCAGGCCTTCAGGCCCTGTGTCTGGTGGTCTCAACCATTGGACTGGTAAGATATAAAATACTGGTATGAGATGTAAAAGTTCTTATATTAAAGTTGGAAGGCTTGAAGTAACCTTCCAGCGTGGGTACATGTGTGTACAAGTTTTAAGAGTTGTAATAACAGACTTTATTCCGTGAGCACACAGAAAATACATTCAGGACAAATATATAAACCAAACAGATACATAAACGTATTACAAAGGAAATAGGTGTAGGACTTGCATCGTAAGGAATGTCACTTACTGGTAGCTGGTTGGGGGGCAAAGCCCTTATTCAATGGATATAGACAACACGCATTTATGCCATGTGTAGTTGTTGCTGGTCTGAGAGAAAAGAGAAAGAATTCAGAATTCCCAGCTTCTAGTTAAATACTAACGCCACCTATCAGTGAACCTGCAGCAAGGAAAGATAACCCTATGGACTCATGTCCACCCAGAATTACCGTTTTACTGACCCAACACTGGCATAAATCTTGTCCACTTGTTTATGAAGATGACCATATTGGGACTAAAACTATATTTTTTGCGCAATCTATGTGGTAGCATAGGTGGGGGGGGGGCTTCTCTTTTTTTGTCGTAATTCTTATTTATTTGTCGTAATTTGTTTAGAAATTTATTTATAGAAATTTGTCGTAATTCTTGTTTATTTATAGAAATTTGTCGTAATTCTTGTTTAGATATGAAGATGGATATCTATCTATCTATCTCAATTTGTTCATTTTTTACTTTGTTTATATATATCTATTCACCCATCTCCATTTGTTCATATAAAAAAAGAGAAGCCCCCTCTAAAATACATTTAACGCCCTAAGTTGGTTGTTTTCTTTCAAGTAACACGGCCGAGACGACATAGCCGGGGACGTTATTTTAATAGTCACCGGGTAGCAATTTCTGAGGCAGGAGACCGGGACGCACTTCCTCGTAAATTACCGTAGCATAGATTATTGGCAAAACCCTGTAGCGAGAATGCAAAGAGCCCAAGTTGAAAAATACAGACCATTTGGGAACTTTGACCCCAAAGGTGGGAATCTCTTAAGTCACGTGAGACTTAGTTAGGTGGTCAGTTTCAGCCAAAATGTGATGCAGTGCAGACACATGATTGCAGGGTTGAACTCAGTTCGCGCGGTGAGTTAGAAAATGGGCTAAAATAAACCTTTGATCAAAGTAATAACAAGTCTTATTAGTTAATTATGCATGACTTGAAAAGAAGCCCTTAGTTAGAAAATGAAGCAGCAATAAGTTAGAAGACCAAACACGGTGACCTGCCAAAAGAAGGAAGGAACGGAAGAAGATAGAATGAAGAACAAGTAAGTCACATGACTCTGTCTGTTTCTCTCTCTAATGTCTCTACTCTCTCTCCCATCTATGGGTTAAATAGAAAAATGTATTTATAAAAAATTGTATTATCCATTAATTTTTAAAAAATCAGCATTAAATGACCCACTGAGGTTGATATGCCGTAAAACAAAACAAAACAAATCTACTCTCTCTCTCTATCACAAAAGAACACTCTTGTTTATGTAACTGCAATGGCTACATAACATATTTTGGACCATATGACCTTTAGGCACCCCTTTTGCAATCTCATTTCATGAGGACATTTTTTTCATTTACACCGTCAAAATCCGGTTGTTTGTTAGGGGTTAGGGTTAGGGTTAGGGGTTAATTTTATAATTTTTTAAAAAATCTAAAAATCGTCTGTTAATAAACAACCAGATTTTGACGGTGTAAATGAAAAAAATGTCCTTATGAAACGAGATCGCAAAAGGGGTGCCTAAAGGTCATATGGTCCCATATTTTTGCTGCTGCCATCTGCTTATGGTCTCTCCGCAATGACTCGAAAGGCATTTGAAAGCTCTATTACACTGCTGGTAGATAAATGGGTTTTCGGATACTTGTTGGTCATTCCATGTTTTCATTCTTAAAGTTGTGTACTTTCCTATATCTGGTAAGAGCAGGATTGTTCTTATATTGCTTGCAACACAAAGGAACAAATCAAATGATCCTGTTGACAGTAACATTCATATTCAATCTGTTGTCTCTGCAAATGATTCCTTATGTGTCTTTTTAACTTTGTGATTGGCAAACTTGGCCACATTGTTCATGCTGGCAACTGACCTGGTAAATGCTCATAAGGTCATTAATCATCTTAACAACAGCAACCTTGAGCACCTTTTTGATCTCCATCTCTCCAATACACGAGGGCATGCCTACAAAGTCAGAAAACAGCACTGTTCACATGACTTTCGGAAACATTTTTTCACGCTTAGAATTGCGGAGACATGGAATAAACTGCCCGCATCTGTTGTAGGCTGCCGGAGCACTGAATCTTTCAAAGCCTCCATGCTTCCTGTAGTCCGCCAACACTATACCTGATGCCACTCTCCACATACACATGCACATACATACATGCATATTACCACTGTGAACTGTTCATGTTCCTGACACAACATTATTCTGTGTACTTGACATGAGACTTTGATGAGTTGTGGTGCACCTGAGCACTGTACACAATAAATTTCATTATTTTATTTTTTTTTATTCCGCTGAGTCACAGCTGAGTCAATATAGACTCTCTTTTTAGCTGCAGATTTTAAGTTAACTTTTACATTGTGTCTATATATCATGTATGTATTTTACTTTGTGTATATATATATATATAAATATATATATATATATATAAAATAGTTCATGTTTTGTCTAGTATATATATATATATATATATATATAATGTGTGTGTGTGTGTGTGTGGAGGCGCATGGGCTAGTGGTTAGAGTCTTGGAAAATGGACTCGTTGATTCGAATTCAATTCCTAGACGAAGCTGTTGGCATTTCACATAGCGCTAATACCCTTGGGAAAGGTATGAATCCATATATTCTCCCTCCAGCTATGGGTTAAATAGTAGGGCAGATTGGGCCCTTCAGCCTTGGGTAGGTAACCAGTCTATGAGAGGGATAACTCTGAATTCAAAATTCCTGAGGTTGGCCGTTGATTGGGTTTGTGGCAACCCTTGATGCACCAATTCTTTCCTATCGACTGTGCCAAAAAGTGTGGATGGTCCAACACAAGCCTTCACCAGTATAAACAAATCACTGTGTGGGTGTTCATTGTGTGTGTGAACCCTCATGCATCGAAAATCGACAAAAGAGTCCATAATAATAATATTATATGTGTGTGTGTGTGTGTGTGTGTATTTGGGCAGCATTCTTTCATTTATACATGTGTTACATACTCATACACATATACCCATGTTGGGTACATACACAAGTGTTCTTTTACTGGAGTGAGGGGGAGAGATAGACACAGGTAGATAGAGAGATGCATAACTTACTTCTTTGGCCATTGGTGATCTCTAGTCGTTTCTATTCTTTCTCTATGACTTCTATTTCTCTGTTCTTGCTGGTTGGTCGTCCTTGATTCATTTCTTCTTCTAGGTCAGTTTTGTTGCCAAGACATTCATCAACCAGAAAACCATATTATTTATTCAAACTTTTATTTACTTAACTAAACATCTTCCTCTAACTATGCCTTATCTGCCTGACGTCTAAACTGAAACTGCAACCCAACCAGGTCACACGTGACTTCACGTATTTTGTGGGCTTTCTGTAATATTCCATGGAAAGTACCGCCCGTGACATGAAAAGGGTCATCCCTTCAGAAATACAAGGGATTGCAACCGCATAGATTATGCAACACATGTAGAATTAAATAAAAGGCACGTCTTCTGTTTAACAATTTTATTAACAATCTTTTCGAGCTTTCTGGCCAACTTTTACATTTGGATGCAATCCTTGGATTAGTGCACCAAAGTTTTTATCCCAAGTACTTTCAGCACTTCGAAGTACCATCATCAGGGGTGATGTGTTTGTGTTCCAGTTTTTTTCAAGTTAGTAGTAGTGAGAGTAATGAGGGGAAAAAAACTGGAACACAAGCACATCACCCCTGATGATGATACTTCGAACTGCTGAAAGTACTTGGGATAAAAACATATCTGATTCCATCCAAATGTAAAAAAGTTGGCCAGAAAGCTCGAAAAGATTGTTAATAAAATTGTCAAACAGGAGACATGTTTTTTGTTTAATTCTACATGTATAAATGAAAGAATGCTGCCAAAATACACACACACAAACACACACACACATTTCAAAACACGTGTCTGTGGATGACTGATATATATGCTCCCACCCCCCCTTGGTTGAGCACTGTAGGAGAAACATTAATTGAAATTTCACCATTTGGCGTAAAGGCGTTACTCGTATGTCTGCTGTTTACAGTCTTGAGTTCTCTGGTGATTGTAAAAACATTCCGTGTAGGGATGTATCAATTAATTGTTCACTTCAGACTGACAGCCACTGTTGCCACAAGGGTAAGGGACTTGGCAGACAAAAATTTTGTTGGGTTTCGATCCCGGCTAGAGGTACCTGTTAAAAAATCAAGCCGCACTGATGGGAAGTAAACTTTGAAAAACATGTGTCTGTGGATGACTGATATATATATATATATATATATATATACTAGACAAAACATGAAATGTTGGGTCTGAGTCACCCATTGAGCTCTGGGTAAATAATTGGGATTAGAGAAAAGTGAGTTTGCAAAGCGAATTAAATTTTTTTTAAATAAATAAATACAACTGGAGAATCTAAATAAAAACAGCATTCGAATCATTTTGTAAGATTTCTGAGAAAGGAAACTTTTGGCCTAATTTAAATTTATTAAGAGCCAAGATGGTCTAGCGCTAGTGAAAGGGGATAGAGCCAAGATGTTGATCAGGTTGGCAGCTTCTGAAACTTAACATACAAATCTGTTTAAAACTGTCAACTCTCTCTCTCTCTCTCTCTCTCTCTCTCTCTCTCTCTCTCTCTCTCTCTCTCTCATTGAGAAACTAACATATATAATGAGGAGGTAATCAAGATATACATAGGGAGGGGGAAAGTGATAGGCAGAATGTGAGGTGAGAGACTGGTCTGTTTTTGACTTAATTGCAAATTACGACTAATTAGAACCAATTAAAATGAAATTCTTTTCAAACATAACTCAATCCTGGAACTAAGGAATAATTTAGTATAATTTTTGTGTCTTTAAACTAAACAGTAAAAAAGTCTTTAGGACACAAACATTGATTTGCTCAGCATTAGTATAATAATAGATTATACAAGTGTTGGGGATTATATGTATCCAGTTGCTTTGCATAACTTTACTCGGTTAAACCGAACTTAACGGACCTAAAATTCACCATCGTATGTCACCCTGCCAAAGAAAAAAAAATACCAAAAATCAAGGAATTAACCGAATTTAATGAAATTTTCAATGTTGATATATTAATGAATAAAAGATATAATGCACTATCATTTTATTCAAAAACTTTTACATTTTTTCAGGTCAGTTAACTTTGAACCACATATCTTTGAGACATAACACAGATTCTCAAAGATACATGGTTCAAAGTTAACTGACCTGAAAAAATGTAAAAGTTTTTAAATAAAGTAACTGGTGCATTATATCTTTTATTTATTAATATATCAACACTGAACATTTCATTAAATTCGGTTAATTCCTTGATTTTTAGTTTTTTTTTTCTTTCAGCAGGGTGATATACGAGGGTGGAATTTAGGTCCGTTAAGTTTGATTTAACCCTTTACTCCGACAGAAACATTTGCCATCAGTGCTAATGGATAATTTTACTGACATCATAACAAAATGTGATCCAAGCCTTGACCTCTTACCCTACGTAGACAGTTACTTCAGCTAGTCTCTAAATACTTGGCACAGTAAAGACAAGATTAAGATAAGAAGTCAGTACTGCTTTCTATGAGATTTGAATTAAATCTTAAGCAATGGTTAAGAAGATAATGGATTAACTCGTGTCATTAATCCCTTGTCAGCTGAAAGTCAAGATGGATGTTGCCAGAACTGAATAGAGAGAATGATCTACCACTGTTTTCACTTAAATTTTAAACTAAATGTTTATTAGTATTATTGGACCATATTACCTTTAGGCACCCCTTTTTGATCTCGATTAAGAAAAGACATGTTTTTCGTTTACACCATCAATATCCAGTTGTTTGTTAGGAGTTAGGGTTAGGGTTAGGGGTTAGTTTTATAATTAAAAAAAAAATCTAAAACACGTCTGTTAAAACAACCGGATATTGACAGTGTAAATGAAAAACATGTCCTTTCTTAATCGAGATCAAAAAGGGGTGCCTAAAGGTCATATGGTCCATATTATTTGTATTATTCAGACTATTGTGCTCATCTTCATTGTTATCTATACAACGTTTCAGCCGATGTACCCTCCGGCCTTCTTCAGGTATTTCTTATCGGACTCGGGAACCTTCTCGGACTCGGGAACCATCTCAGACTCGGAACCTTTTTTTCGAACTCGGAAACCTTCTTGTCATAATTGAGAGCCATCATGGAACTTTGAACCTAACCCTTTATTCAGTCCACGGGGGTATCCTGTTCTCATGCCACTAACCATGGTTGGGGTAGAGGTGTTAAGCTGTGTTAATTATTATTCTATGTTACTGCTGCTCCTGACCAGGATTGAACATGCAGTCTAGAGATAACTGTCACTTAGAACTGTCTTAACCTAACTCCTTTATCCACTAGGCCATGTGTCCAATAAAATGTTTATGCTAGTGGAAATTTTAAGGTACATGCCTTTCAGAAGAGTATTAATTCTATGCATTTGCCAACCCCCCTGCACGAGCAAGATGTGACACAAGAACTGGGAAATATGTCTTTTTCACTCAACAAGTGAGGACTGAAAACAGATAGGTGTCGTCCCTTCAAAGAAATGGTACAAAGAGGAAGTTTGAAGGGGTGAATTATCACATGACCAACAGACACATGACGTGAGAAACTGATTGGCAAAAATTACATTTTATTAATAATTGTTTTTTGTTTTTTCTTAGATATTTAAAAGCCTTATAAGAATAGTGGTTATTAGTTTGAAACTAACAAAGGTCCTTATACTGCATTAGTACATTCATGGATAAACTGACACTGAACATTCGGTAAGGAAAGACAAACAACTAACTTATATGAACAATACACATATGAATGTTGGTAATTTATGAGGAAGTGCATCCCGGTCTCCTGCCTCAAAAATTGCTACCCGGTGACTATCAAAATAACAACCCCAGCTCATCGTAATTCTTGTTTATTCATCGTAATTCTTATTTAGATATGAAGATGGATATATAGTTTGGAATAGACGGAGATAGATAGATAGATAAACAAACAAAATAATATAGATATGAACAAATGGAGATAGATAGATATTTTCGTAAATGTATTTGGGGGGGGTCGCATCTTTTTTTATTGTAATTTTTGTTTATTTAAACTAAAAACAAGACATTAAATAAACATGAATAAAAAAAAAACTTAGTATTTGAAGTAATATAGATAAATATGAACAAATTGAGATAGATAGATATGAAGATGGATAGTTTTGAATAGACTGAGCTGGGTCGTTATTTTAATAGTCACCGGGTAGCAAGTAATTCTTATTTAGATATGAAGATGGATATATAGTTTGGAATAGACGGAGATAGATAGATAGATAAACAAACAAAATAATATAGATATGAACAAATGGAGATAGATAGATATTTTCGTAAATGTATTTGGGGGGGGTCGCATCTTTTTTTATTGTAATTTTTGTTTATTTAAACTAAAAACAAGACATTAAATAAACATGAATAAAAAAAAAACTTAGTATTTGAAGTAATATAGATAAATATGAACAAATTGAGATAGATAGATATGAAGATGGATAGTTTTGAATAGACTGAGCTGGGTCGTTATTTTAATAGTCACCGGGTAGCAATTTTTGAGGCAGGAGACTGGGACGCACTTCCTCATAAATTACCTGAATGTTTAATAAAGATAACATGTAACAACAAAATAACATAATACATATGTTCCAAACAAGTTAATTGTATAATATGTTCTATGAATGAACAGAGTGTAATGAAGAACTACCAAAGAATGGTTAGAAAAGACTTACAGTGTCTTCTATGATTTTCATGGTGATATGTAATAAATGGTGAGAAAGTTGGAGACTGATTGTTTTTGTTCTTGCTTTATGAACCAAACTGGAAAATGTGTCCTTTTTGCTCTGTGGCAAGCCAGAAGTTCTTGCTTCAACAGACAGAGATCGAATGACAAAAATAAGTAGTTTGCGCATGGGGATCGCGCACCCTAGTAAAAAATAAAATTTAAAATAAAATTCGTAAAATTCAACCAATCAGAGGCGTTCCCGCCTAATAAGAAAAATTATCGAATGGAGCCCTACGGAGCCTACCTGGATTCTATAAATACTCAGACTTTTTCATTTTCAAGCAGAAAGATTTTGCCTGCCTAAGAGAATCCTTGTCACATGTTTTAAGAATTTTTAATGCAGAAGGTACGAACTATCTATCTATCTCTCTCTCTTTAAATAATCATCGCTTTAAGAGACAAACTAAATATCAGTACAAATATTGCTTGACTGATGATTATTGTGACCTAAAAACTTTAAACGTTCTTTCTCATCTTGTGAATTGTGAAATATTATCTTACATTTTACATTGAACTGTAAAAAAAGAACTTTTGGCAGAACCTCGCCCAGTATTCAATGCTGCATTTTTGTATACATTTTGTTAATACAATTTTGTTTGTTTAATCAAGAGTTTTGTCTTCTATGCCATGTGCTTGATTGTTTTATGGTCTTTAAATGTTTGAACACTTTTATTAAATATTTAATATTGACATCAAACAGCCCTACCTACCTACCACCATAGCTCCACTGGCTAGAACTGAAAAAGATGGGTCTAATGTATTCAAAGACCAAATAAGAAAGAGTAAGTCTAGGAGAAGGAAAACTTTGAATTCAAACCCGTTAAACTCAGCTTGATAGAGATGATAGTTGATGATAGGTGGTTTTTCTTACTTGATTACTCTTCTGCTTACTGCTTCTTTGTCTAACTCAGTGATTTTCAAACTTTATACAGTCTGGGCGCACTTACAGTACTACAGATACTTGATAGTGCACTGTATACAACATAAGACTAATATGTTATTAAGTTAACTGTTAAATATATAAAAAATAACACATTTAACAAAAGCAAACTTAACATACCTCTATGAAGTTTATTCATTCCTGTGTTAATGAGAAACATGAGCTTAATGAGACCTTGTGATTTCTTCAATGTTTGGTCTTATGTTTAAGAGACAAACTCTCATTTCCTCATCATTGTATTGAAGAGTTCCTTTCTTCTTACACTTAATTGTTGCAAGGGTTGAAAATCCCAGTTCACATAAATATGAGGTGGAAAATTGCAATAAAATAATTTTTCTCAATAAAATTGTTTAAAACCTGTGTTTTTATTTAGTTGCAAGAAAAGTAACTTATAACTATCATAATAATGTCGCAACGAAACAAGCAGAGTGTTCGTAAAGAAATGGTATAATATAGTAACTTAGTATACATTTGCTTTTCATATCTGGATAGATTTTTCAGGAATACTACAGAGCGCACCTGGAAAAGCTCTGGGGCGCACCAGTGTGCCTGGTTGCACTGTTTTAGAACCACTGGTCTAACTTGTTTGGCGCCGTGTTATCTGGTTGGGCTTATTTGTTAAAGGTTGGCCTTTTTCTTTGTGCTGGTCTGGTCATTTCTTGTTTTAACATTTAATTAACAACAAGACTTGGTGTTCTTAATAATAAAGCTTTATTTTGCAACCCTGCCCATTTGATTCCGCCACGGGGTGGGGGTGGGGGAGACCGACCCATCAGAGCCGACAATCGTGTCTGCACTCCTTCAAAATTGGGTTGCATCTAAACTTATTCTCATGTGTCTGTAATGGCACATTTTTAAAGAGTCAAAGGTTGTTAACTGCCACAACTGTCAGTAACTTTCCATGGATTCCGTTATTCTAAATATAATGGACCCTAATTTAAATATTCTAACTACAGGTACGCACATAATTTATGGCTGCTCATAAATCATGTAAGTAAAAAAGTAAAATTGTCAGGGTGGCCCTAAAGTTGGGATCAGCCAATCAGTGAGGGAGTCTATCCCCTTTTCACTAGCGCTAGACCAAGGAGATTGTTTTTGCGTCTGAGATGGAGCGGCACACCCACCTTCGGCTCCTTACTTTACCGCACAGATCCCAGTGCTACTCATAACGCTGAGTTGGCGAGGACCGGTATCGAACTAGGAACCTTGTGATTTCTAGCCGAACACTCTACCGAATGAGCTAACTCGGCTGTTATATGTTTTAATTTTTCGACCGATTTGCAAGTTTAGCCATATGATGTCATACCCTCAAATCTGACGAAAAGAAAATTCCCTGACCTCTCACCAAATTGTTTTTGCGTCTGAGGTGGAGCGGCACACCTAACTTCAGCTCCTTACTGAAGAATAATTAAAGTTCCAATTACCGTCGAACTGGGAAGACAAGGCAACAAACGATTGTAACTCAAATACAAACTTGAATGCTACAAAGTCCACTGCAAAATGACAAAGTATATATAAGACTCCACAATGTCATTCAAATCAAGCAGTCAAGCAGCCAATCAGAACCAAGGAGTGGAATCACCCAAATCACCCAGATTCATGAATGGATCATTCTTGATTCCTATTTATACCAGCTGTCTTGGACACTGCTTGAGTTGCACTTAATTAGCTGCTGTTATTAAAACCAACAGTAGACTAACTGACTTCAATACTTACTTTACCGCACAGATCCCTGTGCTACTCATATGTTCAGTTGGTGAAGGCTGTTATTGAACTAGGAACCAATGCAAATAGCCTCTTCTGGGATTTGAACTCGAGTTGTTGAATTTCATTTCCTTCAATGTTAACCGTTATGCTAAATACACCTCATATTTTAATTTGTGCATAGATGTTTGGACCAGTTTGTTCAGTTATATTTATGAGATCTTTTTTTTTTTTCTTGACAAGGGAACTTATGCAAAGAAAACTAGATATCTATGATTTACTAACTGTCTGCCTGCACTTTTTAAGATATACTTCTAAAGCCATTAAAATTCCAATTAACTATTTGGGTTATGATAACTGCAATAAAGATGTGCAATAAAACACATTGCTTTCTTTTCTACCATTATTTAAGTCTTCTTCTACCTTTTTTTTATTTGAGCTGCTTAATATAGATTTAATTTCACTGGTTTTATTGTTGCAATGAAATGTTTTTAATGATTTTAGAAGCCATTTATATCAAAGTCAATACTGAGTTGTTTTTTTTATTTTATTTATTTATTTATTTTTTTTTGAATATAAAGAGTCAATGCTGTAATTCTGTTCAGAATGCCAAAAATCAATACCCTTTTTTTCTCTTGTATATATTAACCCAAACCCCTCTACCATAGACAGGGACAGGAAGCCCTATTGGCTGGGGCTTTAGAATCCATCAACTGCACCTCTGCAGAGGGGTAACTCCACACATTGGGTCACTCTTAGCCTAAGGGGGACCTTTGATGCTTAGGATGGAATCCTGGTGGCTGAGCAGTCCATGACATGCAAACACCTCACTTTGGCCCTTACTTAGGCTAGACAGGTAGGCAGAGAGGCTTCCTCCAATCAATGTCAGCTAGTCATGGTTCAAGCCCTAGCACCTATATGATTGCTCCAACTCTATTGGCCTTCAGGCAAACCCCAACTCTTTTTATCATATATGTTCTGAAGGCAGTGGCTGAGGCTCTTAGTCTCCTGGGGTATGACGGTAAACTATCGATGGTGAAGTTCCAATTCTGAATATCTGGGGAATGTGGAGCACCCCTTCATCACCATTGCTCCCAGGTCCACTCTGACCCAGAGTGTAATACCTGTTAGGGTCCCATCTATGGATTAATGAAAAAAAAATGAGTTTTAAAAAAATGTTTTACAAAACAATTGAGTTTTTAAAAAATGAGTACCCATTCAAGATGAATAAAACAAAATCCCTTCAGCAAGAATAACTCAACTAGGGTTGATATGCCATAAAAGCCAACCAACCAAACAACAACCAACCAGCCATAAGACAGGAATGAATTTAGAGTTTTCGTTCTCGTCTAGCTCGTTACCATATGAAGGCTAAAGAAAAAAGTAAAAGTCAAAATGTATAGCTAGAATTAAAAAAAATAATTAGAATAGATTAGTAATTAGGACTGAGCCTATTCTAGCTAGTGACCACTCCAGCGGATTTAACAGGTGTTGAATTCAGAGTTTTCCTTCTCTTGGAACTGGTTGCCTAACCAAGGTTAAAGACCCAGTCTGCCCTACTATTTACCCATAGCTGAAGGGAGAGTTGTTTGGATTCATACCTTCTCTGAGGGTATTAGCACTAGGTGAAAATGCAACAGTCTCGTTCGGATTTGAACTCGGGTCGACAAGTACATTTCCCACAACTCTAAACCATTACACTATGCATCTCCAGCTAGGGAAGAGGGACTGACTTCAGTTATAAAACACAAATCACCTTGTCCAGGATTTGAACTTGACTCAACCAAATCACTTTTTCTTCATGGTAACCATTACACTACAGAACCTTTATTTCTTGACTAAGTTTATAATATACAAATATGTATATTATTATTTTTTCAGGGGCAGATTTGAGCACTTGGCCTGCGTTAACTCTTAACATCCTGTTAAGAATTTTCTAAGTCCAGAAGCCCAATTCCTATAACCATTTATCAAAAAATGGCTAAAAATGGCCTTTTTCATTTAAAGTTTACCTGTTATTCCCTTAATCAAAGACTTCTAAATTGTTTTATATTACATTCCAACAAAGGCCATCATTTGGGTAGATTAGGAAAATGAATGTGACTTCCGACCAGGTGGAATGAGGTGGTATAAGATGTTAAGAGTTAAAGGAAGCTGGTGAGTCTGTGGGCAAGTGCTGCTTGATACCTCATCAATAGGCTGATTGCCTGATTACCTGTCTGATTTACCTGTCTGATTTACCTGTCTGGTTTCAATACATCATATGTAACATCTATGCGTGACAATATTAGTACTAGCAAGACCTGTGGATATATCACAGATAATAATTTAATTATTACATTTTATATACTTAAAATAAATTCACATAACTCTGCTAATTTTTGGAATTGAAGCTCAGATTTTGGGGATTGTCTAACTTTATCATGATCTAAACTTGGACAAACTTTTTGACCATTATATACATTCAAACAGATAAGTCAAATCCATATTTTTCACATGGCCAGCTTTATGTTGGAATTTATAATATTGAAAAAAGATGGGAAGAACAGAAATACTTTGCACAAAGAGGCTATCAAGATATTAATTACAATTTTTACAACTCTTTTTCAGAATGCTTTAAAACTATTTTATTCTGCATGCATCGAATCTTGCTAAAAATATAAAAGAATTATTTGATTAAAACATTCTATTTAATCTTGGTTTTGTGTTGTCTTTTTTTCTGGTCTGGTTTCTGTTTAATGGCATAACAACCTTCATGTATTATTTAATGCCAAAGAGGGGCCAGGTTAGTTCAGTCGCGTAAAGGTATTATAATCTTAATTTAACTCTCTGTCACTCTTTTTTCCTTTCTTTTCATCTTTTCATCATTTCGACTGAAACAAATTACATTATTGCATCCGCATGCCACCCCCTCTCTCTATCTTTCCCTTATTCTCTTTATTTCTATCTTTCTTATTATATTTTTCTATGTAACATGTCCTTTTTCTTCCCTTTCTTTCTTTATATAAAAACAGAATGGTCATTATTTAGCTGAGGTGACAAACACTCATAAGAAATAAGAATTGGCCAATACCAATACCAGATAATCAGATTTACATTTTGCATTTCATCTTGGATGATTTGGATGGTCTCATTTTAACCAGAGGGTGTTGCCAAGAAGATAAACAGTATGTACTTTAAAGGAATACAACGGTGTGTTCAAAAAAGTTCAGAATTTTTTTGTACTTTTTGACACATGTTGTTATTCTGAAAAAAATTAATGTTCCATTCATTGTTCATTCTATCTTGTTAAATACAGTTTCTCTGAATGTTTGAGATGAGCTTGAAGATTAGTATTATCTGTGTTATTCGGACTATTGTCCCCATCTTCATTGTTATTTGTACAATGTTTCGGCCGATATACCCTCCGGCCTTCTTCAGCGTATTCTTCTTGTCGGGACTCGGGAACCTTCGGACTCGGGAACCTTCTTTTCAAACTCGGGACTTTCTTGTCGTATCGGGACAGCCATCACGGAACCTTTGAACCTAACCCTTTGATTTAGATTCCACAGGGGGTATCCTGTTCTCATTCCGCGCTAAACTATAGCTGCGGGTAGGAGTTGTGTATTAATTTAATTATTATTGTTAAATACAGCTCAAATCTCGATACCTTATGACACACCTTGTATTCTGAAAAAATGAACATTCCATTTCATTGTTCATTTCTCTCTTGGATATCACCTTGATTAACAGTCCGTACTTTTAAGGGAACATGAGTATTAGATTGTAAGAAACACTTGATGAAACATTTGATTTGAAATCTGCTATTTTCTGGATATGCGAAATACAATTTGCAGTAATCTCTTTCCACAATAAAATTATATGACATATTCAATGAAGATATTTGAGTGAATTTGAGGAAAGACTAAAGCTGAAATATGCGAGCATCACACCCAGCAAACGACAGCACGCAGAAGCTGATCGGACGACTAGGCCCCGATTGAATGGTACTGAGGAGAAATAGGTGACGCAATACAGAAAAAATATCTTGTACGCGTGCCGCAGCTACTGGGTATGTTGTGAGGAAGTACTTGCCAGAGACCCAATGATCAAGGTAGGGAATGCGGTGGTGCTGCAGAGTCATGGGAACCTGTCGCAGTCAATGCCCGACACTGATCATTGATGGATTTGAAGCCTTAAGTAGACGTTTTAGTTGATTCATTCCTGAGACCAAATTGAAAAATTAATTCTCACCCTGGCAAAATAGATTTTACCCATATATATATACACACCTCAAATGCATTCTTAAGAGACACGCATTTCCAAACAACCACAAGTTTGAAAACAGCAGAAACAAATGATCTAAAATTACAAACTCACGGTGAGGGATGGAACGCTGACAATCGAAATACACCGTTATTATATTTTTTACAGACGCTGGCCGCTGTCAATAACAACTAACGACAAAGATCCGTTGAACAGGAACAACAGTATTTATAAAGGGTACTAACGCAACCCGAAATTATGATAAAAAATAATAAAAAAAATTAAAGTGAATCCATACTACCATAACATTAGTTCATCATTTATTTTAAGATGCTTCGTAGAATAACGCCCAACTTTTAAAAAAACATAAAAATAATATAATAATATATATATATATATATATATTATATATTATATATATAGAGGAGAGAGAGAGAGAGAGAGCTTTTATTTATTTTCATTGAACAATCTTTACCAAACCGTAGTGCGTGTTTTCCTGCTAGGCATTCGTCAGGTAAACGAAAAATAGTTTTTGAAAATGATGACATGGTATTATAAATGGTTAAATGTGTGCGTTTTTTTTAACTGTCATTCCCGTTGTTGCGTGTTTACGTTGATGTCGGGGTGGGCTTTTTGTTTGTACGTGTGTGTATGTTGTCATGCGGAGCGTACGCATGAAAACGCTATTGAAGACTGTGATGTTTTATGATCTATCCACGTGCGTGGTGTGTGTATGAATATGCGTTTTCGTGTTGGTATCCTTGGTTACGTTATGTTTTGGTGTGATTAATAGAGTGGTATTTTTAGTACCACTTGTTAATAATAATTATGTGTGCATGTATGATCGTGTTACGTAGTGTTTGAGAGATGAATGTGAACATTATATTTGTTATAATATTATTGTAACAATGTAGACAGTATAATATTTCGTGGACGTACTATAACGCTTAATTAATAACAGGTGTGATGAATAAATGGCTTAGTTGGTTGTGTTACAGTGAGTGGAGATTGTGATGATCATTTGGGAATTGTATTGTGCGTAATTCATTGGACCTAAAATGCCACATGATGATGTAACAATAATAAGGATACTGTGTATGCATGTGATAGAGGGAAAGATACTTACTGTTGGGTCAGATCTATTGCAGTATTTACTATGTGGTTTGTGTTAATTTTTTTTTTTTTTTCAGAATATTTGGATGGGGAGGTGTATGTGGGTATATATATGCGCATCGAAGTGTGCTAGTCATTGTTTCTTTCATGTCAGCATTTAGATTAAAATTTCTGATTTTTTGTTTAGTTGATCTCTCTCTTT
>CM042153.1:76560990-76600990 GCA_023376005.1 Doryteuthis pealeii
AAAGAGAGAGATCTATTTTATTCTATGAGTCTGGTTGGACTTATGCTAGGTTTGGTCCGATAACAGTTTTAGGAAGTATACTTAGTCTTTCTAAATAATCTCACTGGATTTGATTTGTTAAATTACCTTATAAAAGAAATTTAAAAAAAGAACACAATCTACATCGTACTGTACTGAAGATGAAAATAAACATTAATTATTAGAAAAACCGCCAGCATATCTTTTTGCTTGTTAATCAAATATTGATTTATTTACATATTGTCAACTCTCTATTTTGAAATGAGATCAAAATCTGCAGGTTTGTCCATATATACAATATTGGACAAAGCAAAAAAAAATCAGCTGAATAAAAAAATGTTATTATGACAATTGATGTGGTTTATGACAAGTTAGGACAATTTAATGACCACTTAATGTTTGGTAGGATATCCATTAGTATCAATGCAGTGGCTTTTTTCTTGCGACCACAACCTTTTTTTTTATGGTACTTTCCAGTTTTCTTATAATTTTTGAGGAAAAAACTCAATTGTTGAATAATGACAATTCAGTTCTTTGCAATTCACCCTAGTGGCACTACACAATCATTGTATGCCACAATTTGACCTAATATCAAATCAAGCCGCCCTGTCGGGCTGGGGCGTTAGAATGCACCGACTACACCTCTGCAGAGGGGTAAGAACTCCCCCAATGGGGCTTTACTTTAAATAGATTGTAGAGGCATTTTTTATCCTTGATTTGATTTTGTTTGTTTTATGGCACATCAACCTCAGTGGGTCATTTAATGCCGATAAAGTTTTGAAATAAAATCAATTCTTAATGGATAATACAATTTTGTTTATAAATACACTTTTCTATTTAACGCCATAGATGGGACCCTAACAGGTACTACACTCCGGGTCAGAGTGGACCAAGGGAGCAATGGTGAGAAGGGGTGCTCCACATTCGCCCAAACCTCAAAACTGGAACCTCACCATCAGATAGAGTTAATGTCATTTCCAGGACATTAGACCCTCAAGCCCCACCTTCTAGTACCCATATGATAAAAAGGGGTTGGGGCTTGCCATAAGGGCAATAGGGTTGGGAAAATCATATAGGTGCTAGAGCTTGAGGTGACCAGGCCGATTGATCGGAGGGGGCCTCTCCGACCGCCCATCTAGCCCAAGATTTAGGGCCCAAAGTGGAGCATTGCAAGTCATGGACTGCCTCATCCAGCTGGGTTCTATCCTTAAAACATCACGGGTCACCACCCACGGCCAACAGATGGCCCCATTTTGAGGGAGTCTTATCTCTCTGCAGAGGTGCAGTCAGTGCATTCTAACGCACCAAGCCGACAGGGCGGAATTTTAGTAATGATTAGCATATATGCAAATGATCGTTATCTGATTCTACAATCAAGTTAGGTATGTCTTAATGATGCCCTAGGTTTATATCATGACTAGAAGTGACTACCCGGCATTGCCTGGGTAGACTACGGGGGGGGGGGGTATAATGAAAAGTTAGTCACGCAGATCCATTGATTATTTGGGTCTTTCATGATCGATTCATTTTTTAAGGCAATGGCGCAACCATGACTTTTCCCATTCTCTCACTATTCACATCCTAATTTTTAAATATCTTCCCAGATATGAATAAAATCTTAATTATTTTTGCACAAAAAGCAAGCTCTGGTGATAGTGAATATATATTTACTTTGACATTAATTGTTTTATTATAGTCTTCCGAGACTGAAATGCCAATACAATACAATTGTTTTATTTTAATAGTTTCCTCCGGACATACACACATACATACACACCAACTGTCCTTTATATGATGAACAGTTAGTACGGTTTAGTAAATCATTGGTGATGTTTAAATGACCTGCCATGAACAAGTTGTGAAACTGATTTGATCTGAGACGCATACTTTCTTCTCTTTGATCTTAACTGATTATTTTTTTTCTCACTAGGATGGCTGCTCCTGCTGCTACTGCTGCTTTTACTACGATAACTGTTTGCTGCTGCTGCTGCTGTTGATAATTCAGCAATTTCCTCCACTCCAAAGTTATTACCCACAACATCTCCCCACCCCATTGCATTATTACCTGCACAAAGTGGCTGTGGTTGATTACCTGATGCTGTTGTCACGACAACAGTGACTGTGGTAACAGCTGAACTTACAATAGCTCCTACCGTCTTTCTCGTAATTGAAGGAGGTTGGTTTGACCTCTGTAGGAAGTGACAGCAGGAGATTGCCTTTTCATTTCTGTCACCAGATCAAATAAAATCTCAATAATATATATATATGTATATATATATATATATATATATATATATATATATATATGTAAAGTCGTCGAGGTGGCTTACAGTCGGTAACAGCCAATTAGCGAGGAGTCGGACCATATGACCTTTAGGCACCACTTTTTGATCTCGATTAAGAAAGGACATGTTTTTCATTTATACCGTCAATATCCGGTTGTTTTAACAGACGATTTTTAGATTTAAAAAAAATTGTAAAACTACATCTACCATCATCTCCTTACTTTACCGCACAGATCCCTGTGCTACTCATACGCTGAGTTGGCGAGGACCAGTATCAAACTAGGAACCTTGTGGTTTCTAGCTGAATGCTCTAACGACTGAGCTATATAAGCAAAAAAAAACAAAAACAGATGAGTTGGTAGTGTGAATGATTATATATATATATATATATATATATGTTATATAATATATATATGGGTTGTTCGAGATAAATTTGACATATTTATATTTGGTTATTTATCTCCATAGGTTGGAGGTATTGGCACACACTATGCATCATCTAAAAGTTTGGACCCTTCTTCATTCAAATACGTGATGACAGATAGAATGGATGACTGGAACCCACCTGAATCATGGAAGAGAATAACTTGTATCATGATGATCTGCGCTGGTCATCAAAATAAGGAGATTATGGTTGCTGCCCAATGCTCTGTAAAAACAATCAGGCATGAATTGGAGAATTGCAATGGAGACTACAAGGCTGTGGCTAGAAGAAAGCAACATAACAAACGATCTGATTGTGTTCGTACAGCAGAATTCCTAAAAAATCTGAAAAAAAAAAGTGTTGGAGGACCCTCAGATGCCTATGTGGAGTTGCTAAACACTGTAGTCAAGCCCTGGATAACAAGGGTAGCCAATGGTAGGCTATATGTATGGCAGCAGGATTTAGCCTCCTGCCACACCTCTGGGAAAAGTCAAAAATGGTTGTTGGAGAATTTTTTACGACTACACCAGTCCCAATGTTTGGCCCCCGAACTCCCCAGATGTTAACCCCATGGATTATTATGTATGTGGCACTGTTGAGAAAGACACCAATCGCCGTGACAGTACTACAAAAGCCCAGTTAATCGACAGAATTAAGGTAGTTTTTGATACCCTTCCCAGGGAAACTGTAACATCAGCTTGCTCCAGGTTCCAGAGCAGGATTGAGGCTGTGATCGATGCTAATGGTGGTTATTTTGAGTGAAACATGTTGACAGTAGTGTAATTTCCGTGCCTGTTGAATTTCTTTACAATCCATTAAAATTTGTAGTTACCAAACACTTTTTCTTTTTCCTTATGAAACTGTCAAATTTATCCCGAACACCCTACATATATATATATATATATATATATATATATATATATATATATATATATATATATTGGTTTGGTGGTTAGTTTTGAAGGCTATCACAATGCAAGTCTAAAGAAAAATGGGGTAACTATGATATTGTTTCTGTACCTTTGATTTATTCTTAATATTTTGAGAAGATTTCTGAAAGTCTGGACCTATATATATATATATATATATGATGAGTCTAATTTTCAGTATATATATTATATAGATATGTGTTTTATATATATATATATATATATATATGTCTTTAATTGTTATAGGTGATATAGCCTATAGACTGTTGGAATTGGCTGGATATATAAGTCCATATAAAATAAATCCTTTACAATATATATAAAAATATTTGAAAGAAATTATTTTATCTATTATTATACTAAAGCTGAGTGAATCAACTTTTGATTTCTAAAGGCTTTTTTACTGTTTAGTTTAATGACACAAAAATTATATTAAATTATTCCTTACTTTTAGGATTGAATTATGCCTATCACTTTCTTCCCCTCTATGTATCTCTTGATTACCTCCTCGTTATATGATGTTAGTTTCTCTGGGAGAGCTGAGAGAGAAATGTGAGAATTTGAAATGTATTTCTATGTTAAATTTCACAAGCAGCAACACAGCTTGAATTAGGTCAAACATTCCCTTTCTTAGAAAGCTTACAAAATGATTTTAATGTTTGTTTTTTTAAAATTTTATTCGCTTTGCTAACTCACTTTTTCCTAATCTCAATTATCCACCCAGAGCTGAATAGGTGACCCAACAGTTGAAATTTTCTCTAGTATATATATATATATATAATTATATATAAAAATGCAGGACAATTTTATAATTAAATACAAAGCAATATTTACAATTCTATATTAAGGAAAAACTTTAAAAACTCATGTTGACTTATTATAAATGGCTAGCTTTTGCGAGCCAGAAATTCATGAATTATTAGCCTTTGGTTTGGTTTTGTTTTATGGCATATCAACCTAGGTGGGTCATTTAATGCTGACAAAGTTTTGAAATAAATTCATTCTTAATTGATACTCAATTTTTTTATAAAACACATTTTTTATTTAACCCATAGATGGGATACTAACATGTACTACCATTCTGGGTCAGAGTGGACCTGGGAGCAATGGTGATGAAGGGGTGCTCCACATTCCCCAGACCTCCAGAACTGGAACCTCACCATCAGATAGTGTTTAATGTCATTCCCAGGACATGAAGACCCTCTGCCACCGCCTTCTAGCACCCATATGATAAAAAGGGTTGGGGTTTGCCATAAGGGCAATAGGGTTGGGGCAATCATATAGGTGCTAGGTCTTGATGTGACCAGCTGATTGATTGGAGGGGGTCTCTCCAACCGCCCGTCTAGCCTAAGTATGGGCCAAAATAGAGTGTTGCATGTCATGGATTGCTCAGCTACCTGGGTTCCAACCTTAAACATCATGGGTTGCCACCCACAGGTGTCCCTATTGGGGAAGTTTTATCCCTCTGCAGAGGTGCAGTTGGTGTATTCTAACACCCCAGCCGATGGTCACAGTCTACTGTTACGTTTTTAAGGGCCATCCTTTGGCCTTAAAGCAGGGGCGGTTATCCAGTGGAATTGGATCCTTGATAAAGAGTCCCCTGATAATGAATCCCTTGGTTACTCTGGTAAAGTGTTCTCAGTTACTGGTATAGAGTCCTTCGATAATGAATATTTGGTTACTCTGGTAATCGTATAAGTCTGTCCTCAAAGAGTACAGTTAGAATTATCTCCAATGTGGGGGGTTTAAGTATTCTATCAGCCATGCAGTATTACTAGTGATTTGCTGCAAGAATAACTCACGTGACCTTGGCTAGTCTATAAATCTAGGTGAGGAATTACAGCACACCTTATATCCAAATAAATTCCAACATCTACTGACTTGGTTATTCTCAAAAGTGAACTTGTCCTCATTAATTAGAAAACCTTCATTTAAACTTCAGTTTAAGATCTTTCTAATTATCTAGTTTTATATTGCAAGTCTGACTTAATTAAAAAATTGAATAATTTAACAGCATTTTGCAGCTGTATAGACAATAAATACCACTTTATCTGCTAAAAAAATAGTTCAGTTTCATTACATCTAAAATATGTCTTAACATATTTTTAATATGTTTTAACAACATTGAAAATCAAAACTGGTTGATCTGAATGATTTTTGATATTGGAATTTTATATATTATTGATGCATGAAACCAAAATGGTTGTGAATGTTCCTTTGTCACCAAATAAATAGATATGTAAAACCTTTATATATTTATTTTATTATATTATATATATATATATATATATTATGTGTGTGTATATATATATGTAGCTTACAAATGTCTAGCCACACTGAAGAGACTTGATAAGTCGAAACACGTGTCTGTGGATGACTATATATGCTCCCCATCCCCCTGGGGTTG
Organism: Doryteuthis pealeii; assembly: GCA_023376005.1. Classification (NCBI taxonomy): domain Eukaryota; kingdom Metazoa; phylum Mollusca; class Cephalopoda; order Myopsida; family Loliginidae; genus Doryteuthis; species Doryteuthis pealeii. The sequence continues at coordinate 76,567,054 of CM042153.1, forward strand.
AGCACCCTGAGGTGGATTTTGCTGATGACTGCTAACTAATGTGTAAATGCAACACTCTCTTATATAAGGGATGGAGCACTCTATAGTGGCCTTTGCATACATAGAGATGTGTGTATTAAAACAGTTAAAATCCCCTTTGCATTCTGTGGGTGACTATATAGCCTAGAGGTTAAGGTGTCTGACTGACACTGAACCGATCGGATTTCAATCCCAGCTGCAGGTAGCTTACAAATGTCTAGCCACACTGAAGAGACTTGATCAGTCGAAACACGTGTCTGTGGATGACTATATATATATATATATATATATATATATTCATATATATATACATATATATATACATATATATATATATATATATATATATATATATATGGGGGCAAGTGGTGTAATGGTTACTGTTGTAGGAAATGGATACAGCAAGACAAGTTCAAATCCTGTTTGCATTTCACATAGCACTAATACCCTTGGGAAGGGTATGAATCCAACTATTCTCCCTCCAGCTACGGATACAGATATACAGTAGGGCAGACTGGGCTCTTTAACCTTGGTTAAACAACCAGTCTAGAAGGAAAACTTTGAATTCAAACCCATTAAACTCCACTTAAGAAATTGACCTCATGTCACATGATACTCATAGTTGATAAATATATAATTATATAATGTGTATTATCGGCACTATTATACTTGAAAAGCAGTAGAAATCCAACATACAGTGTTATTAGAAGAATGCTCAATATCTGTGATAGGAACTTGAAAGACATGCACATCTTACCGAACATAAGCTGGGAATTCCTGAAAGTCGCACCCGCCTACAGCAAAACATCAAAAAGATGCCTTCTTTGCCTCCACAAAAAACTCTCAATTATCACTCATCCATCACAACATGCCCACTAAACAAAAATCAGAAATTTTATCTAAATGCTGACATGAAAAGAAACACTAACTATCACACTTCGATCCATATATATAACCCACATACACCTCCACCATCCAAATATTCTGTAAAAAAAAAAAAAAAATTAACCAAACCACAATAGTAAATACTGCAATAGATCTGCCCAACAGTATCTTTCCCTCTATCACATGCATACACAAGTATCCTTATTATTGTACATCATTCATTGGCATTTTAGTCAATGAATTACGCACAATACAATTCCATGATCATCACAATCTCCACTCACTGTAACACACCAACTAGCCATTTATTCATCACACTGTTATATTACGTTATAGTACGTCCAACACGAAATATTATACCTGTCTACATTGTACAATAATATTATACAAATATAATGTTTACATTGCATCTTTAACACACTACATAACACGGTCATTACATACACACATAATTATTATTAACAGCATACTAAAAATACACTCTATTAATCACACAAAACATACGTAACCAAGGATACCAAACACAAATACGCATATTCATACACACACACGCACGTGGATACGATCATAACATCACAGTCTTCATGCGTTTTCATGCGTACGCGCATGACAACATACACACACGTACAAACAAAAAAGCCCACCCGACATCACGTAAACACGCAACACGGGAATACAGTTTAAAAAAAAACGCACACATTTAACCATTTATACCATGTCTATCATTTTCAAAAACTATTTCGTTTTACCTGACGAATGCCATAGCAGGAAACCACTCGGTTGTAAAGATTGTTCCAATGAAAATAAATAAAAGCTCTCTCTCTCTCTCTCTCTCTCTATAATATATATATATATATATATATATATATATATATATATATATTTTTATGTTTTTTAAAAAGTTGGGCGTTATTACGAAGCATCTAAAAATAAATGAATGAACTCAATGTTATGGAGTATTGGATTCACTTATTTTTTTATTATTATTTTTTATCATAAATTTTCGGGTTCGTTAGATACCCTTTATCAAATGACTGTTGTTCCTGTTCAACGGATCTTTTGTCTTTGTTGTTATTGACAGCGGCAGCGTCTGTAAAAAATTATAATAACGGTGTATTCCGATGTCAGCGTTCACTCCCCTCACGTGAGTTTGTAATTTTAGAATCCATTTAGTTTCTGCTTGTTTTCAAGATTGTGTTGTTGGAAATGCGTGTTCTATTAGAATGCATTGAGGTGTGTATATATATGGGTAAAATCTATTTTGCCAGGGCCTGAGAATTAATTTTTCAATTTGTCTCAGATGAAAAAACTAAACGTCTACCTTAAGCTCAAAATCCATCATCATGATCATGTCGCATTGACTGCACGGATTCCATGACTTACTCACACCACCCATTCCCTATTGATCATTGGTCCTGGCAAGTATTCCTCACAACATCCAGTAGCCGCACAGAACGTACAAGATATTTTTTGTATTTGGTCACTTTCTCTTCCATTAAATCAGCAGCCGCTGCTGCTTCTGGATGCTCTGCATATTTCTAGCTTTAGTCTTTCCTCAAATTCACTCAATATTTCATCTGAATATGTCATATAATTTTATTGTGGAAGAGATTACTGCAAATTGTATTTCGCATATCAGAAATACAGATTTTCAAAATCAAATGTTTCAAGTGTTTCTTACAATCTAATACTCATGTTCCTTAAAAGTACGACTGTTATCAAGGTGATATCCAAGAGAGAAATGAACAATGAATGGAATGTTCATTTTTTCAGAATACAAGGTGTGTCATAAAGGTATCGAGATTGAAGCTGTATTTAACAATAATAATTAATTAACACAACTCCTACCCAGCTATAGTTAGCGGAATGAGAACAGGATACCCCCGTGGAATAAATAAAGGGTTAGGTTCAAAGTTCCGTGATGGCTCCCGAATACGACAAGAAAGTTCCCAGTTTGAAAGAAGGTTCCCGAGTCCGAGAAGGTTCCCGAGTCCGACAAGAAATACCTGAAGAAGGCCGGAGGGTATATCGGCCGAAACATTGTACAAATAACAATGAAGATGGGGACAATAGTCCGAATAACACAGATAATACTAATCTTCAAGCCTCATCTCAAACATTCAGAGAAACTGTATTTAACAAGATAGAAATGAACAATGAATGGAACATTAATTTTTTTCAGAATACAACATGTGTCAAAAAGTACAAAAAATCTTGATACTTTTTTGACACACCTTGTATTCCTTTAAAGTACAACTGTTATCTTCTTGCAACACCCTCTGGTTAAAAATGAGACCATCCAAATCATCCAAGATGAAATGCAAAAATGTAAATCCTGATTATCTGGTATTGGTAATTGGCCAAATTCTTATTTCTTATGAGTGTTGTCACCTCAGCTAAATAATGGACCATTCTGTTTTTATTATAAAGAAAGAAAGGGAAGAAAAAGGACATGTTACATAGAAAAAATATAATAAGAAAGATAGAAATAAAGAGAATAAGGGAAAGATAGAGAGAGGGGGTGTGCATGCGGATGCAATAATGCTAATTTGTTTCAGTCGAACATGATGAAAAGATGAAAAGAAAGGAAAAAAAGAGTGACAGAGAGTTAAATCAAGATTATAATACCTTTTACCGACTGAACTAACCTGGCCCCTCTTTGGCATTAAATAATACATGAAGGTTGTTATGCCATTAAACAGAAACCAGACCAGAAAAAAAGACAACACAAAACCAAGATTAAATAGAATGTTTTAATCAAATAATTCTGTTTATATATTTTAGCAAGATTCGATGCATGCAGAATAAAGATAGTTTTAAGCATTCTGAAAAAGAGTTGTAAAAATTGTAATTAATATCTGATAGCCTCTTTGTGCAAAGTATTTCTTGTTCTTCCATCTTTTTTCAATACTTATAAATATCCAACATAAAGCTGGCCATGTGAAAAATATGGATTTGACTTCATCTGTTTGAATGTATATAATGGTCAAAAAGTTTGTCCAAGTTTAGATCATGATAAAGTTAGACAATCCCCAAAATCTGAGCTTCCAATTCCAAAAATTAGCAGAGTTATGTGAATTATTTTAAGTATATAAAATGTAATAATTAAATTATTATACTGTGATATATCCACAGGTCTTGCTAGTACCTAATATTGTCGCATAGATGTTACATATGATAGTATTGAAACCAGACAGGTAAATCAGACAGGTAAATCAGACAGGTAAATCAGGCAATCAGCCTAATGATGAGGTATCAAGCAGCACTTGCCCACAGACTCACCAGCTTCCTTTAACTCTTAACATCTTATACCACCTCATTCCACCTGGCGAAGTCACATTCATTTTCCTAATCTACCCCAAATGATGGCCTTTGTTGGAATGTAATATTAAACATATTTAGAAGTCTTTGATTTAAGGGAAATAACAGGTAACTTTAAATGAAAAGGCCATTTTTAGCCATTTTTTGATAAATGGTTATAGGAATTGGGCTCTGGACTTAGAAAATTCTTAACAGGATGTTAAGAGTTAACCAGGACCAAGTGCTCAAATCTGCCCCTGAAAAAATAATAATATACATATTTGTATATTATAAACTTAGTCAAGAAATAAAAGGTTCTGGTAGTGTAATGGTTACCATGGAAGAAAAGTGATTTGGTGAGTCAAGTTCAAATCCTGGACAAGGTGATTTGTGTTTTATAACTGAGTCAGTCCCTCTTCCCTAGCTGGAGATGCATAGTGTAATGGTTAGAGTTGTGGGAAATGTACTTGTCGACCCGAGTTCAAATCCCGAACGAGACTGTTGCATTTTCACCTAGTGCTAATACCCTCAGGAAAGGTATGAATCCAACAACTCTCCCTTCAGCTATGGGTAAATAGTAGGGCAGACTGGGCTCTTTAACCTTGGTTAGGCAACCAGTCCAAGAGAAGGAAAACTCTGAATTCAAACCTGTTAAATCCGCTTGGAGTGGTCACTACTAGAATAGGCTCAGTCCTAATTACTAATCTATTCTAATTATTTTTTTTAATTCTAGCTATACATTTTGACTTTTACTTTTTCTTTAGCCTTCATATGGTAACCAGGCTAGGAGAAGGAAAACTCTAAATTCATTCCTGTCTATGGCTGGTTGGTTGGTTGTTTGGTTGGTTGGCTTTTATGGCATATCAACCCTAGTTGAGTTATTTCATGCTGAAGGGATTTTGTTTTATTCATTCTTGATGGGTACTCATTTTTTTAAAAACTCAATTGTTTTGTAAAACATTTTTTAAAAACTCATTTTTTTTTCATTTAATCCATAGATGGGACCCTAACAGGTATTACCACTCTGGGTCAGAGTGGACCTGGGAGCAATGGTGATGAAGGGGTGCTCCACATTCCCCAGATATTCAGAATTGGAACTTCACCATCAGATAGTTTACCGTCATACCCAGGAGACTAAGAGCCTCAGCCACTGCCTTCAGAACATATATGATAAAAAAGAGTTGGGGTTTGCCTGAAGGGCAATAGAGTTGGAGCAATCATATAGGTGCTAGGGCTTGACATGACTAGCTGATTGATTGGAGGAAGCCTCTCTGCCTACCTGTCTAGCCTAAGTAAGGGCCAAAGTGAGGTGTTGCATGTCATGGACTGCTCAGCCACCAGGATTCCATCCTTAAGCATCAAAGGTCACCCCTTAGGCTAAGAGGTGACCCAATTGTGTGGAGTTACCCCTCTGCAGAGGTGCAGTTGATGGATTCTAAAGCCCCAGCCAATAGGGCTCCTGTCTATGGTAGAGGGGTTGGGTTAATATATACAAGAGAAAAAAGGGTATTGATTTTGGCATTCTGAACAGAATTACAGCATTGACTCTTATATTCAAAAAAAAATAAATAAAATAAATAAAAAAAAAACAACTCAGTATTGACTTGATATAAATGGCTTCTAAAATCATTAAAAACATTTCATTGCAACAATAAAACCAGTGAAATTAAATCTATATTAAGCCAGTCAATAAAAAAAGGTAGAAGAAGACTTAAATAATGGTAGAAAAGAAAGCAATGTGTTTTATTGCACATATTTATTGCAGTTATCATAACCCAAATAGTTAATTGGAATTTTAATGGCTTTAGAAGTATATCTTAAAAGTGCAGACAGTTAGTAAATCATAGATATCTAGTTTTCTTTGCATAAAGTTCCCTTGTCAAGAAAAAAAAAAAAAAGATCTCATAAATATAACTGAACCAAACTGGTCAACATCTATGCACAAATTAAATATGAGGTGTATTTAGCATAACGGTTAACATTGAAGGAAATGAAATCAACAACTCGAGTTCAAATCCCAGAAGAGGCTATTTGCATTGGTTCCTAGTTCAATAACAGCCTTCACCAACTGAACATATGAGTAGCACAGGGATCTGTGCGGTAAAGTAAGTATTGAAGTCAGTTAGTCTACTGTTGGTTTTAATAACAGCAGCTAATTAAGTGCAACTCAAGCAGTGTCCAAGACAGCTGGTATAAATAGGAATCAAGAATGATCCATTCATGAATCTGGGTGATTTGGGTGATTCCACTCCTTGGGTTCTGATTGGCTGCTTGACTGCTTGATTTGAATGACATTTGTGGAGTCTTATATATACTTTGTCATTTTGCAGTGGACTTTGTAGCATTCAAGTTTGTATTTGAGTTACAATCGTTTGTTGCCTTGTCTTCCCAGTTCGACGGTAATTGGAACTTTAATTATTCTTCAGTAAGGAGCTGAAGTTAGGTGTGCCGCTCCACCTCAGACGCAAAACATTGGTGAGAGGTCAGGGAATTTTTCTTTCGTCAGATTGAGGGTATGACATCATATGGCTAAACTTGCAAATCGGTCGAAAAATTAAAACATATAACAGCCGAGTTAGCTCATTCGGTAGAGTGTTCGGCTAGAAATCACAAGGTCCTAGTTCGATACCGGTCCTCGCCAACTCAGCGTTATGAGTAGCACTGGGATCTGTGCGGTAAAGTAAGGAGCCGAAGGTGGGTGTGCCGCTCCATCTCAGACGCAAAAACAATCTCCTTGGTCTAGCGCTAGTGAAAAGGGGATAGACTCCCTCACTGATTGGCTGATCCCAACTTTAGGGCACCCTGACAATTTTACTTTTTTACTTACATGATTTATGAGCAGCCATAAATTATGTGCGTACCTGTAGTTAGAATATTTAAATTAGGGTCCATTATATTTAGAATAACGGAATCCATGGAAAGTTACTGACAGTTGTGGCAGTTAACAACCTTTGACTCTTTAAAAATGTGCCATTACAGACACATGAGAATAAGTTTAGATGCAACCCAATTTTGAAGGAGTGCAGACACGATTGTCGGCTCTGATGGGTCGGTCTCCCCCACCCCCACCCCGTGGCGGAATCAAATGGGCAGGGTTGCAAAATAAAGCTTTATTATTAAGAACACCAAGTCTTGTTGTTAATTAAATGTTAAAACAAGAAATGACCAGACCAGCACAAGAAAAAAGGCCAACCTTTAACAAATAAGCCCAACCAGATAACACGGCGCCAAACAAGTTAGACCAGTGGTTCTAAACAGTGCAACCAGGCACACTGGTGCGCCCCAGAGCTTTTCCAGGTGCGCTCTGTAGTATTCCTGAAAAATCTATCCAGATATGAAAAGCAAATGTATACTAAGTTACTATATTATACCATTTCTTTACGAACACTCTGCTTGTTTCGTTGCGACATTATTATGATAGTTATAAGTTACTTTTCTTGCAACTAAATAAAAACAACAGGTTTTAAACAATTTTATGAGAAAAATTATTTTATTGCAATTTTCCACCTCATATTTATGTGAACTGGGATTTTCAACCCTTGCAACAATTAAGTGTAAGAAGAAAGGAACTCTTCAATACAATGATGAGGAAATGAGAGTTTGTCTCTTAAACATAAGACCAAACATTGAAGAAATCACAAGGTCTCATTAAGCTCATGTTTCTCATTAACACAGGAATGAAATAAACTTCATAGAGGTATGTTAAGTTTGCTTTGTTAAATGTGTTATTTTTTATATATTTAACAGTTAACTTAATAACATATTAGTCTTATGTTGTATACAGTGCACTATCAAGTATCTGTAGTACTGTAAGTGCGCCCAGACTGTATAAAGTTTGAAATCACTGAGTTAGACAAAGAAGCAGTAAGCAGAAGAGTAATCAAGTAAGAAAAACCACCTATCATCAACTATCATCTCTATCAAGCTGAGTTTAACGGTTTGAATTCAAAGTTTTCCTTCTCCTAGACTTACTCTTTCTTATTTGGTCTTTGATACATTAGACCCATCTTTTTCAGTTCTAGCCAGTGGAGCTATGGTGTAGGTAGGTAGGGCGTTTGATGTCAATATTAAATATTTAATAAAAGTGTTCAAACATTTAAAGACCATAAAACAATCAAGCACATGGCATAGAAGACAAAACTCTTGATTAAACAAACAAAATTGTATTAACAAAATGTTACAAAAATGCAGCATTGAATACTGGGCGAGGTTCTGCCAAAAGTTCTTTTTTTTACAGTTCAATGTAAAATGTAAGATAATATTTCACATTCACAAGATGAGAAAGAACGTTAAAGTTTTTAGGTCACAATAATCATCAGTCAAGCAATTTTGTACTGATATTTAGTTTGTCTCTTAAAGCGATGATTATTTAAAGAGAGAGAGATAGATAGATAGTTCGTACCTTCTGCATTAAAAAATTCTTAAAACATGTGACAAGGATTCTCTTAGGCAGGCAAAATCTTCTGCTTGAAATGAAAAAGTCTGAGTATTTATAGAATCCAGGTAGGCTCCGTAGGGCTCCATTCGATAATTTTTCTTATTAGGCGGGAACGCCCTGATTGGTTGAATTTTACGAATTTTATTTAAATTTTTTATTTTTACTAGGGTGCGCGATCCCCATGCGCAAACTACTTATTTTTGTCATTCGATCTCTGTCTGTTGAAGCAAGAATTCTGGCTTGCCACAGAGCAAAAAGGACACATTTTCAGTTTGGTTCATAAAGCAAGAACAAAAACAATCAGTCTCCAACTTTCTCACCATTTTATTACATATCACCATGAAAATCATAGAAGACACTGTAAGTCTTTTCTAAACCATTCTTTGGTAGTTCTTCATACACTCTGTTCATTCATAGAACATATTATAACAATTAACTTGTTTGGAACATATGTATTATGTTTTTGTTGTTACATGTTATCTTTATTAAACATTCAGGTAATTTATGAGGAAGTGCGTCCCAGTCTCCTGCCTCAAAATTGCTAACCCGGTGACTATTAAAATAACGACCCGCTCAGTCTATTCAACTATCCATCTCATATCTATCTATCTCATTTGTTCATATTTATCTATATTACTTCAAATACTAAGTTTTTTTTTTATTGAATTTTTGTTTATTAAACTAAAAACAAGACATTAAATAAACATGAAAAAAAAAAAACTTAGTATTTGAAGTAATATAGATAAATATGAACAAATTGAGATAGATAGATATGAAGATGGATAGTTTTGAATAGATGAGCTGGGTCGTTATTTTAATAGTCACCGGGTAGCAATTTTTGAGGCAGGAGACCGGACGCACTTCCTCATAAATTACCTGAATGTTTAATAAAGATAACATGTAACAACAAAATAACATAATACATATGTTCCAAACAAGTTAATTGTATAATATGTTTATGAATGAACAGAGTGTAATGAAGAACTACCAAAGAATGGTTAGAAAAGACTTACAGTGTCTTCTATGATTTTCATGGTGATATGTAATAAATGGTGAGAAAGTTGGAGACTATTGTTTTTGTTCTTGCTTTATGAACCAAACTGGAAAATGTGTCCTTTTTGCTCTGTGGCAAGCCAGAAGTTCTTGCTTCAACAGACAGAGATCGAATGACAAAAATAAGTAGTTTGCGCATGGGGATCGCGCACCCTAGTAAAAAATAAAATTTAAAAATAAATTCGTAAAATTCAACCAATCAGAGGCGTTCCCGCCTAATAAGAAAAATTATCGAATGGAGCCCTACGGAGCTACCTGGATTCTATAAATACTCAGACTTTTTCATTTTCAAGCAGAAAAGATTTTGCCTGCCTAAGAGAATCCTTGTCACATGTTTTAAGAATTTTTAATGCAGAAGGTACGAACTATCTATCTATCTCTCTCTCTTAAATAATCATCGCTTTAAGAGACAAACTAAATATCAGTACAAATATTGCTTGACTGATGATTATTGTGACCTAAAAACTTTAAACGTTCTTTCTCATCTTGTGAATTGTGAAATATTATCTACATTTTACATTGAACTGTAAAAAAAGAACTTTTGGCAGAACCTCGCCCAGTATTAATGCTGCATTTTTGTATACATTTTGTTAATACAATTTTGTTTGTTTAATCAAGAGTTTTGTCTTCTATGCCATGTGCTTGATTGTTTTATGGTCTTTAAATGTTTGAACACTTTTATTAAATATTTAATATTGACATCAAACAGCCCTACCTACCTACCACCATAGCTCCACTGGCTAGAACTGAAAAAGATGGGTCTAATGTATTCAAAGACCAAATAAGAAAGAGTAAGTCTAGGAGAAGGAAAACTTTGAATTCAAACCCGTTAAACTCAGCTTGATAGAGATGATAGTTGATGATAGGTGGTTTTTCTTACTTGATTACTCTTCTGCTTACTGCTTCTTTGTCTAACTCAGTGATTTTCAAACTTTATACAGTCTGGGCGCACTTACAGTACTACAGATACTTGATAGTGCACTGTATACAACATAAGACTAATATGTTATTAAGTTAACTGTTAAATATATAAAAATAACACATTTAACAAAAGCAAACTTAACATACCTCTATGAAGTTTATTCATTCCTGTGTTAATGAGAAACATGAGCTTAATGAGACCTTGTGATTTCTTCAATGTTTGGTCTTATGTTTAAGAGACAAACTCTCATTTCCTCATCATTGTATTGAAGAGTTCCTTTCTTCTTACACTTAATTGTTGCAAGGGTTGAAAATCCCAGTTCACATAAATATGAGGTGGAAAATTGCAATAAAATAATTTTTCTCAATAAAATTGTTTAAAACCTGTGTTTTTATTTAGTTGCAAGAAAAGTAACTTATAACTATCATAATAATGTCGCAACGAAACAAGCAGAGTGTTCGTAAAGAAATGGTATAATATAGTAACTTAGTATACATTTGCTTTTCATATCTGGATAGATTTTTCAGGAATACTACAGAGCGCACCTGGAAAAGCTCTGGGGCGCACCAGTGTGCCTGGTTGCACTGTTTTAGAACCACTGGTCTAACTTGTTTGGCGCGTGTTATCTGGTTGGGCTTATTTGTTAAAGGTTGGCCTTTTCTTTGTGCTGGTCTGGTCATTTCTTGTTTTAACATTTAATTAACAACAAGACTTGGTGTTCTTAATAATAAAGCTTTATTTTGCACCCTGCCCATTTGATTCCGCCACGGGGTGGGGGTGGGGGAACCGACCCATCAGAGCCGACAATCGTGTCTGCACTCCTTCAAAATTGGGTTGCATCTAAACTTATTCTCATGTGTCTGTAATGGCACATTTTTAAAGAGTCAAAGGTTGTTAACTGCCACAACTGTCAGTAACTTTCCATGGATTCCGTTATTCTAAATATAATGGACCCTAATTTAAATATTCTAACTACAGGTACGCACATAATTTATGGCTGCTCATAAATCATGTAAGTAAAAAAGTAAAATTGTCGGGGTGGCCCTAAAGTTGGGATCAGCCAATCAGTGAGGGAGTCTATCCCCTTTTCACTAGCGCTAGACCAAGGAGATTGTTTTTGCGTCTGAGATGGAGCGGCACACCACCTTCGGCTCCTTACTTTACCGCACAGATCCCAGTGCTACTCATAACGCTGAGTTGGCGAGGACCGGTATCGAACTAGGAACCTTGTGATTTCTAGCCGAACACTCTACCGAATGAGCTAACTCGGCTGTTATATGTTTTAATTTTTCGACCGATTTGCAAGTTTAGCCATATGATGTCATACCCTCAAATCTGACGAAAAGAAAATTCCCTGACCTCTCACCAACTTGTTTTTGCGTCTGAGGTGGAGCGGCACACCTACTTCAGCTCCTTACTGAAGAATAATTAAAGTTCCAATTACCGTCGAACTGGGAAGACAAGGCAACAAACGATTGTAACTCAAATACAAACTTGAATGCTACAAAGTCCACTGCAAAATGACAAAGTATATATAAAGACTCCACAATGTCATTCAAATCAAGCAGTCAAGCAGCCAATCAGAACCCAAGGAGTGGAATCACCCAAATCACCCAGATTCATGAATGGATCATTCTTGATTCCTATTTATACCAGCTGTCTTGGACACTGCTTGAGTTGCACTTAATTAGCTGCTGTTATTAAAACAAAGTAGACTAACTGACTTCAATACTTACTTTACCGCACAGATCCCTGTGCTACTCATATGTTCAGTTGGTGAAGGCTGTTATTGAACTAGGAACCAATGCAAATAGCCTCTTCTGGGATTTGAACTCGAGTTGTTGATTTCATTTCCTTCAATGTTAACCGTTATGCTAAATACACCTCATATTTAATTTTGCATAGATGTTGACCAGTTTGGTTCAGTTATATTTATGAGATCTTTTTTTTTTTTTCTTGACAAGGGAACTTTATGCAAAGAAAACTAGATATCTATGATTTACTAACTGTCTGCACTTTTAAGATATACTTCTAAAGCCATTAAAATTCCAATTAACTATTTGGGTTATGATAACTGCAATAAATATGTGCAATAAAACACATTGCTTTCTTTTCTACCATTATTTAAGTCTTCTTCTACCTTTTTTTTATTGACTGGCTTAATATAGATTTAATTTCACTGGTTTTATTGTTGCAATGAAATGTTTTTAATGATTTTAGAAGCCATTTATATCAAGTCAATACTGAGTTGTTTTTTTTTTCTTTTTTTTTTTTTTTTGAATATAAGAGTCAATGCTGTAATTCTGTTCAGAATGCCAAAATCAATACCCTTTTTTCTCTGTATATATTAACCCAACCCCTCTACCATAGACAGGAGCCTATTGGCTGGGGCTTTAGAATCCATCAACTGCACCTCTGCAGAGGGGGTAACTCCACACAATTGGGTCACCTCTTAGCCTAAGGGGTGACCTTTGATGCTTAAGGATGGAATCCTGGTGGCTGAGCAGTCCATGACATGCAACACCTCACTTTGGCCCTTACTTAGGCTAGACAGGTAGGCAGAGAGGCTTCCTCCAATCAATCAGCTAGTCATGTCAAGCCCTAGCACCTATATGATTGCTCCAACTCTATTGCCCTTCAGGCAAACCCCAACTTTTTTATCATATATGTTCTGAAGGCAGTGGCTGAGGCTCTTAGTCTCCTGGGTATGACGGTAAACTATCTGATGGTGAAGTTCCAATTCTGGATATCTGGGGAATGTGGAGCACCCCTTCATCACCATTGCTTCCTGATCCACTCTGACCCAGAATGGTAGTACCTGTTAGGGTCCCATCTATGGGTTAAATGAAAAAAAAATTAGTTTTTAAAAAATGTTTTAAAAAAGAATTGAGTTTAAAAAACAATGAGTACCCATCAAGAATGAATAAAACAAAATCCCTTCAGCATGAAATAACTCAACTAGGGTTGATATGCCATAAAAGCCAACCAACCAACCAACCAACCAAACAACCAAACAACCAACTAGCCATAGACAGGAATGAATTTAGAGTTTTCCTTCTCCTAGCCTGGTTACCATATGAAGGCTAAAGAAAAAGTAAAAGTCAAAATGTATAGCTAGAATTAAAAAAATAATTAGAATAGATTAGTAATTAGGACTGAGCCTATTCTAGTAGTGACCACTCCAAGCGGATTTAACAGGTTTGAATTCAGAGTTTTCCTTCTCTTGACTGGTTGCCTAACCAAGGTTAAAGAGCCAGTCTGCCCTACTATTTACCCATAGCTGAAGGGAGAGTTTTTGGATTCATACCTTTCCTGAGGGTATTAGCACTAGGTGAAAATGCAACAGTCTCGTTCGGGATTTGAACTCGGGTCGACAAGTAATTTCCCAACACTCTAACCATTACACTACGCATCTCCAGCTAGGAAGAGGGACTGACTCAGTTATAAAACACAAATCACCTTGTCCAGGATTTGAACTTGACTCACCAAATCATTTTCTTCCATGGTAACCATTACACTACCAGAACCTTTTATTTCTTGACTAAGTTTATAATATACAAATATGTATATTATTATTTTTTCAGGGGCAGATTTGAGCACTTGGTCCTGGTTAACTCTTTAACATCCTGTTAAGAATTTTCTAAGTCCAGAGCCCAATTCCTATAACCATTTATCAAAAAATGGCTAAAAATGGCCTTTTCATTTAAAGTTACCTGTTATTTCCCTTAAATCAAAGACTTCTAAATATGTTTAATATTACATTCCAACAAAGGCCATCATTTGGGGTAGATTAGGAAAATGAATGTGACTTCCGACCAGGTGGAATGAGGTGGTATAAGATGTTAAGAGTTAAAGGAAGCTGGTGAGTCTGTGGGCAAGTGCTGCTTGATACCTCATCATTAGGCTGATTGCCTGATTTACCTGTCTGATTTACCTGTCTGATTTACCTGTCTGGTTTCAATACTATCATATGTAACATCTATGCGACAATATTAGGTACTAGCAAGACCTGTGGATATATCACAGTATAATAATTTAATTATTACATTTTATATACTTAAAATAATTCACATAACTCTGCTAAATTTTTGGAATTGGAAGCTCAGATTTTGGGGATTGTCTAACTTTATCATGATCTAAACTTGGACAAACTTTTTGACCATTATATACATTCAAACAGATGAAGTCAAATCCAATTTTTCACATGGCCAGCTTTATGTTGGATATTTATAAATATTGAAAAAAGATGGAAGAACAAGAAATACTTTGCACAAAGAGGCTATCAGATATTAATTACAATTTTTACAACTCTTTTTCAGAATGCTTAAAACTATCTTTATTCTGCATGCATCGAATCTTGCTAAAATATATAAACAGAATTATTTGATTAAAACATTCTATTTAATCTTGGTTTTGTGTTGTCTTTTTTTCTGGTCTGGTTTCTGTTTAATGGCATAACAACCTTCATGTTTATTTAATGCCAAAGAGGGGCCAGGTTAGTTCAGTCGGTAAAAGGTATTATAATCTTGATTTAACTCTCTGTCACTCTTTTTTTCCTTTCTTTTCATCTTTTCATCATGTTCGACTGAAACAAATTAGCATTATTGCATCCGCATGCACACCCCCTCTCTCTATCTTTCCCTTATTCTCTTTATTTCTATCTTTCTTATTATATTTTTTTCTATGTAACATGTCCTTTTTTCTTCCTTTCTTTCTTTATAATAAAAAACAGAATGGTCCATTATTTAGCTGAGGTGACAACACTCATAAGAAATAAGAATTTGGCCAATTACCAATACCAGATAATCAGGATTTACATTTTTGCATTTCATCTTGGATGATTTGGATGGTCTCATTTTTAACCAGAGGGTGTTGCAAGAAGATAACAGTTGTACTTTAAAGGAATACAAGGTGTGTCAAAAAAGTATCAAGTTTTTTTGTACTTTTTGACACATGTTGTATTCTGAAAAAAATTAATGTTCCATTCATTGTTCATTTCTATCTTGTTAAATACAGTTTCTCTGAATGTTTGAGATGAGGCTTGAAGATTAGTATTATCTGTGTTATTCGGACTATTGTCCCCATCTTCATTGTTATTTGTACAATGTTTCGGCTGATATACCCTCCGGCCTTCTTCAGGTATTTCTTGTCGGACTCGGGAACCTTCTCGGACTCGGGAACCTTCTTTTCAAACTCGGGAACTTTCTTGTCGTATTCGGGAGCCATCACGGAACTTTGAACCTAACCCTTTATTTATTCCACGGGGGTATCCTGTTCTCATTCCGCTAACTATAGCTGGGGTAGGAGTTGTGTTAATTAATTATTATTGTTAAATACAGCTTCAATCTCGATACCTTTATGACACACCTTGTATTCTGAAAAAATGAACATTCCATTCATTGTTCATTTCTCTCTTGGATATCACCTTGATAACAGTCGTACTTTTAAGGAACATGAGTATTAGATTGTAAGAAACACTTGAAACATTTGATTTTGAAAATCTGTATTTCTGATATGCGAAATACAATTTGCAGTAATCTCTTTCCACAATAAAATTATATGACATATTCAGATGAAATATTGAGTGAATTTGAGGAAAGACTAAAGCTAGAAATATGCAGAGCATCCAGAAGCAGCAGCGGCTGCTGATTTAATGGAAGAGAAAGTGACCAAATACAAAAAACATCTTGTACGTTCTGTGCGGCTACTGGATGTTGTGAGAAATACTTGCCAGGACCAATGATCAATAGGGAATGGGTGGTGTAAGTAAGTCATGGGAATCCGTGCAGTCAATGCGACATGATCATGATGATGGATTTTGAGCTTAAGGTAGACGTTTAGTTTTTTCATCTGAGACAAATTGAAAAATTAATTCTCAGGCCCTGGCAAAATAGATTTTACCCATATATATACACACCTCAAATGCATTCTAATAGAACACGCATTTCCAACAACACAATCTTGAAAACAAGCAGAAACTAAATGGATTCTAAAATTACAAACTCACGTGAGGGGAGTGAACGCTGACATCGGAATACACCGTTATTATAATTTTTTTTACAGACGCTGCCGCTGTCAATAACAACAAAGACAAAAGATCCGTTGAACAGGAACAACAGTCATTTGATAAAGGGTATCTAACGAACCCGAAAATTTATGATAAAAAATAATAATAAAAAAATAAGTGAATCCAATACTCCATAACATTGAGTTCATTCATTTATTTTTAGATGCTTCGTAATAACGCCCAACTTTTTAAAAAACATAAAAATATATATATATATATATATATATATATATATATATATATATATAGAGAGAGAGAGAGAGAGAGAGAGCTTTTATTTATTTTCATTGGAACAATCTTTACAACCGAGTGGTTTCCTGCTATGGCATTCGTCAGGTAAAACGAAATAGTTTTTGAAAAATGATAGACATGGTATAAATGGTTAAATGTGTGCGTTTTTTTTAACTGTATTCCCGTGTTGCGTGTTTACGTGATGTCGGGTGGGCTTTTTTGTTTGTACGTGTGTGTATGTTGTCATGCGCGTACGCATGAAAACGCATGAAGACTGTGATGTTATGATCGTATCCACGTGCGTGTGTGTGTATGAATATGCGTATTTGTGTTTGGTATCCTTGGTTACGTATGTTTTGTGTGATTAATAGAGTGTATTTTTAGTACACTGTTAATAATAATTATGTGTGCATGTAATGATCGTGTTACGTAGTGTGTGAGAGATGCAATGTGAACATTATATTTGTATAATATTATTGTACAATGTAGACAGGTATAATATTTCGTGTTGGACGTACTATAACGTAATATAACAGTGTGATGAATAAATGGCTAGTTGGTGTGTTACAGTGAGTGGAGATTGTGATGATCATGGAATTGTATTGTGCGTAATTCATTGACTAAAATGCCAATGAATGATGTACAATAATAAGGATACTTGTGTATGCATGTGATAGAGGGAAAGATACTTACTGTTGGGCAGATCTATTGCAGTATTTACTATTGTGGTTTGGTTAATTTTTTTTTTTTTTTTTACAGAATATTTGGATGGTGGAGGTGTATGTGGGTTATATATATGGATCGAAGTGTGATAGTTAGTGTTTCTTTTCATGTCAGCATTTAGATAAAATTTCTGATTTTTTGTTTAGTTGGGCATGTTGTGATGGATGAGTGATAATTGAGAGTTTTTTGTGGAGGCAAAGAAGGCATCTTTTTGATGTTTTGCTGTAGGCGGGTGCGACTTTCAGGAATTCCCAGCTTATGTTCGGTAAGATGTGCATGTCTTTCAAGTTCCTATCACAGATATTGAGCATTCTTCTAATAACACTGTATGTTGGATTTCTACTGCTTTTCAAGTATAATAGTGCCGATAATACACATTATATAATTATATATTTATCAACTATGAGTATCATGTGACATGAGGTCAATTTCTTAAGTGGAGTTTAATGGGTTTGAATTCAAAGTTTTCCTTCTAGACTGGTTGTTTAACCAAGGTTAAAGAGCCCAGTCTGCCCTACTGTATATCTGTATCCGTAGCTGGAGGGAGAATAGTTGGATTCATACCCTTCCCAAGGGTATTAGTGCTATGTGAAATGCAAACAGGATTTGAACTTGTCTTGCTGTATCCATTTCCTACAACAGTAACCATTACACCACTTGCCCCCATATATATATATATATATATATATATATATATATATGTATATATATATTATATATATGAATATATATATATATTATATATATATATATAGTCATCCACAGACACGTGTTTCGACTGATCAAGTCTCTTCAGTGTGGCTAGACATTTGTAAGCTACCTGCAGCTGGGATTGAAATCCGATCGGTTCAGTGTCAGTCAGACACCTTAACCTCTAGGCTATATAGTCACCCACAGAATGCAAAGGGGATTTTAACTGTTTTAATACACACATCTCTATGTATGCAAAGGCCACTATAGAGTGCTCCATCCCTTATATAAGAGAGTGTTGCATTTACACATTAGTTAGCAGTCATCAGCAAAATCCACCTCAGGGTGCTCAAACCCCAGGGGATGGGGAGCATATATAGTCATCCACAGACACGTGTTTCGACTTATCAAGTCTCTTCAGTGTGGCTAGACATTTGTAAGCTACATATATATATACACACACATATATATATATATATATATATAATATAATAAAATAAATATATAAAGGTTTTACATATCTATTTATTTGGTGACAAAGGAACATTCACAACCATTTTGGTTTCATGCATCAATAATATATAAAATTCCAATATCAAAAATCATTCAGAACAACCAGTTTTGATTTTCAATGTTGTTAAAACTTTTAAACAAGACATATTTTAGATGTAATGAAACTGAACTATTTTTTTAGCAGATAAAGTGGTATTTATTGTCTATACAGCTGCAAAATGCTGTTAAATTATTCAATTTTTTAATTAAGTCAGACTTGCAATATAAAACTAGATAATTAGAAAGATCTTAAACTGAAGTTTAAATGAAGGTTTTCTAATTAATGAGGACAAGTTCACTTTTGAGAATAACCAAGTCAGTAGATGTTGGAATTTATTTGGATATAAGGTGTGCTGTAATTCCTCACCTAGATTTATAGACTAGCCAAGGTCACGTGAGTTATTCTTGCAGCAAATCACTAGTAATACTGCATGGCTGATAGAATACTTAAACCCCCCACATTGGAGATAATTCTAACTGTACTCTTTGAGGACAGACTTATACGATTACCAGAGTAACCAAATATTCATTATCGAAGGACTCTATACCAGTAACTGAGAACACTTTACCAGAGTAACCAAGGGATTCATTATCAGGGGACTCTTTATCAAGGATCCAATTCCACTGGATAACCGCCCCTGCTTTAAGGCCAAAGGATGGCCCTTAAAAACGTAACAGTAGACTGTGACCATCGGCTGGGGTGTTAGAATACACCAACTGCACCTCTGCAGAGGGATAAAACTTCCCCAATAGGGACACCTGTGGGTGGCAACCCATGATGTTTAAGGTTGGAACCCAGGTAGCTGAGCAATCCATGACATGCAACACTCTATTTTGGCCCATACTTAGGCTAGACGGGCGGTTGGAGAGACCCCTCCAATCAATCAGCTGGTCACATCAAGACCTAGCACCTATATGATTGCCCAACCCTATTGCCCTTATGGCAAACCCCAACCCTTTTTATCATATGGGTGCTAGAAGGCGGTGGCAGAGGGTCTTCATGTCCTGGGAATGACATTAAACACTATCTGATGGTGAGGTTCCAGTTCTGGAGGTCTGGGGAATGTGGAGCACCCCTTCATCACCATTGCTCCCAGGTCCACTCTGACCCAGAATGGTAGTACATGTTAGTATCCCATCTATGGGTTAAATAGAAAAATGTGTTTATAAAAAAATTGAGTATCAATTAAGAATGAATTTATTTCAAAACTTTGTCAGCATTAAATGACCCACCTAGGTTGATATGCCATAAAACAAACCAAACCAAAGGCTAATAATTCATGAATTTCTGGCTCGCAAAGCTAGCCATTTATAATAAGTCAACATGAGTTTTTAAAGTTTTTCCTTAATATAGAATTGTAAATATTGCTTTGTATTTAATTATAAAATTGTCCTGCATTTTTATATATAATATATATATATATATATACTAGAGAAAATTTCAACTGTTGGGTCACCTATTCAGCTCTGGGTGGATAATTGAGATTAGGAAAAAGTGAGTTAGCAAAGCGAATAAAATTTAAAAAAACAAACATTAAAATCATTTTGTAAGCTTTCTAAGAAAGGGAATGTTTGACCTAATTCAAGCTGTGTTGCTGCTTGTGAAATTTAACATAGAAATACATTTCAAATTCTCACATTTCTCTCTCAGCTCTCCCAGAGAAACTAACATCATATAACGAGGAGGTAATCAAGAGATACATAGAGGGGAAGAAAGTGATAGGCATAATTCAATCCTAAAAGTAAGGAATAATTTAATATAATTTTTGTGTCATTAAACTAAACAGTAAAAAAGCCTTTAGAAATCAAAAGTTGATTCACTCAGCTTTAGTATAATAATAGATAAAATAATTTCTTTCAAATATTTTTATATATATTGTAAAGGATTTATTTTATATGGACTTATATATCCAGCCAATTCCAACAGTCTATAGGCTATATCACCTATAACAATTAAAGACATATATATATATATATATATATATAAAACACATATCTATATAATATATATACTGAAAATTAGACTCATCATATATATATATATATATATAGGTCCAGACTTTCAGAAATCTTCTCAAAATATTAAGAATAAATCAAAGGTACAGAAACAATATCATAGTTACCCCATTTTTCTTTAGACTTGCATTGTGATAGCCTTCAAAACTAACCACCAAACCAATATATATATATATATATATATATATATATATGTAGGGTGTTCGGGATAAATTTGACAGTTTCATAAGGAAAAAGAAAAGTGTTTGGTAACTACAAATTTTAATGGATTGTAAAAGAAATTCAACAGGCACGGAAATTACACTACTGTCAACATGTTTCACTCAAAATAACCACCATTAGCATCGATCACAGCCTCAATCCTGCTCTGGAACCTGGAGCAAGCTGATGTTACAGTTTCCCTGGGAAGGGTATCAAAAACTACCTTAATTCTGTCGATTAACTGGGCTTTTGTAGTACTGTCACGGCGATTGGTGTCTTTCTCAACAGTGCCACATACATAATAATCCATGGGGTTAACATCTGGGGAGTTCGGGGGCCAAACATTGGGACTGGTGTAGTCGTAAAAAATTCTCCAACAACCATTTTTGACTTTTCCCAGAGGTGTGGCAGGAGGCTAAATCCTGCTGCCATACATATAGCCTACCATTGGCTACCCTTGTTATCCAGGGCTTGACTACAGTGTTTAGCAACTCCACATAGGCATCTGAGGGTCCTCCAACACTTTTTTTTTTCAGATTTTTAGGAATTCTGCTGTACGAACACAATCAGATCGTTTGTTATGTTGCTTTCTTCTAGCCACAGCCTTGTAGTCTCCATTGCAATTCTCCAATTCATGCCTGATTGTTTTTACAGAGCATTGGGCAGCAACCATAATCTCCTTATTTTGATGACCAGCGCAGATCATCATGATACAAGTTATTCTCTTCCATGATTCAGGTGGGTTCCAGTCATCCATTCTATCTGTCATCACGTATTTGAATGAAGAAGGGTCCAAACTTTTAGATGATGCATAGTGTGTGCCAATACCTCCAACCTATGGAGATAAATAACCAAATATAAATATGTCAAATTTATCTCGAACAACCCATATATATATTATATATACATATATATATATATATATATATATATATATCATTCACACTACCAACTCATCTGTTTTTGTTTTTTTTGCTTATATAGCTCAGTCGTTAGAGCATTCAGCTAGAAACCACAAGGTTCCTAGTTTGATACTGGTCCTCGCCAACTCAGCGTATGAGTAGCACAGGGATCTGTGCGGTAAAGTAAGGAGATGATGGTAGATGTAGTTTTACAATTTTTTTTTAAATCTAAAAATCGTCTGTTAAAACAACCGGATATTGACGGTATAAATGAAAAACATGTCCTTTCTTAATCGAGATCAAAAAGTGGTGCCTAAAGGTCATATGGTCCGACTCCCTCGCTAATTGGCTGTTACCGACTGTAAGCCACCTCGACGACTTTACATATATATATATATATATATATATATATATATACATATATATATATTATTGAGATTTTATTTGATCTGGTGACAGAAATGAAAAGGCAATCTCCTGCTGTCACTTCCTACAGAGGTCAAACCAACCTCCTTCAATTACGAGAAAGACGGTAGGAGCTATTGTAAGTTCAGCTGTTACCACAGTCACTGTTGTCGTGACAACAGCATCAGGTAATCAACCACAGCCACTTTGTGCAGGTAATAATGCAATGGGGTGGGGGAGATGTTGTGGTAATAACTTTGGAGTGGAGGAAATTGCTGAATTATCAACAGCAGCAGCAGCAGCAAACAGTTATCGTAGTAAAAGCAGCAGTAGCAGCAGGAGCAGCCATCCTAGTGAGAAAAAAATAATCAGTTAAGATCAAAGAGAAGAAAGTATGCGTCTCAGATCAAATCAGTTCACAACTTGTTCATGGCAGGTCATTTAAACATCACCAATGATTTACTAACCGTACTAACTGTTCATCATATAAAGGACAGTTGGTGTGTATGTATGTGTGTATGTCCGGAGGAAACTATTAAAATAAAACAATTGTATTGTATTGGCATTTCAGTCTCGGAAGACTATAATAAAACAATTAATGTCAAAGTAAATATATATTCACTATCACCAGAGCTTGCTTTTTTGTGCAAAAATAATTAAGATTTTATTCATATCTGGGAAGATATTTAAAAATTAGGATGTGAATAGTGAGAGAAGGGAAAGTCATTGGTTGCGCCATTGCTTAAAAAATGAATCGATCATGAAAGACCCAAATAATCAATGGATCTGCGTGACTAACTTTTCATTATACCCCCCCCCCCGTAGTCTACCAGGCAATGCCGGGTAGTCACTTCTAGTCATGATATAAACCTAGGGCATCATTAAGACATACCTAACTTGATTGTAGAATCAGATAAGGATCATTTGCATATATGCTAATCATACTAAAATTCCGCCCTGTCGGCTGGTGCGTTAGAATGCACTGACTGCACCTCTGCAGAGAGATAAGACTCCCTCAAATGGGGCCATCTGTTGGCCGTGGGTGGTGACCCGTGATGTTTAAGGATAGAACCCAGCTGGATGAGCAGTCCATGACTTGCAATGCTCCACTTTGGCCCTATCTTGGGCTAGATGGGCGGTCGGAGAGGCCCCCTCCGATCAATCGGCTGGTCACCTCAAGCCTAGCACCTATATGATTTTCCCAACCCTATTGCCCTTATGGCAAGCCCCAACCCCTTTTTATCATATGGGTACTAGAAGGCGGTGGCTGAGGGTCTACATGTCCTGGAAATGACATTAAACTCTATCTAATGGTGAGGTTCCAGTTTTGGAGGTTTGGGGAATGTGGAGCACCCCTTCATCACCATTGCTCCCTGGTCCACTCTGACCCGGAGTGGTAGTACCTGTTAGGGTCCCATCTATGGGTTAAATAGAAAAGTGTATTTATAAACAAAATTGTATTATCCATTAAGAATTGATTTATTTCAAAACTTTATCGGCATTAAATGACCCACTGAGGTTGATGTGCCATAAAACAAAACAAAATCAAATCAAGGATAAGAAAATGGCCTCTCAATCATTAAAGTAGCCCCATTGGGGGAGTCTTACCCCTCTGCAGAGGTGTAGTCGGTGCATTCTAACGCCCCAGCCGACAGGGCGGCTTGATTTGATATAGGTCAAATTGTGGCATACAATGATTGTGTAGTGCCACTAGGTGATATTGCAAAGGAACTGAATTGTCATTATTCAACAATTGATGTTTTCCTCAAAAATTATAAGAAAACTGGAAAGTACCATTAAAAAAGAAAGGTTGTGGTCGCAAGAAAAAAGCCACTGCATTTGATACTAATGGATATCCTACCAAACATTAAGTGGTCATAAATTGTCCTAACTTGTCATAAACCACATCAATTGTCATAATAACATTTTTTATGTCAGCTGTTTTTTTTTGCTTTGTCCAATATTGTATATATGGACAAACCTGCAGATTTTGATCTCATTTCAAAATAGAAGTTGACAATATGTAAATAATCAATATTTGATTAACAAGCAAAAAGATATGCTGGGTTTTTCTAATATATTAATGTTTATTTTCATCTTCAGTACAGTACGATGTAGATTGTGTCTTTTTTTAAATTTCTTTATAAGGTAATTTAACAAAATCAAATCCAGTGAGATTATTTAGAAAGACTAAGTTATACTTCCTAAACTGTATCGGACCAACCCTAGCATAAGTTCAAACCAGACTCATAAGAATAAAAGTAGAAACACAGAGGATGGTACTTTCCCAATTACCTTACATTTATGAGGTTAATCCCAAAGATAAGGTCTCCAAAATATTTAGAAATCACAGTATAAGATGTAACGTTCTCATATTAAGGTTAGAAGGCTTAGACTAACTTTCCAACCAGGGTACACGTGTGTACATAAAATATTCTGACAAAGTTGTAAAACAATAACAGACTTTATTCCATGAGCAGACAGAAAATACATTCAGGACAAATATATGAACATGCATAAAGAAAGTAGGTGTAGGACTTGTGTCACAAGGAATGTCACTTACTGGTAGCTGGTTGGGGGGCAAAGCCCCCCACTTAAGAGTTAAAGGCACAAACACTTAAGTCAAAGTAAAGTGGTTGCTGGCCCGCAAGGAAAGAGAAAGAATTCAGAATTCCTGGTCTGTTACCTCCAACTCTCGCCATCTATCGGTGAACAGCCGCAGCAAGGTAAGATAATCCATTTGGACTTATGTACACCCAGAATTACCATTTTACTGACCCAACAACAGAAACGTTTGTTGGTTATTATCAATAACATCATTCTAAAGTTTGAACTTGTATCTATAGATTTTTCTATATAATTAACATTCCAGTCATGCATTTTTGTAGGCACTGTAGCAGTTTTTGTATTTCCATTTATACCAGCTTGCCGCCATATCATTGACAAAGTGTTGAACCATGTTATCATTGCAAACTCCCTATACCACTTGCAACATTTTTAACATTTTTGACATCCATGCACAATTCACCATACATTTCTATTAATTAGCAATGAATTTCAATTGGTTTAATGCTTTTTGCATTCAAAATCCAAATAACTGTGTGAACTTCACACTTGGCGGGAGCTCCTATTGTTGCATAATTTATGTGGTAGCATAAAGATTGGCAACACCGTGTAGGAGAATTCTGTGGGCCAGTGTTTTCATATCACGGGACAGAAAACTACTGGACAGTTGGAATCTTGCACGTCACATGATTTTGACTTAGTTAGTCAGTTGACAGTCAGACACTGGGTGAAACAGACGTGTTTCATCTCGGCTGTCAGCTCCACGCGATGAGTTAGGAAATGACAAATAAAATTTAAAAAGCCACAAGTCTTGTTGATCTATTGTTGCATGACTTAAACGCATGCTCTTAGTTAGAAGAATAAAATGACAATTATTTCTTCTTGTTAATGGATTTCTTTTAAGATTTCTTTAAGAAATGTTTGCTCAATCTGTATGTATTCATTTAACTCCTCCACAATAGGAAGGATGTGACACAAGGTTGATTTTTAATCAAAGTAAAGTTGTTTTAAATTCAGAGTTTTCCTCTGTAGTCCGCCCTGTCGGTTGGGGCTGTAGAATACACCAACTGCACCTCTGCAGAGGGGTAAAATCAACCTGTTGGCTGTGCATGTAAACTTTGGATGTATAAGGATGGAATCCTGGTAACTGAACAGTCCATGACATGCAACACTCCACTTGAGCCCTTACTTAGGCTAGACAGGCGGTTGAAGAGGCCCCATCTGATTACCTTTTTCTAGACTGGTTGCCTTCATCATCATCATCATCATCATACGCACGGATATCCATGACAATCTCTCACCAACCTTCTCTATCATTCATTGTCCCAGGGAAGTCCTCTACAGTATCCTTGCAGAGTTGGTCAATGTAGGTCCTTGCTGGGCGGCCCGCATTTGCATGTCCATGTGTTGGCTTTCACAGGAGACAAGAAAATGAAGATACAAGAGAAGACTAGACAAAGTAGAATCCAAGATGGCGACTCGGCGAAATAGAAAGAGAAGAAAGAAGACTAAGATCACAAATGGCCAAAGTAGAAAGTAACAACCAAGTAAGTTATATATGTATCTGTATATCTCTCTCTGATACTCTATACTCTCTCTATATATAAGAACTCTTGTGTATATACCCAACGAGGGTATATGGCATTGTAACAGTTTCATCTTCTCTCTTTTGGACAGTCGTCATCTAGTCTCTTCTTCGTCTTCTTCTTCTAAGGGCTTCTTTTCAAGTCATGCATTAATTAACTACAAGATTTTGTTTTTCTTTGAACAAAGATTTTATTACTGCATTGCCCTGTTTCATGATAGATAGATAGATTGATAGATAGATATGAATAGGCATTGATAGATAGATAGATTGATAGATAGATATATATGAATAGGCATTGATAGATAGATTGATAGATAGACATGAATAGGCATTGATAGATAGATAGATTGATAGATAGACATGAATAGGCATTGATTGATAGATTGATAGATAGATAGATAGATAGATAGATAGATAGATAGATATGAATAGGCATTGATAGATAGATTGATGATAGATAGATATGAATAGCATTGATAGATAGATAGATTGATAGATATGAATAGGCATTGATAGATAGATTGATAGATAGATAGACATGAATAGGCATTGATAGATAGATTGATAGATAGATAGATATGAATAGGCATTGATAGATAGATAGATAGATATGAATATGCATTGATAGATAGATTGATAGATAGATATGAATAGGCACTGATAGATTGATAGATAGATAGATAGACATGAATAGGCATTGATAGATAGATAGATATGAATAGGCATTGATAGATAGATAGATAGATAGAAATATCTGAGATAGATAGATAGATAGATATGAATAGGCATTGATAGATATCTCTCTGATACTCTACACTCTCTCTATATATAAGAACTCTTGTGTATATACCTAACAAGGGTATATGGTATTGTAAGATTATAGAAATGTCCGTCAGACCAAGACTGAGCATGGCAGCAAGCAATAGCTGCAGAAACAGTTTCCCTGCATTCTCAGAGCTTTGAAGACCTCGTAAAATGCCATGTGTATTTGTATATGTTTCTTTGTCTGTCATGCTCTAAATCTATTAAATTTTCGGACCATATTACCTTTAGGCACCCCTTTTTGATCTCGATTCAGAAGGACATGTTTTTCATGTACACCGTCAATATCCGGTTGTTTGTTAACAGACGATTTTTAGAGGTTTTTTTTAATCATAAAACTAATCCCTAACTCCTAACTATAAAATTACAAATGAATAACACAGGACAGTTATTCATCAAAAACAGTTTTTAAAAATCTTTATGCAAATTAGATTATCCTCATAAACACCATTTGTTTGTACATATAATACACATTGCACATTGATCATGCATATTAATTATTTAACAGAAATTATTCATATATATATATATATATATATATATATAATATATATATATATATATGCACAGAGATATATATATATATATATATATATATATATATATATATATAATATATATATGCACAGAGCTATATATATATATATATATATATATATATATCAGCATACAGAGATTGACTTTTTTTGATATGTATATATATATATATATATATATATATATATATATACAGGGTGAGCAAAAAAAACAGACCTGACTGTATATATAGTGAACATCAACCAGCAGTTATGAGATCAGAGCATCAAAGAATAAGTGCAAGGACTCTTTTGAAGAAGTCTCTGAGTGCTTTTCACATCGACCATCGCCAGTGGTCTGCACTAGTTGCACTCTGTGCCATCCAGTGTCATACCATCCACCAGGCTGTATTCTTCTTTAGAACCTCTCACAAGGGCCAACATGATGGAGAAAAGAGGAAGAAAGGAGAATTGAATTGTCTCAGTCTTCCTAGTCTTGACCTTCAATTGCAGCTGCTGTGGCCAGGATGGATTTGCTTATTCGACCTTGACCTTATCAGCCATAAACAAGCCTGCGGTTGTTGCGGGATCAAAACATGATCTTTATCTGTTAAAGTCTACAAAAAGAATATATATATATATATATATATATATATATATATATATTCTTTTTCTTCTATATGTAAGGAATGGAGCACTCTATGACGGCCTTTACATACAAAGCGATGTGTGTATTAAAACAGTTAAAATCCCCTTCCCATTCTGTAAGTGATGACAGCCTAATGGTTAAGGTGTCGGACAGACACCCAACCGATCGGATTTCAATTCCGACTGTAGGTAGCTTACAAAATGTCTAGCCACACTGAAGAGACTTGATAAGTCAAAACACATGTCTGTGGATAACCCTATATATATATATAAATGGAATGACTTACCAGTAAAAATATTGGGTTGGTCTCAATATTAATAATATAAAAGCTGTGATTAATCAATATTTTCATTAATTCAGTGGATTTGACCCTGAAGATCCTCATGGTGAAACTCGAGTAGGTTATTTCTGTACATACTATATATATATATATATATATATATATATATGTCATAAAAGTATCAAGATTTTTTGTACTATAATTTTTTTTCGTACATTGATTTTTTTTAGAATACAAGGTGTGTCATAAGAGTGCTGACTTTGAAACTGTATTTACCAAGATAGAAATGAACAATGAATGTAATGTTAATTTTTTTCAGAATACAAGGTGTGTCAAAAGTACAAAAAATCTTTTTTGACACACCTTGTATATATATATATATATATATATATATATATATGGAGAAGAGTAGACAAATACAGGATGTTGTCCTGGATGGAAGTTTATTATTGGTGGTGATGTCGATATTATAACGTTTCGGTCTATCAGACCTTCTTCAGGACACAAACTGAGTTCTTGTATTGTAGCATTCAGTTCTCTTACTGACAAGTGTCTTATGATCAGGATTGGGAGGGGGTGATCAGCTGCTGATGATCTGGTGCGAATATTTAGGATAGTGCTAGGAATTTTTGTGTGGTGTTTCAGTGGTAATGAGTGGAATTGGTGTGAATGTTTGGAGAGGAAGTGGGGAGTCGTCGGTATATATTAGATGTTGGGTCAGTTGCATCACGACCGCAGCAAGTCTAGCCACACTGAGGAGACGTGATATGGTGTTTGTGGATGACAATATAATATATATATATATATATATATATGTTAGTTGTCAACTCGTGCTTGAGTAAGACCATTTCCTGTTTTTTTCTTGTTTTTTTTCATACTTGAGTGCCAGTAGCATTTGACACTGTATTCTTGTGTTTTCTCAGATGACTCACCAGGCCAGCCCTGTCGAGACATACTCTTCCCCATAAACTACATGTTGGAATTTCTCCACTTTGAATGTTGCTGGACTGAAAATTACCCTTTCTAATAGCCCGCTTCAATTTTTGGTGTTTAATTCAATTGGACTCAAATTCTTTCACAGACTGGTAGATGGTGGCTCTCCAGCCAGGTCTATTACAAACTAGCTATATGTCTTGAACCCTGGTGGCTGAGCAATCCATGACATGCCACAGTCGACTTTGGCCTAGTCCAGGTTAAAAGCACAATAAGGCTAACCCAAAGACAAACTTTTTTAGACCTTATTTTTTCAATGCAGAGTCTCATTGAGGAACAAAGAAAAAAAGACTGGATAAATACCTGGACCTTGCTAGAGAACAGGAAATAAAAGTTGTGAAACCTGAAGGTGACAGTGATATCAATTATAGTTGGAGCCCTCGGAACATTCCCCAGGATACTCAAAAAGAAACTTGATAAACTTTATATTAGTGGAAGAATCAAGACCATCCAGACCACAGCACTGTTATAGCCCTGTTGGCTAGGGCTTTAGAATACATTAACTGCACCCCTGCAGAGGGGTAAGACTCCCCAAATGGGGATACCTGTTGGCCGTGGGTGGCGACCCATGATGCTTAAGGATGGAACCCTGGTGCAATCCATGACTTCCACTTTGACTAGTCCAGGTTAAAAGCACAATAAGGCTAACCCAAAGCCAAACTTTTTTAGACCTTATTTTTTCAATGCAGAGTCTCATTGAAGAACAAGATTATTGAAATTTAATTTCAGAAATCAAATTTTAATTTACCAAAACTTTTCTTATTCCCCAATGATACTTGCATTGGAAAAATAAGATCTAAAAAATTATTTAAGATGCTAATAAATCAAGAGTTATAAGGCAACAAAAAAAAAAAAAGAAAATCAAAGACTGAATAAAGTGGAATATATATATTTACCAACCCCTCCGCACGAGCAGGATGTGACACAAGGTCAATTTCTTAAGCGGAGTTTAACAGATATGAATTCAGGATTTTCCTTCTCCTAGACTTGTTACCTAGCCATGGTTAAAGAGTCCAGTCTACCCTGCTATTTACCCATAGCTGAAGGGAGAATTGGATTCATACCTTTCCCAAGGGTATTAGCGCCATGTGAAATGCTAACAGCTTCGTCTAGGAATTGAACTCGGAGTTGACGAGTCCATTTCCTACAACTCTAACCATTAGGCCACGTGCCTCCTCAATAAAGTGGAATATATCAGTGAAAAACAAGCCAGTAAGTTTCAGCTATGTCAAATAAAGATACAGCCAGTTGACATTCAAGCCAAAACATGTCCACTCAACTAATTGGTTGGTAACAAGCTGCGACATTATTTAAACAGAAAATCTGAATTGATAGACAAAGTTTTTAATAGAATTTTAAGCAGATTTTGCAGGAAAGCATTTTGACTGCGTGACCAGCTCTTCTGTCGCTTCAATCTACTAACCTATACACTTTTACTGTGATGACATCAGTCTAGCAATTTGGTTGGTTTTACTGCCTATCAATCCTTGTTGGGTTATTTAATACCAAAGTCATTCTTTTTTTTCACAAGCAATTATATGGTTTCAAGTATTGCTATCTAATCTTTATATAAAGTTACTTTGTGTTCTTCTTTTTGTGAGTTTGCAGATTTTTTAATGTCATGAATGCAGTAAAATTAATTAATAAAATGCATAGAAATGTTCTTTCCCAACTTGATATCTATTCATTCAGCTCAGATTTTCAGAAACCTTGAAGTGATAACATCATGATGGAATATTGGAAATATTATATGAAAGATTCTGATGTTTCCTCATACTAATAATTTTCAAACTGATCTATTCGACCAATAGATGAGTCAGAGTGGACCTGGGGGTATTGACAATGAAGAGAGGACACCAACCATACTCCCCAGGGTTTCAGAAGTAGACCCTTACCACTGTATACAGGTTAGTGTCATACCCATGACAGAAAGCTTCATTTCGATGAGCTACCATCTTGTCAAATCCATACGAAATATCCAAATATTCTGCTATATGACTATATAATAAGACACAAGTTTCAGAATTTTGTCTGTTTCCCTTTTACTTGCTGAACCAATATGAATCCATGGTTTAATTAGAATATACAAATAATATTATACTATATATATATATATATATATATATAATCCAAAAGTCCAGAGAAGAAATCTTCCTTACGACACAAGAGTTTTATTTAAAAAACCTATCGCAGTTTGAGAGCTCAATGTGTGCTCTTAATGTTAGAGTCACAGAGCAAATATATAAGTAAAGAAATAACAAAAGACTTAGAGATTTAGCTTTATAGTCTATTTCAGGGAGCTTAGACAAAGTGTCTAAATCTCTCCGACTCATCTTACATTCGCATCTGATGAGTCGGAAGAGTTAGACACTTTGTCTAAGCTCCCTGAAATAGACTATAATGCTAAATCTCTAAGTCTTTTGTTATTTCTTTACTTATATATATATATATATATCTGTTGTTTACAGACTTGAGTCCTCTGGTAATCATAAAACATACATCTTCGTAAGTATGTACCAATTAATTGTTCGCCTTTCATTGATATAGCCATATATATATCTATATATATATATATATATATATATATATGTATGTATATATGGTTTGGTGGTTGGTTTTGAAGGCTATCACAATGCAAGTGTAAAAAAAATGAGACAATTATGATGTTGTTAGTTTACCTTTGATTTATTCTTAATATTTTGGGATAAAGATCCCTTCGTCAGAAGATTTCTGAAAGCTAAATCTGGAGCTGTTAGCCTGTTGCTAGGATCTGTCCATTCTGTTGTATGCCTGGTGATATCTTCCAAATTCTCTGCGTGTGTGTATGTGTAAGTCTCTGTGTGTCTGTCCAACAATATATATATATATATATATATATATGAGAGTACGTAAATAAACAATGTGTTTATTTGATATGGTTTCTAGCCGACAATTTTTGGAGGATATGTGCTTAATTGAAGTCATACCTAATTTTAAAAATTAATTAGTTAATAATTAATGAATTTAGGCAGGCATATATGTTCAAATGTAAGTCGAGGTTTCGAGTCACACACGGAGCATCTCCCATGTCTATAACCTTGCTGATGAGACCTAATAGGTCGAAA
The DNA here is from genome assembly GCA_023376005.1 of Doryteuthis pealeii. Taxonomy (NCBI): domain Eukaryota; kingdom Metazoa; phylum Mollusca; class Cephalopoda; order Myopsida; family Loliginidae; genus Doryteuthis; species Doryteuthis pealeii. The sequence goes on from CM042153.1 coordinate 76,599,973, forward strand.
TGTACATTCAGGGATTGACATTTTCTTGATTTGTTTAGCCTTACATTTGAACATATATGCCCGCCTAAATTCATTAATTATTAACTAATTAATTTTCAAATTAGGTATGACTTCAATTCTCTGCATGTGTAAGTCTCTGTGTGTCTGTCAACAATATATATATACATATATTTAGTATATATTGAGTTAAGGTAGCGTGGACATGGACCTGGTTAATGACAGTTTTTCGCCTGTGCGACTTTCAAACCAAATCTGAATTTTGGTCTGAAGATTTAGGTCTGAAGATTGCATAGCGAGAAACTGTCAGTAACCATGTGTTGACTCCATGTCCATGCTACCTTAACTCAAATATAATTGCTCTATCAATGATATTGAGCACTCTCGACTTAAATATACAGCACCCATATTACCTACAATATATATATATATATATATATATATATATATATATATATATATAGTATCCAATTGCTTTTCCGTTGCAGTGGCATCAGTAAATAATCCAAAAGTGCTCAATATATTAAAAACATAGAGCAGTAATAATACTGCTAATATTATTATTAAAGGAAAAATAAAGGTCTACCATGGTTTCAATCAAATTGAAATGATTTCATCAGGACCCTACCCTACGTTTAACTAAGTTGATGTAATTCCTTGGTTAAATTAAAGATATTTTTTGGATAATAACGGTTGAATGCTACGTTATTTTTCTTTCAATTTTCGCATGCGGGATGCATGCAAAAATTGAAAGAAAAATAACATAGCATTCAACCGTTATTATCTTTATTTTCATTCAATCATTAATTATATTCAATCAGAATATTCTACCATAAGAAGAAAACTAATAAAAATAAAGAAGAATTCTGAATGAATTGAAACTATCTCTCAACAGTTGTACAAATGTAGTCAGAATATTCTACCATAAGAAGAAAACTAATAAAAATAAAGAAGAATTCTGAATGAATCGAAACTATCTCTCAACAGACATTTGTCTAACTGTGAACCTTTGATGTTGACT
>CM042153.1:76610990-76660008 GCA_023376005.1 Doryteuthis pealeii
AAGAAGAAGAAGAAGAAGAAGAAGAGAAGAAGAATGATGATGATGATGATGATAAGTGAGCACTCAAACTCTTTGAAGACAGAGGATTGTATTGTATAATAATAATAATAATAATAATAATAATAGGGACTTTGAGATAAAAATGGATCACCTTATCCCAGCAAGAAGGCCAGACCTAGTATTGATAAACAAAAAAGAAAGAACTTGTCAACTGGTGGATTTTGCAGTGCCAGCAGATCACAGGTTGAAGTTAAAGGAAAATGAAAAAATAGACAAATATCTGGACCTTGCCAGAGAACTGAAAAAGTTATGGAATATGAAAGTGAAAGTGATACCAATTGTAGTTGGTGCACTTGGAACAGTCCCAAAAGGATTAGAAAAGGTTTAGAAAGTTTGGATATCAGAGGAAGGATTGAAACCATTCAGAACACTGCACTGCTGCAATCTGCCAGAATACTGAGAGAAGAGTCCTGGAGACCTGAGGAGACTTGCTGTCACTCAGACTCCACTGAAAGACCATCAGCTAACACTGATGTGAAAACTCAAAAGAAGTAAATAATAATAATAAAGTTGTGGAATATGAGAGTGAAAGTGATACCAATTTTAGTTGGTGCACTTGGAACAGTCCCAATAAACTTGGAAAAAAGACTGGAGGATCAGAGGAAGAATTGAGGCCATCCAGACTATTGCACTACTGCAATCGGCTAGAATACTCAGAAGAGTCCTGGAGACCTGAGGAGACTTGTTGTCACTCAGCCTCCAGTGAAATACCATCAGTTAATGCTGATGTGAAAAACTCAGTAATAATAATAATAATAATAGTAATAAGTGAACACTCAAACTCTTTTTAGAGAGGGGATTGCATTATAGAAAAAGAAGGAGGAGGAGGAGAATAATGAAAATGATGATGATGATAAGTGAGCACTCAAACTCTTTGCAGAGAGAGGATTGCATTATAGAATAATAATATAAGAAGCAGACACTATCAAACAAAGATGAAAGGAAAAGTTAAAAAAGAATACCTTAGGAGAACAAGAAACTCCTAGAAACCAAGCTAAGCAGCAGAAATCTCATCAAAGGAATAAATACTTGGGACGTCCCCATTATAAGATACACTGGGCCATTCTTAAAATGGACAAGAGAGGAACTCAAACAGATCGATCAAAGACATAGTGGTGAGCTGGTATGACATGGGCATACAAAAACTACCATAGTGCCTACAAAAATTCATCAACTGAAATGGCAGTTATGCAGAAAACTAGATATAAGTTCAAACTGTAAAATAATGTGTACATCCTTGAGAATAAACTATAAACGTTTCTGTGATTTCTAAATATTTTAGAGACCTTACCTTTGGGATTACTCTCTTAGATACCAGATGCACCTCAGCACAAATATACAAGGTGTGTCCAAAAAAGTATTGAGATTTTTTGTACTTTTTGACACATCTTGTATTCTGAAAAACCCAAAAAACCCAAAAAAACATTGCATTCATTCTTCATTTCTATCTGGTAAATGCAGCTTTAAACTTGGTACTTTTTTGCCACACCTTGTATTCTGAAAAAAATTAATGAATAGAACGTTATTTTTTTTTTTCAGAATACAAGGTGAGTCAAAAAGCTAAAAAAATCTCGATACTTTTTTGGCACACCTTGTATATGGTAGTAGGTAGATGAATATGTAGTTCTTTACAAAGCTTTGTTTAGTTGTGGCACAAGGCCAGATGTAAAGAGCATCCAGGAAAGCTCAAACTCACTAGTAATGGTTATTTGACTAATTTGTTAACCATTACACCACATGTGGTGCCTATGAATAGAATATATATTTAGTTGTGGCACAAGAGTGGATGCTTGGGGCACCCAGTGAGACTCAGACTCACTAGAAATGGTTTACTAGTCTAACTTGCTAACCATTACACCATGTGAAATGTCTATCAATAGAATATGTAGTTATTCACTAAGCTTTCCTTGTGACACAAGAGTTGATGGTTGGGGCACCCAGTGAGACCCAAACTCACTATCAACGGTTTACTAGTCCTGCTTGATAAATATTACACCATGTGAAGTGTCAATGAATAGAATATTTAGTTATGTTACATAATTTATGTGGTAGCATAGATTCTTGACTAACCCTGTAGCTGAAAAAAGGGCCATTGGCCTTCAGATCAACCAGTGGAAAAATATCAGAACTGTTGGTAACCCCATCTGACCCCTAGAGAACACGTTACAAGAAACACGTGACTAGATTTAGATTTCAGTTTCAACCATAGATGGATGCAGGTATGATACTATGATTGAAGACGAACATGGTCAGAATAAATAAATAAATAAATAAGAAAGAGAATAGGTTAAAGCCAGGCATAACCTACCCAGGTTGATCTTTTTACGAATCCAAAGATTAGGCCGTAAAGTTTAAGAGATTTGTACGACCACTATGAAGTTAGGCCACTTAGTGATAATATCTTATGCACCTAGGTATTAAAAGCAAAAGGGATTTTTATGAGAAAATCTCTTTTGAAAAAATTAATGGTCGACGTATTGAAGACGTAGTGTCTGGAAAAATATTTAATTACTTTAATTTTAAAGGTTAATGACAACTAGAAGTCTGCGATTCGATTTAAGTACTGGCCATCTGTGTGGTCTGTAGAAGATGGGTGGGGAAGGAGAATTTGACATAAATACAGCTAAACTCGAGCCCTAAGGCAGTTAGAACTCGGGCCGTTGAGGTGTTATGGTCGCCGGTAGGGATAGCCAGTAGCAGCCAGTTGGATAGACAGTGAAGTCTCATACACCCCTTCTTCCATCCATGTCTTTTTTACAAACACTTTTTTTTAATCCTTGTGAGCCTGTTTCTGACTCATGCCCTCAAATTGGCCAGTGCAGAGTGTTACAACGTTTGGGGTTCTAGACATCGTGCATTGAGGGTGCAGAGCACAGAACAGGTAGTCTCACACAGGGTAGACGTGCCACTGCGAGGTTGATTCTCCCTAGCGGCGAATAAGAACATGGGCAGAAATAAATCTTGTGCAAGAAAATGTCTTGTAGTTGATTAATTGCATGACAAAAAAACTAGCTCTTAAAGAGTAAGCCCTTTGAAAGAAGCAGTAAGATTCAAAGTCGATAATTGAATAACAGCTCCGACACGTTGTGAGACAAAACATTTAATAGGTGTACAGCACATGGTAACGATAAGATGCATAAAGAAGAAGCTGTAAAGAAGATAGAAGACTATACGACAAGATGACGATCATAGCCAAAGCAATAAAGGAAGAAGTAACAAACAAGTAAGTCTCAACTCTGTATCTGTGTCTCTCTCTCTCTATCACCAAGTCACCTCTCTCAATTATATACGACGATGGCTATACAACAGTTATTCACTAAGCTTTGCATAGTTGTGGCACAAGAGTGGATGCTTGGGGCACCCAGTGAGACTCAAACTCACTAGCAATGGTTTACTAGTCTAGCTTGCTAACCATTACACCATGTGAAATGTCTATGAATAGAATATGTAATTATTCCCTAAGCTTTGCTTATGACGCAAGAGTTTGGTGTTTGGAATTAAAGTGGTCAAAACATGGAGAATTTTGAAGTGTTCAAAAAAATTCTCCATATTTTGACCGCTTTAATTTCAAACATTTTACTCTGACGAAGGCCGTTATTCTTTTATACTTAAAGATTTTGTAGTTTTCTATTATTATTATTTTATTTTATATTCAAAATAATAATAAATAGAATACATGTGTACATGAACAAACTCCTGGCCGAAACATGTGTTAGTAAAATAAAATAAAATAAATCTATTTTATCTATTCAGCATTTTCTTTCCTTTGTTTATTTTTCCTTTCAACATACCATCGAATTCTCTTCCATTTTCAACTTACATACATATATATGAAGTAGTCAAATGATGTGTTTGAAATGGCGAAGGCCAACAATTTGTGGGAGATTATGTGCTTAATTAAAGTCATACCTAATTTAGTTAATTAATTAATTATAATTAAATGAATTAGGCGTGCATATCGGTTTAAATATAAAGCATAAACAAATCGAGAAAAAGTCGATCTCTGTATGTACATTTCAGCCTATTAGGCCTCATCATATATATATATATATATATGCATAAATACAAATATACATGCATACATAGATAGAAACAGCTTATGGTCAAGTCACATTGAAATCATTGGTTTTGCTAGATCACCAAAGTTAAGCAGTGATGAGCCTATTCAGCACGTAAATGGGTGACCATTTAAGCAACAGTAGGTATTGTAAGAAACTGAATATTCAAAATGACAGGATTTGGCATTAAATGACCTGAAAAGGGTTGATATGCCATAAAACAAAACAACCAAACCAAATAGTTAGAAACATACTTTAAAAAGAGGTATACTCATAGTGTAATGGCTAACATGATGGACGGGGGGGGGGGACATTGTAGTAATTGAGTTTGAAATCCATCTGAGCTATTACATTCATTTTTAGACTAATACCCTTGGGAAAGGTGGGAACCTCCTCATCCTTCCAGCTATGGGTTAAATAGTACCACTACTGTTCTTCAACAAGGATGGCTTTGGCATTAAATTACTTGTAGAGTAAATGGACTGTTCCATTAAGTAATGGACGCTTCTACAGGGAGCATTAAACTATACAATTTACCTTCTCCAATAGTATATAAGAGCCTGGCTTTTAGATGCCGGGGGAACTCGTATTCACTCTGAATGCTGAAAAGTATCTTAGAGTAAATACTACTACTACTACTACTACTACTTCGTTGTTGTTTCATCTTACATTACCCATGAAGGTTGATATGCCATTAAAGAAAGAAATCAAACCATATTTTAACACAAATGAATATATAAACTTGAAATCAAAATCATTCTCAACTAAGGTGTTTCTTTTAATCTTATTGTAGCTGAAAAAAAAATGTATTATTTACAAACTGGTTCAAGGGAAACAACCCAAGTTACATTTTTTTTTTGTGGTATTCGAGATTAAAATTAGGTTATGTGGACGCTTGCTGTAGGGCAATTGTAAATCAGTTTTGTAAGTTAATTCAAACCTCCGTTTATTTGTCCTTGTGCCATCCTAAGCTAAGTTTACTAAATACCTACAAGTTGAGATCATTTAAATATTGTTTCTATTTCATATAATCGACAAAATACAGAACAATTTAGAAGAAAACTCTATCTTTTGTAGATAGCAAATGTAGCATAAGACACAGCCAAAACATGGTTGGTTGGTTGGTTGGTTGGTTTTACGGCATATCAACACTTGTTGGGTTATTTTATGCCAAAGACATTTTGTTTTTTTCATTCTTGATGAGTACTCAATTTCTTTTAAAATTCAATTTTTTCAAAACTTAATTTTTTTTCTATTTAACCCATAGATGGGACCCTAATAGATAGTACCATTCGGGCCATAGTGGACCTGGGCATTGTTTATATTGTATTTAGTTATCTCCCCTCCTCCACTCGCATAGAGAAGGAGAGAGAGCGTTTGAGAGAGCGTTCTCTATTCATTTGGCATCGCTTGAATAAAAACACATATAACAAGCTCTTCATTATTAAATCCTTCCAGGACCTACCACATCCTTCGAAACCACATATAACCCTAACGTAACCCTAACAGACATAATAGTGATGAAGGGGTACCTTACATTCCCCAGAGCTTCAGAATTGCAACTTCACTATCAGATAGAATTTAACGTAATGCCCAAGCCATTAAGACCCTCAGCCACCGCCTTCTAGTATATATATGATAAAAAGAAGAGGGGGGGGGCAAGAAAGAATGTTTCCATTTACGTTCTTGTATCACCTTGATGTTAATTTGTGTGTATATCACCACATACAATCATTTCTTTACCACATGCTTAAAATTGCACACCAGTGACTGCTTTACTGTGCTCAAGGTTTGCCAACTCCCAGATACAATATTGCAGGCGCCCCTTGTCCAGATTTGATACAAGGTCCTTTGTACACATAATATAACACAAATTCTTTTTTTTTTATAGCATTCAAGTACTGACCCTGCCTTAGTGTTAAATATGGATTTAATTTCTGTAAAATGTTACTTTGTCTTCATGTCTGATCCTCTTGACTATGTCTCTCCGGTGCCTTCCAACAGGATTGTAGAGTTAAACAAATAATTAGGGGAGAAATATAAGTAATTATCACCTGGAAGAAATTTATCTAAATTCCACTGTTTTTGTATTGCTCTAGTTATCATTTCGCTGTCGTCAATTATTTGAATAAGGTGTTCCAAAATTCTGTCTTCTCTATTATTCTCGAAGTCGCAAGCTTCAACTTGTCCTTTTAGTATCATGGCGTATTGCGAAATTGTTTCCTTGTCTTCCTGTCTCATTCTATTGAATAAAAACCTAGTGTGTTGTTTATATTGTTTTGGTATGAAATGGTGGTTTAATTTCTTTTTAACCTTCTCGTAAGATTCTTTTCCATTTTGCTCTGTGCTCGGCAAATACTTTATCATTAGCCTTATCTCTTTTCCACCATGTCTTTTTAGACAAATAATTTTGTCATTATCGTCTGTGACTCTTTGCAAATAAAGTTTGACTTTATATACTTCAATCCAGATAATAATTACTTATGAATTCCTATCACAAAGGAATTTATTCATTTGAATGCGTATATACCAATTTGTTAATCAAATGAAAATTTAATTTTAAGACACATTTATTTTTCTGAAAAGGAACCCATTTTACTATATATATATAGGTGGAGCGCCATCAGCTCCTCACTTTACCATACAGATCACTGTGCTACTCATACGCTGAGTTGGCTAGGGCCGGTATTGAACATAAAACCTTGTGGTTCCTAACTGATTGAGCTAAACCGACCCTATTGAAACTATATAATTGCTCACAAAAAAAAAAAAAAAAAAAAATAATACTGACTTCTGCATTGAATAACCCATAAAGGGTTGATGTGCTGTAAAACAACCAACCAAGTATTTAGAGAACAGGGGGAAATTATAGACAACTGGACTATAGCTACTAGAGACGCAAAAACAATCTCCTTGGTCTAGCACTAGTGAAAAGAGATAGACTCCCTCACTGTCTGGCTGATACCGACATCAGGCCACCCCGTCAAGTAGGCCAGGACTATAGCCAAATGTTGTTGAGTCACAGTTTGATTCCCAGTTGTCTCTAAACTACAGGAATCTTACATTTGGAGACCTGAGTCATAGATATTCACCTGTGTCCTAGCTGTTTATATTTAATAATAATGAAATTTATTGTGTACAGTACTCAGGTGCACCACAACTTATCAAAGTCTCATGTCTAGTACATAGAATAATGTATTAGTGTCAGGAACATGAATAGCGTACAGTAATAATATACATGTATGTGTGTGTGTGTGTGTGCATATGTGTGTGGAGGGGGTTATCAGGTATAGTGTTGGCGGATTGCAGGAAGCATGGAGGCTTTGAAAGATGCAGTGTTTCAGCAGCCTAAAATGGATGCAGGCAGTTTATTCCATGCCTCGGCAACTCTGAGCATGAAAAAATGTTTCCAAAAGACATCTGAGCTATGCTGTTTTCTGAACAGCATAGCTCACATGACTTTCGATATATATATATATATATGTATATATATTTACAGGACCAGCCAGTCTAAGTCTGGCAAAAGAAAGATAGAATCTTTTGAAATATCGGTATAATATTCACCTCAATTTTATTTGATTTTCTTATTTAAAAATTGAATTTTGAAATGCAGCCTGATAAGAAAAATACAGGTGTTTCTCAATAAAAATGACTTAAGATAATCAGATTCAAAGAAGAAAAAGTTTAAAAAAAAGAATCTTAATTCAGAATATAAATAAGAAAAAAATAAATGATTCCCTAGAAAATTTTTCCTGAATCTTGAGTTTACCATAATACAAACACAAATATAATTTTCTCTAAAATTTATAAAATAAAAAAAGAAAAGCAGAATAATTTTTAATTATCTCCCTTAGACAAATCAGCATCTTTATTGAGAGTTAAAAAGAAAAATTATAGAAATTATCTATTATGTAATTTGATTAGCAAAAATAAATTGAATAATTAGAGCTGCACAAATTATAAAATTGCTTTCTTCTTTAAATCATTTCTGTTTGAAAGGAAATTCTAATTGCAAATTCTTGTTTTTCGTTATTTTCATACACCGGTATTTTAATAATCAATAAACATTATTCAATATTTATATAAGATGCTTGCAAAATTGTGTACAAATGAATAAGATGAATAAGCAAGGCGTAGCTCATAAGCGAAGTTCTCCTGTGGAAGCCAACATTTGGGCATACTAATGTAGGCCGCCCACCAAGGACCTACATTGACCAACTATGCGAGGATGTTGGTGCTTCACAGAAGACCTCCCAGGGGCAATGAATGATAGGGAAGGTTGGCGAGAGATTGTCATGGATATCCGTGCTACTGGCGTAGAAATGATATATATATATATATTTTGATTTGATTTTGTTTTGTTTTACGGCATATCAACCTCAGTGGGTCATTTAATGCTGATAAAGTTTTGAAATAAATCAATTCTTAATGGATAATACAATTTTGTTTATCAACTCATGTTTTTCTATTTAACCCATAGATGGGACATATATATATATATATATATATATATATATATATATGCTTAATTGGAGTTGTACCTAATTTTGAAAATTAATTAATTAATCATGAATTAGGCGGGAATGCCTATTTAAATGTATAGTTAAACAAATCGAGAAAAATCAATCTCTGTATGTACATTTCAGCCTGAAATGTACCATCCTTAAGCATTAGAGGTTGCCACCCACAGCCAACAGGTGGCCCCATTGGGGTGGGAGGGTCTTACCCCTCTGCAGAAGTACAGTCAGTGTATTCTAAAGCCTCAACCAACAGGGCTGGCAAATTTCAGGCTGAAATGTACATACAGAGATTGATTTTTCTCGATTTGTTTAACTATACATTTAAATAGGCATTCCCGCCTAATTCATGATTAATTAATTAATTTTCAAAATTAGGTACGACTCCAATTAAGCACATATTCTCCCAAAAATTGTTGGCAAAAAAGCCATTCCAAACATACTTTGTTTATATATATATATATATATATATATAAGCGATATAATGTATGCTTGAATTTTTGTGAAACATCATGAATACAAAGAATGCTCTCTAGTTAGTAATATCTCATCAAAACTTTGTCCACATGTTTAGCCCTAATCTTTTTATTATGTAAATTATATAAGTTATTATATAAGTATCAAGTCCCACCTGACCTTAATTAATCCAATAAAGGCATATATAAGAAAGCTTATAGTGTTATATACCCTCTTAACATTGGGTATATAAATGGTGAGAGAGAGAGAGATAGGATGAGGGGATGATGAGGATTTTTTACTTCTGTTCTGCTTGTCTACTTTGTCAGACACCATCTTCCTTTGATGGGCTTCTTCTGTGGGTTGATTTCTTCTTTCTGTTTGGGCTGTTCAGGCTGGTCATCTCTTGTTGATTGTTTAACAAAGACTTGTTTTTCTATTTTCTTTTTAAAACAACCCCAGCCAAAGTGTTCTCAAACCATGCGGTGAAAAGCGGCATCTTGAGAGCATCTTCTCTCAGTGACTGACTGGCCGCAACTAGCTAAAAACTTAACTTCTGTTCACACGCTTCTAATCATGTGTTTAGGGGGGTCAAGTGGAGGTTACCACATGCCAATAATGCTAACAGTATTTTTCCACTTAACTCCCTCCGATTTTGAATTTTTAACGAACTCTGATTCAAAAATAACTACACTACTTACATAATTCATAGGCTATCCATGAATTATGTAACAATAGATATTGATATAGATTCTGGTGCAGACACACAGATACATAGGTGTGTAAAATAAGTGAGTGTGTGTGTATAAACATGTTGTAGAGCATTCAGCTAGAAACCACAAGGTTCCTAGTTTGATACCGGCCCTCGCCAACTCAGCATATGAGTAGCACAGGGATCTGTGCATAAAGTAAGGAGCTGATTGTGGGTATGGCATACCACCTCAGACGCAAAAATAATCTCCTTGGTCTAGTGCTAGTGAAAAGGGGGTAGACTCCCTCACATATGATCCAGTGCATAGACACAGTTGTTATTTACTAAGATTTGCCAGCCCTGTTGGTTGAGGCTTTAGAATACACTGACTGTACCTCTGCAGAGGGATAATACCCTCCCACCCCAATGGGCCACCTGTTGGCTGTGGGTGGCAACCTCTAATGCTTAAGGATGGAACATGATGGCAGAACAGTCCATGACATGCAACACTCCACTTTGATCCTTACTTAGGCTAGACAGGTGGCCGGAGAGAGCCCTCCGATCAATTGACAGATCATGTCCATCCCTAGCTCTATAGAATTATGTCTTTATGCCAATCCCGAACCTTTTGTGCTAAAGGCAGTGACTGAGGGTCTAGATATCCTTGGTATGATAATATCTGATGGTAAGGTTCCAATTCTGGAGCTCTGGGAATGTGGAGTTCCCCTTCATCACCATTACTTCCAGGTTCACTCTGACCAGGAGTGGTAGTACCTGTTAGGGTCCCATCTATGTTAAATAGAAAAATAGTAGTTAAAAAAAATGTGTACCCATTAAGAATGAATAAAACAAAAATGTCTTTGACATAAAATAACCCAACAATAGTTGATATGCCATAAAATCCAACCTACCAACCAAGATTTGCTTAAATATGGTGCACAGGCCTGAAGTTGCTTACAGTACCTGCTGTTGCTTAAGTGGTCACCCATCTAAATATTGAACAGGTTCATCGCTGCTTAACTTGTGTGGCAATGAACTGTAGCTGACCTGTCGGCTACATTGATACATCTGTTGTTTGGGTGTTTAGATTTTATGACATGTCAACCCTTGTTGGGTTATTTTATGTCAAAGACATTTTGTTTGATTCATTCTTGTTGAGTATTCTATTCTATTTTTCAAACTCAATTTTTTTAAAACACATTTTTTTACTACTCATTTAAAAAAAATCTATTTAACCCATAGATGGGTCCCTAACAGGTACTACCACTCTGGGTCCGGGTGGACCTGGGAGTAATGGTAATGACGGTGTACTCCACATTCCTCAGAATTCCAGAATTGGAACTTCACCACTAGATGCAGTCTAACATCATACCCAGGACACTAAGACCCTCAGTCACCGCCTTCTAGCACATATATGATAAAAAAGCTTGAGGGATTGCCATAAGAGCAATAGGTTTGGGACAATCGTATAGATGCTATGGCTTGATGTGACCAGCCAATTTATTAGAGGGGGTCTGTGCTCACCCGTCTAGCCTAAGTAAGGGCCAAAGTAGAGTGTTGATTGTCGTGGACTGCTCAGCCACCAGGATTCCATCCTTAAACATCCCAGGTTGCCATTCACAGCCAACAGCTGGTTCCATTGGGGGGATTTTACCCCTCTACAGAGGTGCAGTCGGTGTATTCTAAAGCACCAGCTGACAGGGCTAAAAAGTCTTTGTAGAAAGAAAATTATTGTTATATACCCCTAACATGATTTGGATATATAATGGAAGAGAGAGACAGACAGCATGTCTGCACTCCTTGAAAACCGGGTTGAAACTGCTAACTAAACTAACTTATCATCACGCGTTCAATCGCATGCTTCTACCGGAAGGTGAAGTTGGGATCAACTAAATGTCACTCATAATCCCAACGGGTATGGAAAATTCCCCACCTCCGCTTTTAATTCTAACAAACTTTATGTAACAAGATAATGAAGGTCCTGGCTTTTGTGAGTGAGAACTACTATATTAGAAAAGGAGGAAGAAGAAATAAGAGATAAGGGTTTGAAGAATAGTGATGAGCAAAACAGGATGAATGATGATTTGACCGGAGCGTGACCTCCCGAATGGAGAATTGAGTGTCAACCGGAAGTTGGGTGTTGACCGGAACCGGAAGTCACGTGGTGACATGGAACAACGAAGAAAGGTCCCGGTCGTTTTTCGATTTGGGACAGCGTAGGGTTAAGACTTGCCCTTGATCCCGTGTGGGATGACGGTAGTTTAATTGTTCTCTCTCTCTTTCTCTCTGCCTCTCCGATACAGCCCACGAGACGAGCCTACCCTGGAAATAAAGTTGTGACTACATATTTCTCGCGTTGTAATTTTTATCAACAAGATGACCACCACGTGCCGAAGACATTTTTAGTACGGTGAATATATCGCCACTGCCACCACATTACTTATATACGTTTGGGTACTGTGAACATATACGAAAACATTACATTTATTTAAAAATCTAACTACAGGTACGCTCACAATTTATGACTGCTCATAAATTGTATGTGAGCATATGGTGTATTTTGCTGGTGATATTATGGAGTTTCTTATTCAGTGAGAATCTTGTTTTGTTCATTCGGCTGTGTGACCTGTCCATAAGTGAATGTGTGCAGAAACGAACTGTAGTTGACCTGTTGACTACATTGATACATCTGTAGACACTACATATATGCCAACTGCTGTGTCTTCTGTTGTCTACTGTGTCTTTTTAGTGTCTGCTGTAGTAGGTTTCATTAGTTGTTTTTTATAGTAATCCACTAGGATATCCTGACTAAAATTCCTGACTTTTGGTCTTTTATTGACATTGGTTGGAACATATTGTTTTTGGAATTACATGGTTTGTTTACAATTACGTCGTCATGGGTTTAGTCACTACGAATTTGCTTAGTTTCTAATTGAATTTGATTATTCCCATTTTGAACTTGTAAAGGTATAGTTTATATTGTATTAATTTTGTGATTTTTGGTTTGAAAATCGCCCAGGCGAGAAACTGAAAGTTACCAAGCACCACTGACTTTATATTCACACTACCCTAACTTATATAACCACAAGGTTCCTGGTTCGATACTGGCCCTCGCCTACTCAGCATATGAGTAGTATAGGGATCTGTGCGGTAAAGTAAGGATCTGATGGTAAGTGTGGCGCTCCACCTCAGATGCAAAAACAATCTCCTTAGTTTAGTGCTAATGAAAAGGGGATAGACTCCCTCACTGTCTGGCTGATACCAACTTTAGGCCACCTTGATGACTTTACTTTATATATATATATATATATATATATATATAAGTAAAGACATTGGAGTGGCATAAAGTCAGTATCACATGGACAGCTGGGGAGTCTATCCCCTTTTCACTAGTGCTAGACCTGTTTTTTGCTTTAGAGGTGGAATACTACACCTACCATCAGCTCCTCACTTTACCACACAGATCCCTGTGCTACTCATGTACTGACTTGGCGAGGGATGGTATCAAACCCGGAACTTTGTGATTCCAGGGTGGAAGCTCTACCAAGTGAGCTAAATTGGCTGTAATGATAAACAAAAACACGGATAGGCTTAAGAAAGCTTTATTCTACTTAGAATAATGTTACAGTTTACTGAGAGCTTATATACTCTTAGAAACACCAAAGAATTTCCCAAAGGGGAGGTAATAATAAAATAGGGGAGGTAACTCCCAATTACTTATTACATAAGATAAAATAAAATAAAATGATAATTAGAAAAACACAAAAAATAACAATATTACAAGTGGCCTCAAACAGGAAGAACCAAGCTGGAAGAGCTGTATTTCTGTTTCTGTAGTGATTTTATTTAATTTTTAATATTGTAATGATAAACAAAAACACGGAATAGGCTTAAGAAAGCTTTATTCTACTTAGAATAATGTTACAGTTTACTGAGAGCTTATATACTCTTAGAAACACCAAAGAGTTCACCAAAGGGAAGGTAACTCTCAATTACTTATTACACTGGCCCTAATTAATATCAAATGATAATATCAAAATTTGCTCCAATAATATCAAAATTTGAGCCAACATGAATAGAATGAATAAAAAAATTTCCCACTTAAATATGTTTATGTTTAGAATTTAGAATTGGCACAAGGTCAGAAATATGGAGCGACTATTGAAGATTGAAAAAAAAATGGTGCCTTTATTCTATTTTTAGACATGATGCAAGATTTATTCTAATTTATCTTATTTATTTATTAAAAGACACAACATATGTATGCATGTATATATATATATGTGTGTGTGTGTTTATATGTATCAGCTCTAATTCCATTAACAAAGAAAAAAATAAAATAATACAATAGAAATTAGAAATCAAAAATCACTTTATGGCCAAAGATTAAAAAGAAAGAACAAAATATCTTCACAATTCAATTTAGAATAAAAGTAGTTCATTTTAAGATTACAAATCACTGAATGACTCGATTTCTTAAATATTTCTGTACTTTGAAATTATTCATACGGGCGATGTAAAAATAGATTTTTGAAACATATTGCCTGAGGGTGGGAGTTAAAAATTCAATGTCAGCGAGTTTGTACCCTAAGTAAGTAAAATCTTCAAATTCATTAAAGGATTAAAAAATAAAACAATTTGAAATGTAAACTTTAAATATGTATTAAAATAAAACAAACTATATATAGATATATAATACCAGTCATGTATTTATTAAAACTTGTTTTAAAAACCAATGAGGACTGTCTAATGTTGCATGTTCAAATTTTGAGTGTATATATTCTGTTATGACGATTTTGGGTAATGTGACGTAAGCAGTGACGTAATTTTTGTTACAGACAAAAACCGGAAACGAATCTCCATTATAAATAGATTTAAATGTTCCCTATTATTGTTACCTATCAAAAAACAAAAAATGACAAACAACAACAACAAAAACAAAGAAACAAAACAAAGACGAACAAAACATACAAGGTGTATCATAAAAGTATCCAGATTGAAGCTTTATTTACCAAGATAGAAATTAACAATAAATGGAACGTTCATTTTTTCCAGAATACAAGGTGTGTCATAAAAGTGCCGAGTTTAAAGCTTTATTTACCAAGATACAAATGAACAATGAGTGGAACGTTAATTTTTTCCAGAATACAAGGTGTGTCATAAAAGTGCCGAGTTTGAAGCTGTATTTACCAAGATAGAAATGAACAATAAATGGAACGTTCATTTTTTCCAGAATACAAGGTGTTTCATAAAAGTATCCAGATTAAAGCTGTATTAACCAAGATAGAAATGAACAATGAATGAAACGATAATTTTTTCAGAATAAAAGGTGTGTCAAAAAGTACTTAAAATGTCAATACTTTTTTGACACTTGTAAAAAAAAAATAAAAATCTCAAGATGCTTACTATCATTTTTTTATCAATAAACCGCATTTACTTGCATTAGAAAGTATACATTTCTGGTAATTTTCACCTTTAGTTGTCAAAATTTGTAGCATAAATTGTGCATGTGCATTATCTGAAATGAACTTAATTGTTATTAAGAACACATTTTATGATATTTTTGTGTTAAAGCATGCAGTTGTATTGTTTTCGAAAAAGTTTCTAAGATTTGTATATTTTGCACGGAGACCTTCAAAATGGCTACCGGCTTGTTTCAAAGTGAAAGTCAAGGGAGGTTACTCTAATTGCCTTATTTGCTAGGAATTTTGACAAGTAAAGGTGAAAATTACCACATTTCTTATACAATAAAGTTTCTGTAATACTTGGTCTCATATTCCAAATGAAAGTCAGCCCTGTTGGTTGTGGCTTTAGAATACACTGACTGCACCTCTGTAAAGGGGTAAAATCCCTCCCCCCATGGGGCCAGCTGTTGGCAATGGGTGGAGACCTGTGATACTTAAGGATGGAACCCTGGCCACTGAGCAGTCCACGATATGCAACACTCCACTTTGGCTCTTACTTAGGCTAGATAGGCAGACAGAGAGCCCCACTCTGATCAACTGACAGTTCACATCAAGCCTTAGCATCTATATGATTGTCCCAACCCTATTACCCTTATGGAAAACCCCCAACCCTTTTTATCATATAGGTGCTAGAAGGCAGTTGCTGAGGGTCTTAGTGTCCTGGGTATGAAGTTAATTCTATCTGATGGTGAGGTTCCAATACTGAAGCTCTGGGGAATGTAGAGTACCCCTTTATCACCATTACTCCCAGGTCCACCTGGACCCAGAGTGTTAATAACTGTTAGGGTTTCATCTATGGGTTAAAAAAAATGAGTTTGAAATAAATGTTAAATACCGATCAAGAATGAATAAAACCAATGTCTTTGGCATGAAATAACCCAACAAGGGTTGACATGCCGTAAAATCCAACCAGCCAAGCAACCAAATGTAAGTGGAAGTATTTCCTTTAGAAATTATTTATCAAAGAAAACACTATAAGACAATTTCATATTTACTTATTTTCATTTACATTTTGTAATTTTTTAACATAGGACCAATACTTGAAAATTCTTTTATTTTTTTAACATTGAAATTTTGAAGTTTTGATGCTTAAATCATAAAACAGGAAAAAAAGGATA
This sequence comes from Doryteuthis pealeii, assembly GCA_023376005.1. Taxonomy (NCBI): domain Eukaryota; kingdom Metazoa; phylum Mollusca; class Cephalopoda; order Myopsida; family Loliginidae; genus Doryteuthis; species Doryteuthis pealeii. The sequence continues at coordinate 76,627,356 of CM042153.1, forward strand.
TAGAATTAGGTTTTATTTTTAAAACTTTAATTTTTGTAAAATGAAAATAAAACTCATTCATGTTATAATTTTCTAGATGGTCTGGTTAAAAAAAAATTGGGTTATTTCCTATAAATCTAACATAAACAAAGGGGAACCACACTTGACTGATAAATCATTTATTTATTTATTGATCTACTAGGAAAAAAATAGATGTGGTTAGGGTTAGGGTTAGGGTTAGTTTAATGGGAAAATAAATAAATAATTTATCAGTCAAGAGTGGTTCCCCTTTGTTTATGTTAGACTTATAGGAAATAACCAAAAATTGTTTTAAAATTTTGTTGATCATTCATTGAATTGACATGACATGCAACACTCTACTTAGACTCTTACCTGGGTGAGACGGGTGGTCGGAAAGGCCCCCTCCGATCAATTGGCTGGTCATGTCAAGCCTATAAGTCTAACATAAACAAAGGAGAACCACTCTTGACTGATAAATTATTTATTTATTTATTGATCTACTAAGAAAAAGAAGATGCAGTTAGGGTTAGGGTTAGGGTTTAGGGTTAGTTTAATGGGAAAATAATTTATCAGTCAAGAGTGGTTCCCCTTTGTTTATGTTGGACTTATAGGAAATAAATTTTGTTGATCATTCATTGAATTGACATGACATGCAACACTCCACTTAGATTCTTACTGGGCGAGACGGTCGGTCGGAGAGGCCCCCTCCGATCAATCGGCTGGTCATGTCAAGTCCTAGCACCTATATGATTGCCCCAACTCTATTGCCCTTGTGGCAAGCTCCAACCTTTTTATCATATATGGGATAGAATGCATCCCATCTTCATGTTTTGGGAATTACATTAAACTCTATCTGATGGTGAGGTTCTGGAGGTTTGGGGAATGTGGAGCACCCCTTCATCACCATTGCTCTCTAGTCCACTCTGATCCGGAGTGGTAGTACCTGTTAGGTTCCCATCTATGGGTTAAATAGAAAAATGTGTTTATGAAAAAATTGAGTATCCATTAAAAATGAATTTATTTCACAACTTTGTCGGCATTAAATGACCCACTTAGGTTGATATGCTGTAAAACAAAACAAACCAAACTAAACCATTCAATGAATTGAATACAAAGTACAAATGAAATGCACTTAAGTTAAATCAGCTTTGTAATATATTGAGTGAAAATCAGGATAACACACATGCTGTTTGGTTCAAAACTTTATTGAGATGGATAATAATACACATGTGTGTGCTGACCATAGATATAAGAGATTGAATGAGGTAATTAATTATTTTTGTTTCTTGATGTGACATCACTGAAGAGTTCTGGTGCAAGGGAGGTAACTTATTTCTAACTATTACATCTACAGCCTTAAGTTTTTTTTTCAATATATTTTTATTTATTTTATTAATTTTATATCTATATAATCTAAGCTAAGTAACAGAGTTCTGTTTTGTTTTTATAAGTTCATTTTCTGTGGTGGGTGTATTCTCTGAGTGGATCATCGCAGTTATCCAGCTGGGTCTTGCTATCTGTATTCTGCTTTCCATTAGTCGGTGCTTTGGACTCAACTATCTGATGGGGGATCTGCTCTTTCTCTCTTTCTAGTAGTGTAGGGACCCATGGTGTTTTTTCAGGTATAATATGACTGTATATTTTTAATAGGTCTCTACTATTCCGCTGTAGTATGGTATTAGAGCTTATCAACGTAGTAAATGAACATGGTACTACCTTAGCCCTTACTGTTCCTGTCTCGCTACATCTTTTCTTTATACGGTCTCATATTCAAACTAGGTCCCCTGGTTTTAGTAATTCCAGTTCCCTTGTGCCTCGTCTATCAAAACTTTTGTTTCCGTTTTTCCCTCTGTCTGTTCCTTCCACTGAGACTTACACTTGCTATTTTTTGTTAGCACTGGGAGGTTATTTCTGAATTTTCTCCCTATCAGCATTTCGGCAGATGATACTCCATGTTCATATGGAGTAGTTCGATGGATTAGTAATCCTAATGATGGACTTTTGCACTTCCTTAATACGTTTTTTTTATTGTTTTTATGTTTTTTTCAACCAGTCCATTTGATTGTGGGTATAGCAGTGATGATGTTGTTCTTTTGAAGTCCCATGCCTCTGCGATTGTATGTATTTTTCTGCTACAAAAAATGGGCCATTGTCTGAGAATACTTCTTCAGCTACTCCAAACTGCTTACTTTTTTTTAATGATAATTCCTCTTTTCTCCATTCTGTCAAATTCCATTTTGACTTCGTTGTACATGGTGTATGGCATTTTCCTGCATACTTCTATAATGGATATTGCATCTTGCACAAGTTTGATGTGTACTCATTCCAGTAGACATTCTATTCCTTTAAACAACTCTTCATAAGCAGATAAAATGTGGTTTTTGTCCATGTTTTGGATAATGTTCACTTGCCTAATCAGGTTTAGCTTATTGCATGAGTCTTTCCCCAATATAGGTTGACGTTTCTGGGAGTTATGATAAAATATAGTTCATGTAACAAACTTTTTCTTTCAACAGTAATCTCCACTTTCTCTGTAATTGGTACTCTGTTGCCAATGTATGAAATGTCCAATGTTTTGACAATTTCTGCATGTCTGTCCATTAGCAGGGCATGTTCTATTTCAGTGTTGAGAGCCACATGTGAAGAATAATTAAAGTTCCAATTACTGTCGAACTGGGAAGACAAGGCAACAAACGGTTGTAACTTAGATACAAACCCGAATGTCACAAAGTCTACTGCAGAATGACAGGATATATATAAGACTCCACAATGTAATTCAAATCAAGCAGTCAAGCAGCCAATCAGAACTCAAGGAATGGAATGACCCAAATCACCCAAATTCATGAATGGGTCATTCTTGATTTCTATATATACCAACTGTCTTGGACACTGATTAAGTTGTACTTAGTTAGCTACTGTTATTCAAACAAACAGTAGACTTACTGACTTCAATAAAGTAAAGTAAAGTCGTCGGGCGGCCTAATGTCGGTATCAGCCAAGCAGCAAGGGAGTCTATCCCCTTTTCACTAGTACTAGACCAAGGAGATTATTTTAGCGTCTGAGGTGGAGCGCCACATCTACCATCAGCTCCTTACTTTACTGTACAGATCCCTGTACTACTCATACGCTGAGTTAGCGAGGGCGAGTATCGAACTAGGAACCTTGTGGTTTCTAGCCGAACACTCTACCGACTGAGCTAACCTGGCCCTTCAATAATATGATGGAATATTTGTATATAAGGTGTCCTGTAATACACCACTTAAATTTATAGATTAGGCGGGGTCATGTGGTCTATTCATCGGCCAATCAACAGCCATAATACGTGGCTGATTCACTACTTAAACACTGATACTTTCCATAGTTCATTTGCAATCATTGATGAAGGAATTTACAATACTAAGGAGAACCAAAGGATTACCAAGGATTTCTGCTGGACAAGTGCTCTTGCTTGAAGACTAAAAGGATGGCCCATAAAAACGTAACACTGCATCGTCTACATTCTTTTTTCTGTTGATGCATGTGCTCCTTTATTTTCGGTCATCTCTGTAGTTGTTCTTGTACACACTTTTTCTGCAGGTATCCTTGTCTATGCCTTATTTGGAGGTACTGCTTGGCCCTCTCTGTCTTTTGTACAGGTTTTTGTAATTTCATCATTTTTACAGAATTGTATAACTGCTCAGTCTTTAGAGCACTTGCCTAGGAATTGCAAGGTTCTTAGTTTGATACCAGCCTTCGCCAATTCAGTGTATGAGTAGCACAAGGATCTGTATGGTAAAGTGAGGTGCTGACGGTAGGTTTGGTGCTCCACCTCAGATGCAAAAACAATCTCCTTGGTCTAGCACTAGTGAAAAGGGAATAGACTCCTTTGTTGTCTGGCTGATAGTGACATTAGGCTTTACTTATTTTATTACTGTGTTCAGCTCCGGGTCTCCTAGGTTTCTCAATTTCGCCTAGGTTCGTTAACTCTGTATGCCCGATGTTATACGGTTGCATATCATGCTGTCTTCTAGGTGGTGAAAATCATATTTTCCAGCCTATGAGGTGATGTTTATCTATACATATATAAAGGGCAATTGTGTGTATATGTATATCTGGAGAAAATTTCGAATATAAAACAATTAATGACAAAGTAAATATATATACACATTAACTATCACCAAGGCTTGGTTTTTGAGCAAAAATAATAGAGATTTGATTTATATAAGTGAAGATAATTAAAAAATAAAATTTAAATGATAACAGCATGGATTTGTTTTTTCATTTAATATTTTAGATAGTAGACATTAACATTTCTTTTCAGAGTAGCTGGATCAATGCAAGGTCTATTTTTTTTATTAGGGATTTAAATGGGGCATCCAACAAGGATTCAACTCACGATTCAGTAATAATGGATCTGTGGGACTAACTTAAAATAAAAAACCTTCTACCCAGTTAAGATAGAAAGGAATGTTTCTCCTTCTTTCTGGTAACTGTTATTGAAGACAACGTTCATGGGCTAAATCTGTTTTGCCCTCAATAAATTTCCCGTAAGTTGCAAACCAAAGCTTTATAATTACTTTTACCAGCTTCTGTGAATGTGAGTGTGTTGTATACTTTTTCTCTGGCCACGTGCAGGAATAGTGCATATTTAATGTTGTCAATAAATCTTGTGTCAGACTTTTCCTTGATTAGATGGGTTGCCGACCAAGGTTAAGGATCCCCTTCTAAACCATTTGGGGATTTATGTAAGTAGAAAATACCCCAATTCTACTACTATCGGTGTTCCTGAAAAATGAAATTAGATTAGGCTAGGGGAGTAAACTCCCCGAAAACAAATCCGGAACTGGAGTCCCTAAGGTGGTGTGATGCTGAAACTCAGTGCTACCCAGCAACTCCTGCGACACTACCGCTGTCAAACTGCATTGGTTCCTTACCTTTCCTTTGGATCACAGTGGCAGTGTGGAGAGAGGGGGGATTTGCTGCATGGGCAACAGCTTATCCTCCAAATGAACCCACCCAGGCTATGTAGTTAAAAAAACAAAAAAAAACAACTTTGACACTAGTCCATCGTCTCTTTTGACAGAAGGATGCCAACAATAAAATGTTGTCAAGCTTTGATGTTTTTTCTGATGCCACGAGGTATAGTTCGAATTTCTGCTGACTTGGTTCTTCGACCCTGCTTCCCTAGAGACAATCTTTTTGCGGGGGGGGGGGGGACTTCCTACTTACAATCCGGAAGGTCATTTTTCTTAGCTTACCTCCAATATTTTGCCACACCCCCTACTGAAGCATAGGGATTTTAACCATCCTCTTACTTTACTCAGGAGGAATTTTTCAAATCACCTCCAGGACTTTGCCCCGCCCCCACTAAAACACAGGGGAATAAAGTTTTCTTCTATGTTGCTGGTCCAGGTTATTTGCATTGGTGGTTGTAAAAGGTCCATGCTTATTCTTCACTTCTGACACTATGTAGTATTTTCAAGATTTCTATATGATTTTCTCCAGGTTTTGCTATCATGCTTGTAGAAATTATTTTGATTGGCTGCTGGTTTTAGTGTGGATATTTTCATCCATATATACCCAACACATTACTGTGTTCTGGTAGTTGGTGCAGAGCCTGTATTTGGTTACAGTCTTTTTGTCTGGTCATAACCTTCCTTTGATTCTACAATGCCTGTCCCTGTATAAGAATTACCCAAAGATTTCTCTGGGAACTTTATAGAAAAGTAGAGTTTTACTTCAAGAACAATACTTATTTTCAAGATTTCTATATGATTTCTTGATTTTTTTTCAAATATTCCAAATCTGATAAATAATATCCAGAAAAAGAAAAAGTAACACTGGTATTTTTACTTCCATTTTTTTTTCTCTTCTTTTTTTGACAAATATTAAACAGCCTATGTAATATTTTGAGAGAAAATCAGGATAACAAAGACACTGTTCAGTTCAAGACTTTATTGTTGATGGATAATACGCATATGTGTACTGACCGTAGATATATATATGTTGCATAATTGTGTGGTGGCGTGGGTTTTTGACAAGCCCTATAGTGAGAATTCTAAGGGGCTATTGTTTTTCAGATCAAGTATGGAAAAATACCAGTATCAGTTATGCCCCAAATGACCCCAGAGGTGCAAATCTCGCGAGTCACGTGATAGAGTTAGTTAGGTAATCAGTTTTCAACCAGACGTCAGGCAGAGAGGTTGTAACTCAGACCAAGCGGTGAATCAGGGCAATGCAGTAATAAAATCTTTGATCAAAGAAAAACAAAGTCTTGTAGTTGATTAATGCATGACTTAAAAAGAAGCCCTTAGAAAATGAAGCAGCAAGAAGTTAAAAGACTAGACACAGTGACTGGCCAAAGAAGAAGAAGGAAACAAAAACGTGGCAACTCAACAAAGAAGATAAAAAGGAGTCATGAATTTGAACTAACAAGTAAGTCACGACTCTATCTGTCTGTCTGTCTCTCTCTATCACACGAGAACTCTCTCAATGTATATACCCAACGAGAGTATATGAGTATACGACATTAAACCGATATGCATACCTAATTTATTTAATTATAATTAATTAATTAACAAATTAGGTATGACTTTAATTAAGCACATAATCTCCCCAAAATTGTCGGCCTTCGCCATTTCAAACACATTGTTCACTTCATACTGTCGTGCTATAAGTCACCCAAAATGTGCGAAATACATATCAGTTTAAAATAAACGAGAAAATTCTGGGGAAGCCAGCTAGTGTAATGGTTAGAGTGTCCGCCTGACAGCGTGACAGGTAGGGTTCGAATCATGCACAAAGCACTGCGCTGTCTATAGCTCTGCTGATGAGGCCTAATGGGCTGAACTGTACATACAGACATCGACTTTTTCTCGATTTGTTTATGCTTTACATTTAAACCGATATGCACGCCTAATTCATTTAATTATAATTAATTAATTAACAAATTAGGTATGACTTTAATTAAGCACATAATCTCCCAAAAATTGTCGGCCTTCGCCATTTCAAACACATTGTTTGTTCACTTTATATATATATATATATATATATATATTACCAACCCCTCCACACGAGAAGGATGTGACACAAAGTCAATTTTTTAAGTGGAGTTTAATAGATTTGAATTCAGAGTTTTCCTTCTCGTTGACTGGTTACCTAGCTGAGGTTAAAGAGCACAGACTTCCCTACTATTTTCCCATAGCTGGGGGGAGAGTAGTTGGATGGATACCTTTCCCAAGGGTATTAGCGCTATATGAAATGCAACAGTCTCATCCAGGATTTGAACTTGGGTTGATGAGTCCATTTCCTATGAACCTAACCATTACACAACGTGCCTCCATAGATATATGAGAGAATGAGGTAGTAAATTATTTTTGTTTCTTGATTTGACGTCACTGAAGAGTTCTGGTGCAAGGGAGATAACTTAATTTTAATTATTACAAAGTTTAAAGAAAGTATTAGATTCGAAAATAATATTTTATTTGAGTAACAAAACAATAAAGATATTTGATTTTATGATTATTTATATATTCTGGAACAATAACATTGTTGAAGTTCTAAGGATATTGGGAAATAAATAAATGAATAAATAAATAACATTGAAATTAAATTTTAATCTCTCTCAAAAGCAGAAACCTAGACTATAGCTGTACTACTCTTAATTTTGATATCTTTAGATTCACGAATAATAGACTGGTCGTAGTCAAGGAAAGTTTAGAAGATTTTAAATGTACGAAAGATTACTTAGACTTGTGGTGAACCGGAAGTTATCACTCCGAAGGACAAAAGTAAAATGATGAAAAATAACGTTCTGCGCAGGTGGATCGCGCAGCATGAGAAAACAAAAATTGAAATATTAAAATTATTAATTATTGGCCAATCAGAGATGTTTGCACCTAAAATAAATTATCAAATAAACTCCTTTCTGGAGCCTACCAATTTCTTATAAATGAGATGAGGAAGTTTTTCAGAGATCAGCAGATGACAAACCAACTTGTCTGAATACACCACACATTTCACGCTGATGAAATTTAGCCCTTTAATGCATAAGGTATAATAATCTCTATCTCTCTCTCTCTTTATTCCCTGACTGCTGCTTAGACTTTTAAACATTATACTCTTTCTTTCTCACTTTAAGACTTACAACATTTCTACACTTATATTACATGAAGCGCATGGTGTAATGGTTAAAGTCATGGAAATGGACTCGTCACCCGAGTTCAAATCCTGGACGTGGTAATTGCATTTCATTTAGTGCTAATACCCTTGGGAAAAGTATGAATCCTACTCTCCTCCAGCTATGGGTAAATAGCAGAGCAGACTGGGTTCTTTAACTCATGGCTAGGTAACCAGTCTAGGAGAAGGAAAACTCTAAATTCAAACCTGTTGAACTCCGCTTAAGAAATTGACCTTGTGTCACATCCTGCTCGTGCGGAGGAGTTGGTAAATAGATATATTACATGAACATTCAAAAAGGACTTTTACAGGACATTACCCAGTATTCTCTACTACCATTGTAATTTTTGTGTCAATACATATTTTGTTTGTTAAATGTATGAGTTCTTTGTCTTTTCTGCTATTTACTAATAAATATATTATTATAGTGTGATGGGTACTTTGCCGAAATACTTATTAATAACCGCTTCTCACCAACTATAGACTATAGACTAGATGCCTGCTCCTACTCTCCAGAATAAATTCAGTACACATAATCTTTCAATTGCTGGACTACTATTGATTTTGGATCCAAGGGCGCCTCCTGTGGTATAAATGGGTAATGAGTTAGGGTAGACTATTTTTGAAGTTCTTGTTGGAGGTGCGTGGTTTAATGGTTAGAGTTGTAGGAAATGGACATGTCGACCCAAGTTTAAATCCTGGACGAAGCTACAGTTCACATAGCGCTAATACCCCTGGGAAAGGTATATATTAATGAAATTTATTGTGTACAGTGCTCAAATGCACCACAACATGAATCCAACTATTCTGCTTCCAGCTATGGGTAAATAGGGCAGACTGGGCTCTTTAACCTTGGTTAGGCAACCAGTAATCTATTTCACTAATTTTTAAATTTTTTCTTAAGGAGTTCGATTCTCACTGGGTGCCCTGGCCTTCTGCCAAAGTAAGCTTAAATAAATGACAACTGACTTCAGTTCAGAAATTAGCGCAGGGCATCACCGTTTAAAAGTAACCAATCGTTTAAAAAGAAAGTAATTGAAAAATAAGTCGTTGCACCCAATTATGAAGTTTTGAAATAAAATATTCGAGTGGTAAGTCTGTAATTTAATTTCAAGTGAACAGAAGAAACTTTTTAGTGAGCGAAAGTTCCCCAAAAGAAACTAACACTCTTAGAAAACCACAAATAAAAAAGGGGTATTCATTTATTTAGCCGACACTGGTTTTTCATGTCAAGGAACTTTTAACTTTGCTGATGTGAAACCAACTGTTGATCCAGTGTATGTAACAGAAAATAAAATATCAATGTTGTTAATGCTTGTTTTTCACTTTCATTTCTTCAATTAAATACATTTATTATTCAATAATATAATCATCGTAGTAAACCAATAAAAAGGATTTTTAAAAAAAATTAATTAATTACTGATATTTTATAAGTCTAATGTCAATGTATTTAGTTTCATAACGAAAAAAGATCGTTTTAGAATTCAAATTAATTGTAAAGTTAACGTTTTTATCGACATTAAAAATCGACAGAATATTTTGTTTCTTTGAAAGAAACAAATATCCCGTCGATTTTTAATCAGAAGGTCTTGAAATAAAATAACTGATGCATTATAAAAATCATTCATTGATAAATCAACACTGAAAATTTCATTAAAAATCGGATAATTCCCTGATTTTGGGGATTTTTTTAAAACGGGGGTGTGGGTAAAAACACGACAAATTGGATATAGTTTTCTCTTAACCTACTTTTTAAAAAAACTGTGGCATAAAAGTCGAATTGAGTGTTATTTAGTACTGTCTGAAGTCAATAGGCACTTTTAATGTTATTAAAAAAAAGAAGAAATATAGACAGTAGTAGTACGTACACTAGAACAGATCGGCAGGTCTCGGCCCACGTGAGTATTATTATACATAAAATATTATCAGCAGCAAATGTTGATCAGTCAGCAGAGGTGACCCAACCTCGGCACCGCTTCACTGTGTCCGACCTGTCTCTACCCGACAAATGAGGACAACACACAAAAGGTAGCATTTCATGACGACGTGCCGGTGATGAACATTTAAGAAGTGTCTAGGGGGAAAAAGAAAGGGCTGTTGTAAAGAACTTTAAAGTCATCCATCCGATCTAACTAAAAAAGAGATAAAAATAAGAAAAAAAAAATGGTTGGAACATACTCTGTAGTTGCCATATCAGGGAGTTGTGGAATGGTTCTGGGAGCGACCCTTTACGGTCTTTATTTGTGTCGTAAAGCCCATTCCAAGAATATCTACGAAACAAAAAAATCAGTCGAAGAGTATATGCACTTCCATTATGGGAACTTTGAACAAAGTTCACCCGGCAGTTATTGGTACAAGGAACATACAATTGATGATGGATTTAATTTCCCTGTTCGATGTGTTATACTCTGTGCCAAACATTGTACAATAGAGGTATGTGCATCGTCTTTATATATTTATTTATTTATTTATTTGTGTGTGTGTGTGATTTCAGTTTTTTTTTAAAATAATCCCCAAAACTTTTTTCTAGTACGAATTTAAGCACGATCTATTTCCATCGTCTTTGAATAAATACTATGCCTTATATTGGGTTATTGTATTAAATAATATTTTCGAGGTTATGAAATACCCATCAATAAACTACACCGACGAGTTTTTTAATGAATAGAAATAAAATTCATTCAGCTAAGTTACATCCTTAAAAAAGTCAATTTTATCATATAACACAATATTTAATGGGGGCAAGGAGCATGTTCGATCATGTTGCTATAATTTTATAGAAACAAACTGGAAAAAAAACCCTATTTTTTAAAAAGTGATTAAAAAAAAAAAACGCCCAACTTTTTATGTTTTTTTATTGAACTTCTCTTTAATCTTTCAAAAAGACTTAAGATTTTAAACACGTGTCTGTATTGTAAAATAAAAGTAATTATTCACTATCCTTCTCAGAAAGCTGTTTATGTGGGTTAGACATGACTTGGTTTAAACTTTTAAAGTGGTTGTGTTGTTTTTTGTTAAGCCCTTTAAATAAATGGTTGTGTTGTATTAAATATTCGGTTAAGCGAACCTTGGTAATTTCGTCGAAAAAATTTTTTTCTTCTTATGTAGTGTGATCTGTTCTATTTTGAAATGACCTTCATTTCTTTTGGATTTTTGTTTCATTTTCGAGAAAAAACAAATTTTAAAGAAGGAGGCTAGTAAAGTGGTTAGGGATTCAATTTACAATAATAAACCTATAATTCATGATTGCACCTTGATTTGTGTCCGTTCTTATAACATCGATGCTGTTGTATTTACATTTTTTCCACCTAATCTTAGTTGATATTTCAGTCCATGTGTGCAAAATCTGTCAATCACTGAATTAAATTTAGTATTTAAAAATAAATAAATACTTTGCTAAAATAGTTTTAGAACTAAAGTAATCGTTAGAATTGTCGTAGATTTATTTTAATGAACATCTAAATGACAAAAATTAGAGACAAACAATCTAATTACTCCAAGTTTTAAGGTCTTTTTGAGAAAGATTGTTACAATATGAAACGTGGTAAATACGATTACCGTTTGCCTCCACAATAACATCTAATAAACTTCTTAGTTTTGGTGTAGAAAAAACTACAGTTTTTAAATATTTGGAAACTTGATTTTTAATTAAAAAAACACGAATAGTATCAATTACATAACTGTAGTAAATTAATTAATTCGGATATAAAGGAAAACTAACTTTTTCCATTCATATTCGGCATTTTTTCTGAAGAGTGGGTCAGAATGTTTTGCTCGTTAAAATTAAAATGATATCTTGTCATTTGTGACCCATTGAATGGCAATTATTTCATTGATCTTGGGGTTAATGTTCATACATATCATCGAAAAAATGAAGTATATAAATTAAACAAAACCGTCTGAATTTGAATCCTCAATCAGCTGGTTTGTAGTAAAAGTAAGTTTCGTAGTTGTAGGGTTTTTTTTAAACTGATGATTGATGGAAAAAGGAAAAGTTTTAAAAGCAGGGATTGAACTTATAAAATATTTGGTCTTAAAATTCAATGTTATTGTTTTTTAAACAATATTATTTGAGATTTGATATATACATAAAAAGAAGAAGAAAGAATTGAAAACAAAAGAGAAAGATTTGAAGACCAAACAAACAATAGTAATAGTCAGTTTCTGTGAATTCTTACATTCCAATATATATATATATATATATATATATATATATATTTAGCTTTGATGCCAAGGACAAATCTTTGAACCTTGGTCATGGTCAACAATTACATTATAACTGTAAAATCATTTGAGGCCATTATCTTTAAATTCATTTTGTTTTTTAATAAATACGCATGTTCTTTTTTATGAATGACAATCTGTGTGTTTTTTTTTAAATTTTAAGAATTTGATATCATGAATGTTTGAAAATTAAATAATCTTGTTACTTTATCGGGGATAAAGATTGGTGTTGAGTTGTGTACATACAATAAGATACATTTGAGCAAAATTGACCGAAAAAATAGTTTAAAATGTATTAAAAATAAATTACATGTGTAATAATATATTTTGCTTTTTTTACTGATGCTCATTATGTTACTACTTTTCGACTTAGACAAAATTTGACCTTAAATAACTGATTTAATTAATTTTAATTTGTTTTTAAAATGAAGAGCAGACGAAAAATTGGGTATACCTAGTAGTATAGAGATTTTATGAACTCGCGGTTAAATGACTTTCTTTGACTTATTTCCGCAATTATTTTTATTAATAATCGAAGATCATTTGAGAGACAATTGATGTAAACTGTGATTGATGAATAAATAAAAAAATAAAAATCATTATTTAAAAATTTTGTATATTATTATATCTTATAGTTTAATTAAAATAATTTTTCACGTGTGCCAGTTTTGTAGTCCACGTGTGCGTGGGTTTCCGCATTGTTACAAAATATTCTCTAGTTTTCTTTTTCTTTTTTCTTTTCCTTTTTTTTATTGAGTTTTATGGATTCAATCAAAAATATACAGATCTTTGCTATTTTTTGTTTGTCCAATTAAGGAATGTCTGTACACAGTACTGTAAACATTTTATCTTTTTATTGATTTCATTGATTTTAAAAAAAAAATGTACGTTTTGAATTTAGAATATAAGTTTGTAATAATTACTAATTTGATAATAAATAACTAAATCGACACTATCCAATTGCTATAATACTAGTAATAGTCGGTTAGTTCCGTTCGTTTGAGGTGCGGTTTCTCAGCTTTTTCTTGAAGGAGGGGAAATATAATAGACATAGATTAGTTTCATTTTGTAGACTTTTCGCTCCTAAATAATAATAATAATATAACTGTATTATTCCCTTCAGTTTCGTTTAGGCACCGAAAAAAAAGTTCAATTATAACAATCTTTAAATCAACCTCGATGGAATTTCAGTAAAGCAGCTTTTAAATTTGATATTAAAAAATTTAAATTCAATATTTTTTAATTAATAGAAGGCAAATATATGTGTTGTCTACTGTATAGGTGTAATTAAGTATTACTTCGTATATCTGTGTGAAGTGATTCTCATGTTCATTCATTACGATGTACAACCTCTTCTTACGACCTTCACCTTTGCCAAAAAAAACAGTGAAGAATAACTTGAAAAATATTGACCGATTTTCAATGCCATAAAAAGTAGAAACTACAAACAACAGCGATTTTGTTTAAGTTTTATACAATAACTTTCTTAAAATTGCCATCTTACGTGATTTTTTTGTTTGTTTTTGTACATCTCAAAATAAAATGAAACCAACTTTGAATCTACGTCAGTAGCTGATAGGTATGAGTCCTGCACCCCTGACGCATAAAATCTAAAAGGACTCTGTAAAATCGTATCCATGCGCGACTAAACTAAATCTTAATACAAATAATTATATTAATAGTTATATATGACATAGAGTTTCCTATGGAATACGAACTTTTAAACAGATCTATTTGATCCATAGATGGAACCCTAACGGTACTACCACTCTGGGTCAGAGTGGACCTGGGGTATGGCAATGAAGGGGTACTCCACACTCCCTAAATCCCAGAACTGGATCTCACCATCATATGCAGTTTAGTGTCATACCAAGACACCACTTGAGAGGTGGCGTCTTACCTAGGGTCTGCCAAAATGTTGACTTGTCTTCATCTTAAAAATGAATTAAAATTAATTAAATCGATATTTAAGGTCAAATTTTTGTCTAGGTTGAAAAGTAGTAACATAATGAGCATCAGTAAAAAAAAAGAAAAGAAAAAAAAGCAAAAATAATATTACACATGTAATTTAGTTTTAATACATTTAAAACTATTTTTCAGTCAATTTTGCTCAAATATATCGTAAAGATGACGTAAAATCCGTCTTTTACAAAAATAAATTTAACCCTCCCGATTTAAAAAAAATTACCAAAAATCAGGGAATTATCGGATTTTAATGACATTTTCAGTGTTGATTTATTAATGAATGAATTTTATATGCATGAGTTATTTTATTCAAAGATTGCAGAAATTCTTACCAAATTTCAAGAAGTTTCTTTAATATCTCTATTAAAACTTCTAAAAAAAAATATGATCGTATGTGAAGTATTTGCAAAGTTGTCAATATCAAACCCTGGGAGTTACTTGCACACACAAGGATTCGATAAATGCTAGGGTGCCAGAAGAGGATCGATAAACTGGTCGATGTCGAAAGCTGAACCTTAAGAAATAATCTAATTTACTGATGCCAAAACGACTGCCATGATTGTCCACTCTGTGTATTTTTTGCGACTTATTCATTTTGATAAGATTGAACACTTTTCAATTTCTATATTTCAAAGGTGATATTCCCAGTAGTGGTGGGGGAGGATGCAGAACAACAGTCTTGCAGGGTTTGGTATGCAGTTTCCCTTAATGCATATGAAAATTACATCTTTTTATTCATTCATTTATTTTACATGCCAAGATGTCTTGAGGAATTAAGTATTTCATGAAGGTAGTTTATGGGTAAAAAAAAGTTTGGCAACTCTGGATTTTAAATTTTAGATATATTATTTATTTTAAAATGTCAACACTCAAGACCCAGTTATTACAAAAGTATTATTAAACAGCTTTTTTCTTTTTTTCCTTTTTTTCTTTTCTATTTTTTTTCTATTTTTTCTTTCTTTTTTTCTATTTTTCTTCTTTTATTTTTTCTATTTTTCTTTCTTTTTTTCTATTTTCTTTCTTTTTTTCTATTTTTCTTTCTTTTTTTCTATTTTTTCTTTCTTTTTTTTTCCTATTTTTCTTTTTTTTTTTCTATTTTTTTGCTTTTTTTTCTTCTATTTTCTTCTTTTCATTTCTATTTTTCTTCTTTTTTCCATTTCTATTTCTTTCTTTTTCATTTTCTATTTTTTCTTTCTTTTTCATTTCTATTTTTTCTTTGTTCTCGTTTCGTTTGTTACTATTTTTAAACAGAATTTGGTCTATTGTCTAAGTTAATTAGATGTAATCACGCGATCTTAATAGGTATGTCACCAGCATGATGGGGGAAGCCGATTAAAATCTGGCGTTGTACTTGGCCGAGATCCATGAGTGATGTGTGTCGAAAGTTGGATCTCGCCAAGAGACGGTTCGTGAGATTCAGAGAAAAGTATTTTTGGTAAAGATTCACTTGGCTAAGAGTTTGGAAGCCGCCTCTGGAACAATCAGCTGGTCATGTCAACCCCTAGCACCTATTGATTTCTCAGACGCCGTATGGCGCGCTGTAGTCGCACGAGCGCGAACCGCTTTTTGATCATGAGTATGTGCGAGAAGGTGGTGGCCGCGTTGGCGGATAAGGCGGCAATAGGTTAGACAATCAGTATAGTAGCTAGGGTTGACATGACCAGGGCGTGGAGTGTGTCGAGGGCCTTCATCCAACCACCCATCTAGCCAAAGTGAATCTTTACAAAAAAACTTGTATTCTGAATTGCCAAGAACGTCTCTTTGGCGGCAGGTAGCGAGCCTCTCTGAAAGTCACGTCGGATGGGAGCAAGTCACACCCAGATTTAATTGCTCCCCCAGTCACTCTGGTGACCATTTACCTATTAAGGATCGCATGTGATAGATCGTAATTAAGACCTTAGACAATAGACAAATTGTTAATAAAGAAAAAAGAGAAAAAGAAAAGAAGAAATAGAAAATTGAGAAAAAGACAAGAAAAATTTAGAATAATTGGGAGAAAAGAAAGAAAAAGTAGAAAATGAAAAAGGAAAGAAAAAAGTAGGAAATGAAAAAGAAAGAAAAAATAGAAAATGAAAAAAAAAGAAAAAATAGAAAGAAGAGAAGAAAAAAGAAAGGAATAGAAAAAAAAAAGAAAGAAAAAATAGAAAACAAAAAAAGAAAAGAAAAAATAGAAAATAAAGAAAGAAAAAATAGCAAAATAAAGAAAGAAAAATAGCGAAAAATAAAGAAAAGAAAAAAAATAGAAAAATAAAGAAGAAAAAATAGAAAAAAAAGAAAGAACAAAATAGAAAAAAAGAAAAAAAGCTGTTTAATAATACTTTTGTTTAATAAACTGGTCGGAGTGTATGACATTTAAATAAAATAATATATCTTAAAAATTTAAATCAAGAGTTGCCAAACTTTTGTTTACCATAGAACTACCTCATGGGTAATACTATTCCTCAAAGACATCTTGGCAGCATAAAATAAATGAATGAATAAAAAATGTAATTGTTCATATGCATTAAGGGGAAACTGCAACAACGCGCGCGAAGACTGTTGTTCTGCATTCCTCCCCCACCACTACTGGAATATCCACCTTTTGAAATTAGAAATTGAAAAGTTGTTCAATCTTATCAAAATGGAATAAGTCGCAAAAATACACAGAGGACAATCATGCAGTCGTTTTGCGATCAGTAATTAGATTATTCTTAAGGTCGAGCTTTCGACAGTCGACGCAGAGTGTATCCGATCCCTCTTCCTTCACGTGCCTAGCATTTATCGAATCCTTGGTGTGCAAGTTAACTCCCAGGGTTTGGATATTGACAACTTTGCCAAGACTTCACATACGATCATATTTTTTTAGGCAAGGTTTTAATAGAGATGATGTAAAAGAAACTTCTGTGAAATGGTAAGAATTCTGCAATCTTGAAATAAAAGAGTAACTCGGGGAGGTGCGATGTAGTAAGAAGCATGCAGTAGATAGAGGATCAACACTGAAAATGTTCATTAAAATCGATAATTCCCTGGATTAGATTTGTTTTAGATGCGGGGGGAGGGTTAAATTTATTTTGTAAAAGACGGCATTTTACGTCATCTTTACTGATATATTTGTAGATGACGAAATTGAGCTGAAAAATAGTTTTTTAAATGTGATTAAAACGACGTAAATGTACGAGTGTAATAGTTATTTTGCTTTTTTTTTTCGTTTTCTTGTTTTTTTTACTGATGCCATTATGTACTACGTTTTCACCTAGGGACAAAAATGACCTTAAATAATCGATTGTAAGTAATTTGAATTCGATTGTTTTAAGATGGAAGACAAGTTCAGACATGTTTTGCAGACCTAGGTAAGGACGCCACCTCTCAAGTGTGTTCCTTGTACTGACACTAAACTGCATGATGATGGTGCAGATCCAGTCTTGGGATTTAGGGGAGTGTGGGAGTACCCCTTCATTGGCCAGATACCCCAGGCCACTCTGACGAGAGTGTAGTACCCTTAGGGTCCATCTAGGGATCAAATAGATCTGTTTAAAAGTTTCGTATTCCATAGGAATCTCTATGTCATATAAAAATAACTATTAAATATTGTATTAAAGATTTAGTTTAGTTCGGGCCAATAGATACGATTTTACAGAGTCCTTTAGATTTTTATGCGTCAGGGGTGCAGGACTCATACCTATCAACTACTGACGTAGATTCCAAAGTTGGTTTCATTTTATTTTGAGATGCTACAAAACAAAACAAAAATAAAATCACGAAGATGGCAATTTAGAAAGTTATTATTCGAAATGCTAATAAAACTTAAACAAAATCGCTGTGTTTGAGATTTCTACTTTTATTGGCATTGAAAAATCGGTCAATATTTTTCAAAGTTATTCTTCACTGTTTTTTTTGGCAAAGGTGAAGGTCTTAGAAGAGGTTGTACATCGTAATGAATGAACATGCAGAATCACTTACACAATATACGAAGTAATACTTAACATTACACCATTACAGTAGACAACACATATATTTGCCTCTATTAATTAAAAAATATTGATTTAAATTTTTCTAATATCCAAAATTTAAAAGCTGCTTTACTGAAATCCATCGAGGTTGATTTAAAGATTGTATTAATTGAACTTTTTTTCGTGCCTAACGAAACTGAAGGGAAGAATACAGTATATTATTATTATTATTAGGAGCGAAAAGTCTACAAAATGAAACTAATACTATGTCTATTATATTTCCCTCCTTCAAGAAAAAGCTAAAGAAACCGCACTCAAACGAACGGAACTAAACCGACTATTACTAGTATTATAGCAATTGGATAGTGTCGATTTAGTTATTATTATCAAATTGTAATTATTACAAACTATATTCTTAATTCAAAAACGTACATTTTTTTTAAAAAATCAATGAAATCAATAAAAAGATAAAAATGTTTACAGTAGTGTACAGACATTCCTTAATTGGACAAACAAAAATAGCAAAGATCTGTATATTTTTGATTAATCCATAAAACTCAATAAAAAAAAAAGGAAAAAAAAGAAAAAAAAAACTAGAGAATATTTGTAACAATGCGAAAACCCACGCACACGTGGACTACAAAAAACTGCACACGTTGAAAAATTATTTTAATTAAACTATAAGATATAATAATATACAGAATTTTTAAATCATGATTTATTTTTTATTTAATTCATCAATCACAGTTTACATCAATTGTCTCTCAAAATGATCTTCGATTATTAATAAAAATAATTGCGGAAATAAGTCAAAAGAAAGTCATTTAACCGCGAGTTCATAAAATCTCTAATACTACTAGCGTATACCCAATTTTTCGTCTGCTCTTCATTTTAAAAACAAATTAAAATTAATTAAATCAGTTATTTAAGGTCAAAATTTTGTCTAAGTCGAAAAGTAGTAACATTAAATGAGCATCAGTAAAAAAGCAAAATAATATTATTACCACCATGTAATTTATTTTTAATACATTTTAAACTATTTTTTCGGTCAATTTTGCTCAAATGTATCTTATTGTATGTACACAACTCAACACCAATCTTTATCCTCCGATAAAGTAACAAGATTATTTAATTTTCAAACATTCATGATATCAAAATTTCTTAAATTTAAAAAAACACACAGATTGTCATTCATAAAAAAGAACATGCGTATTATTAAAAACAAAAATTGAATTTAAAGATAATGGCCTCAAAATGATTTTACAGTTATAATGTAATTGTTGACATGACCAAGTTCAAAGATTTGTCCTTGCATCAAAGCTAAAATATATATATATATATATATATATATATAATATATATATATATTGGAATGTAAGAATTCACATAAACTGACTATTACTATTGTTTGTTTGGTCTTCAAAATCTTTCTCTTTTGTTTCAATTCTTTCTTCTTTCTTTTTATGTATATATCAAATCTCAAATAATATTGTTTCTAAAAAACATAACATTGAATTTAAGACCAAATATTTATAAGTTCAATCCCTGCTTTAAAACTTTTCCTTTTTCCATCAATCATCAGTTTAAAAAACCCTACAACTACGAAACTTAACTTTTACTACAAACCAGCTGATGAGGATTCAAATTCAGACGGTTTTGTTTAATTTATATACTTCATTTTTCGATGATATGTATGAACATTAACCAAGATCAATGAAAATAATTGCCTTCAATGGGTCACAAATGACATAGATATCATTTTAATTTTAACGAGCAAAACATTTTGACCCCACTCTTCAGAAAAAACTGCCGAATATGAATGCGAAAAAGTTATAGTTTTCCTTTATATCCGAATTAATTAATTGACTACAGTTATGTAATTGATACTATTCGTGTTTTTTTAATTAAAAATCAAGTTTCCAAATATTTAAAAACTGTAGTTTTTTTCTACACCAAACTAAGAAGTTTATTAGATGTATTGTGGAGGCAAACCGGTAATCGTATTTACCCACGTTTCATATTGTAACAATCTTTCTCAAAAAGACCTTAAAACTTGGAGTTAATTAGATTGTGTTGTCTCTAATTTTTGTCATTAGATGTTCAATTAAAATAAATCTACGAACAATTTCTAACGATTACTTTAGTTTCTAAAACTATTTTAGCAAAGTATTTATTTATTTTTAAATACTTAATTTAATTCAGTGATTGACAGATTTTGCACACATGGACTGAAATATCAACTAAGATTAGGTGGAAAAAATGTAAATACAACAGCATCGATGTTATAAGAACGGACACAAAATCAAGGTGCAATCATGAATTATAGGTTTATTATTGTAAATTGAATCCCTAACCACTTTACTCGCCTCCTTCTTTAAAATTTGTTTTTTCTCGAAATGAAACAAAAATCCCAAAAGAAATGAAGGTCATTTCAAATAGAACAGATCACACTACATAAGAAGAAAAAAATTTTTTCGACGAAATTACCCAAGTTCGCTTAACGAATATTAATACAACACAACCATTTATTTAAAGGGCTTAACAAAAAAACAACACAAACCACTTTAAAAGTTAAACCAAGTCATTCTAACCCACATAAACAGCTTTCTGAGAAGGATAGTGAATAATTACTTTTATTTTACCAATACAGACACGTGTTTAAAATCTTAAGTCTTTTTGAAAGATTAAAGAGAAGTTCAATAAAAACATAAAAGTTGGGCGTTTTTTTTTTTTTAATCACTTTTTTAAAAAATAGGTTTTTTTCCAGTTTTGTTTCTAAAAATTATAGCAACATGATCGAAAACATGCTCCTTGCCCCCATTAAATATTGTTGTTATATATAAAAATTGACTTTTTTAAGGAATGTAACCTTAGCTGAATGAATTTTATTTCTATTCATTAAAAAACTCGTTGGTGTAGTTACTTGATGGGTATTTCATAACCTCGAAAATATATTTAATACAATAACCCAATATAAGGCATAGTATTTATTCAAAGACGATGAAATAGATCGTGCTTAAATTTCGACTAGAAAAAAGTTTTGGGGGATTATTTTAAAAAAACTGAAATCACACACACACACACACACACACCACACACACAAAATAAATTAAATAAATAAAAAATATTAAAACGATGCACATACCTCTATGTACAATGTTTGGCACAGAGTATAAACACATCGAACAGGGAAATTAAATCCATCATTCAATTGTATGTCCTTGTACCAATAACTGCCGGTGTGAACTTTGTTCAAAGTTCCCCATAATGGAAGTGCATATACTCTTCGACTGATTTTTTTGTTTCGTAGATATTCTTGGAATGGGCTTTACGACACAAATAAAGACCGTAAAGGGTCGCTCCCAGAACATTCCACAACTCCCTGATATGGCAACTACAGAGTATGTTCCAACCATTTTTTTTTCTTATTTTATCTCTTTTTAGTTAGATCGGATGGATGACTTTAAAGTTCTTTACAACAGCCCCTTTCTTTCCCCCTAGACACTTCTTAAATGTTCATCACCGGCACGTCCGTCATGAAATGCTACCTTTTGTTGTTGTCCTCATTTGTCGGGTAGAAGACAGGTCGGACACAGTGAAGCGGTGCCGAGGTTGGGTCACCTCTGCTGACTGATCAACATTTGCTGCTGATAATATTTTTATGTATAATAATACTCACGTGGCCGAGACCTGCCGATCTTGTTCTAGTGTACCGTACTACTACTGTCTATATTTTCTTTCTTTTTTTTTAATAACATTAAAGTGCCTATGACTTCAGACAGTACTAAAATAACACTCAATTCGACTTTTATGCCACAGTTTTTTAAAAAGTAGGTTAAGAAGAAACTATATCCAATTTGTCGTGTTTTTTACCCACCACCCCCCGTTTTTAAAAAAAATCCCAAAATCAGGGAATTATCCGATTTTAATGAAATTTTCAGTGTTGATTTATCAATGAATGATTTTTTATAATGCATCAGTTATTTTATTTCAAGACCTTCTGATTAAAATCGACGGGATATTTTGTTCTTTCAAAGAAACAAAATATTCTGTCGATTTTTTAATGTCGATAAAAACGTTAACTTTACAATTAATTTGAATTCTAAAACGATCTTTTTTCGTTATGAAACTAAATACATTGACATTAGACTTATAAAAATATCAGTAATAATTAATTTTTTTTTTTTAATCCTTTTTAATTGTTTACTACCGATGATTATATTATTGAATAATAAATGTATTTAATGAAGAAATGAAAGTGAAAAACAAGCATTAACAACATTGATATTTTTATTTTCTGTTACATACACTGGATCAACAGTTGGTTTCACACAGCAAAAGTTAAAAGTTCCTTGACATGAAAAACCAGTGTCGGCTAAATAAATGAATACCCCTTTTTTATTGGTGGTTTTCTAAAGAGTGTTAGTTTCTTTTTGGGGAACTTTCGCTCACTAAAAAGTTTCTTCTGTTCACTTGAAATTAAATTACAGACTTACCACTCGATATTTTATTTCAAAACTTCATAATTGGTGCAACGACTTATTTTTCAATTACTTTTCTTTTAAATGATTGGTTACTTTTAAACGGTGATGCCCTGCGCTAATTTCTGAACTGAAGTCAGTTGTCATATTTAAGCTTACTTTGGCAGAAGGCCAGGCACCCAGTGAGAATCGAACTCCTTAAGAAAAAATTTAAAAATTAGTGAAATAGATTACTGGTTGCCTAACCAAGGTTAAAGAGCCCAGTCTGCCCTATTTACCCATAGCTGGAAGCAGAATAGTTGGATTCATGTTGTGGTGCATTTGAGCACTGTAACAATTAAATTTCATTAATATATACCTTTTCCAGGGGTATTAGCGCTATGTGAACTGTAGCTTCGTCCAGGTTTAAACTTGGGTCGACATGTCCATTTCCTACAACTCTAAACCATTAAACCACGCACCTCCAACAGAACTTCAAAAATAGTCTACCCTAACTCATTACCCATTTATACCACAGGAGGCGCCCTTGGATCCAAAATCAATAGTTAGTCCAGCAATTGAAAGATTATGTGTACTGAATTATTCTGGAGAGTAGGAGCAGGCATCTAGTCTATAGTCTATAGTTGGTGAGAAGCGGTTATTAATAAGTATTTCGGCAAAAGTACCCATCACACTATAAATATATATTTATTAGTAAAAGCAGAAAGACAAAGAACTCATACATTTAACAACAAAATATGTATTGACCACAAAATTACAATGGTAGTAGAGAATACTGGTAATGTCTGTAAAAGTCCTTTTTGAATGTTCATGTAATATATCTGTTTACCAACTCCTCCGCACGAGCAGGATGTGACACAAGGTCAATTTCTTAAGCGGAGTTCAAACAGGTTTGAATTTAGAGTTTTCCTTCTCCTAGACTGGTTACCTAGCATGAGTTAAAAACCCAGTCTGCTCTGGCTATTTACCCATAGCTGGAGGAGAGTAGGATTCATACTTTTCCCAAGGGTATTAGCACTAAATGAAATGCAATTACCACGTCCAGGATTTGAACTCGGGGTGACGAGTCCATTTCCCATGACTTTAACCATTACACCATGCGCTCATGTATATAAGTGTAGAAATGTTGTAACTCTTAAAGTGAGAAAGAAAGAGTATAATGTTTAAAAGTCTAAGCAGCAGTCAGGAATTAAAGAGAGAGAGAGATAGAGATTATTATACCTTATGCATTAAAGGGCTTAAATTTCATCAGCGAGTGAAATGTGTGTTATTCAGACAAGTTGTTTGTCATCTGCTGATCTCTGAAAAACTTCCTCATCTCATTTATAAGAAATTGGTAGGCTCCAGAAAGGAGTTTATTTGATAATTTATTTTAGTTGCAAACATCTCTGATTGGCCAATAATTAATAATTTTAATATTTCAATTTTCTTTCTCATGCTGCGCGATCCACCTGCGCAGAACGTTATTTTCATCATTTTACTTTTGCCCTTCGGAGTGATAACTTCCGGTTCACCACAAGTCTAAGTAATCTTTCGTACATTTAAAATCTTCTAAACTTTCCTTGACTACGACCAGTCTATTATTCGTGAATCTAAAGATATCAAATTAAGAGTAGTACAGCTATAGTCTAGGTTTCTGCTTTTGAGGGAGATTTAAAATTTAATTTCAATGTTATTTATTATTTATTTCACAATATCCTTAGAACTTCAACAATGTTATTGTTCCAGAATAGTAAATGATCATAAAATCAAATATCTTTATTGTTTTGTTACTCAAATAAAAATATATTTCAAATCTAATACTTCTTTAAGCTTTGTAATAATTAAAATTAAGTTATCTCCCTTGCACCAGAACTCTTCAGTGACGTCAAATTAAGAAACAAAAATAATTTACTACCTCATTCTCTCATATATCTAAGAGGCACGTTGTGTAATGGTTAGGTTCATAGGAAATGGACTCATCAACCCAAGTTCAAATCCTGGATGAGACTGTTGCATTTCATATAGCGCTAATACCCTTGGAAAAGGTATCCATCCAACTACTCTCCCCCCAGCTATGGGAAAATAGTAGGGAAGTCTGGCTCTTTAACCTCAGCTAGGTAACCAGTCAACGAGAAGGAAAACTCTGAATTCAAATCTGTTAAACTCCACTTAAAAAATTGACTTTGTGTCACATCCTTCTCGTGTGGAGGGGTTGGTAAATATATATATATATATATATATATATATATAAAGTGTGAACAAACCAATGTGTTTGAAATGGCGAAGGCGACAATTTTGGGAGATTATGTGTTAATTAAAGTCAGACCTAATTTGTTAAATTAATTAATTATAATTAAATGAATTAGGCATTGCATATCGGTTTAAATGTAAAGCATAAACAAATCGAGAAAAGTCGATGTCTGTATGTAACATTTTCAGCCCATTAGGCCTCATCAGCAGCCGCTATAGACAGCGCAGTGCTTTGTGCATGATTCGAACCCTACCTGTCACGCTGTCAGGCGGACACTCTAACCATTACACTAGCTGGCTTCTCCAGAATTTCTCGTTTATTTTAAACTGATATGTATTTCGCAACATTTTGGGTGACTTATAGCACGACAGTATGAAGTGAACAATGTGTTTGAAAATGGCGGAAAGGCGACAATTTTGGGAGATTATGTGCTTAATTAAAGTCATACCTAAATTGTTAATTTAATTAATTATAATTAAAATTAAATTAGGTATGCATATCGGTTTAATGTCGTATACTCATATTACTCTCGTTGGGTATATACATTGAGAGAGTTCTCGTGTGATAGAGAGAGACAGACAGACAGATAGAGTCGTGACTTACTTGTTAGTTCAAATTCATGACTCCTTTCTATCTTCTTTGTAGAGTTGCCACGTTTCGTTTCCTTCTTCTTCTTTGGCCAGTCACTGTGTCTAGTCTTTTAACTTCTTGCTGCTTCATTTTCTAAGGGCTTCTTTTTAAGTCATGCATTAATCAACTACAAGACTTTGTTTTTCTTTGATCAAAGATTTTATTACTGCATTGCCCTGATTCACCGCTTGGTCTGAGTTACAACCTCTCTGCTGACGTCTGGTTGAAAACTGATACCTAACTAACTCTATCACGTGACTCGCGAGATTTGCACCTCTGGGGTCATTTGGGGCATAACTGATACTGGTATTTTTCCATACCTGATCTGAAAAACAATAGCCCCTTAGAATTCTCACTATAGGGCTTGTCAAAACCCACGCCACCACACAATTATGCAACATTTATATATATCTACGGTCAGTACACATATGCGTATTATCCATCAACAATAAAGTCTTGAACTGAACAGTGTCTTTGTTATCCTGATTTTCTCTCAAAATATTACATAGGCCATTTTAAATATTTGTAAATAAAAGAAGAAAAAAAAAATGGAAGTAAAAATACCAGTGTTACTTTTCTTTTTTTCTGGATATTATTTATCAGATTTGGAATATTTTGAAAAAAATCGAGAAATCATATAGAAATCTTGAAATAAGTATTGTTCTGAAGTAAAATTCTACTTTTCTATAAAGTTCCCAGAGAAATCTTTGGGTAATTCTTAACAGGGACAGGCATTGTAGAATCAAAGGAAGGTTGTGACCAGACAAAAAGACTGTAACCAAATACATGCTCTGCACCAACTACCAGAACACAGTAATGTGTTGGGTATATATGGATGAAAATATCCACACTAAACCAGCAGCCAATCAAAATAATTTCTACAAGCATGATAGCAAAACCTGGAGAAAATCATATAGAAATCTTGAAAATACTACATAGTGTCAGAAGTGAAGAATAAGCATGGACCTTTTACAACCACCAATACAAATAACCTGGACCAGCAACATAGAAGAAACTTTATTCCCCTGTGTTTAGTGGGGGCGGGGCAAAGTCCTGGAGGGATTGAAAAAATTCCTCCTGAGTAAAGTAAGAGGATGGTTAAAATCCCTGTGCTTCAGTAGGAGGTGTGGCAAAATATTGGAGGTGAGCTAAGAAAAATGACCTCCCGGATTGTAAGTAGGAAGTCCCCCCCCCCCCAAAAAAAAAAGATTGTCTCTAGGGAAGCAGGGTCGAAGAACCAAGTCAGGCAGAAATTCGAACTATACCTCGTGGCATCAGAAAAAAACATCAAAGCTTGACAACATTTTATTGTTGGCATCCTTCTGTCAAGAGAGACGATGGACTAGTGTCAAAGTTGTTTTTTTTTTGTTTTTTTAACTACATAGCCTGGGTGGGTTCATTTGGAGGATAAGCTGTTGCCCATGCAGCAAATCCCCCTCTCTCCCATACTGCCACTGTGATCAAAAGGAAGGTAAGGAACCAATGCAGTTTGACAGCGGTAGTGTCGCAGGAGTTTGCTGGTAGCACTGAGTTTCAGCATCACACCACCTTAGGGACTCCAGCTCCGGATTTGTTTTCGGGGAGTTTACTCCCCTAGCCTAATCTAATTTCATTTTCAGGAACACTGATAGTAGTAGAATTGGTCGGTATTTTTCTACTTACATAAATCCCCAAATGTTTTAGAAGGGGATCCTTAACCTTGGTCGGCAACCCATCTAATCAAGGAAAAGTCTGACACAAGATTTATTGACAACATTAAATGTGCCACTATTTCCTGCACATGGCCAGAGAAAAAGTATACAACACACTCACATTCACAGAAGCTGGTAAAAGTAATTATAAAGCTTTGGTTTGCAACTTACGGAAATTTATATTTGAGGGCAAAACAGATTTAGCCATGAACGTTGTCTTCAATAACAGTTACCAGAAGAAGGAGAAACATTCCTTTTCTATCTTAACTGGGTAGAAGGTTTTTTATTTTAAGTTAGGTCCCACAGATTCCATTATTACTGAATCGTGAGTTGAATCCTTGTTGGATGCCCCATTTAAAATCCCTAATAAAAAAAAAATAGACCTTGCATTTGATCCAGCTACTCTGAAAAGAAATTAATGATCTACTATCTAAAAATATTAAATGAAAAACAAATCCATGCGTTATCATTTAAAATTTAAATTTTTAATTATCTTTCACTTAATATAAATCAAATCTCTATTATTTTTGCTCAAACCAACCCTGGTGATAGTTAATGTGCTATATATATTACTTAGTCATTAATTGTTTATTTCAAATTTTCTCCGGATATACATAATACACACCAATCGACCCTTCTTATATACTGTATAGATAAACATCACCTCTAGCGCTGAGAACATATGATTTTCACCCACCTAGAGACAGCATGATATGCAAACCGCTATAACATACGGCAATTACAGAGTTAACGAACCAAGGGCGAAATGAGAATTAAAACCTAGGAGCACCCGGAGCTGAACACAGTTAAATAAAATAAGTTAAAGCCTAATGTCACTATCAGCCAGACAACAAAAGGAGTCTCATCCCCTTTTTCACTAGTGCTAGACCAAGGAGATATGTTTTTGCATCTGAGGTAAGCACAAACTACCGTCAGCACCTCACCTTACCGCCACAGATCCTTGTGCCTACTCATACACGAATTGCGAAGGCCGTATCAAACTAAGAACCCTTGCAATTCCTAGGCAAGTGCTCTACAAGACTGAGCAGTTATGACAAACTCTGTAAAAATGATGAATTACAAAAACCTTGTACAAAAACAGCAGAGGGACCAAGCGAGTACCCTCCGAATAAGGCATAGACAAGAGATACCTGCAGAAAAAGTGTTGTACAAGAACAACTACAGAGATACACGAAAGATAAAGGAAGCACATGCATCAACAGAAAAAGAAATGTAGACGATAAGTGCTTACATTTTTATGGGCATCCTTTTAGCTTTCAAGCAAGAGCGGCTTGTCCCAGCGCGAAATCCCTTGCGTTAATCCTTTGCGTTCTTCCTTAGTATTGCTAAGTTCCTTCATCAATGATTGCAAATGAACATTGGAACAGTATCAGTGTTCTCAAGTAGTGAATCAGCCACGCATTATGGCTGTGACTGGCGCATGAATACGATCACATGACCCCGCCAAATCTATAAATTTCAAGTGTCGTATTACCAGAATGACACCTTATATACAAATATTCCATCATATTATTGAAGGCCAGGTTAGCTCAGTCGGATAGAGTGTTCGGCTTAGAAACACAAGGTTTCTAGTATCGATACTCGCCCTCGCTAACTCAGCTGTATGAGTAGCACAGGATCTGCTACCGGTAAAAGGTAGAAGCTGATGGTAGATGTAGCGGCTCCACCTCAGACGCTAAAATAATCTCCTTGTCTAGTGCTAGTTGAAAAGGGGATAGCACTCCCTTGCTGCTTGGCTGATACCGACATTAGGCCGCCCCGTCGACTTTACTTTATTTATTGGAAGTTCAGTACGT
The DNA here is from genome assembly GCA_023376005.1 of Doryteuthis pealeii. NCBI lineage: Eukaryota > Metazoa > Mollusca > Cephalopoda > Myopsida > Loliginidae > Doryteuthis > Doryteuthis pealeii. The sequence continues at coordinate 76,656,483 of CM042153.1, forward strand.
CTACTGTTGTTTGGAATAAACAGTAGCAACTTAAGTACAACTTAATCAGGTCCAAGACAGTTGGTATATATTAGAAATCCAAGAATGACCCATCATGAACTTGGCGGACTTTGGGTCATTCCATTCCTTAGTTCTATTGGCTGCTTGACTGCCTTGATTTTGAATTACATTGTGGAGTCTTATATAATTCCTGTCATTCTGCCAGTAGACTTTGTGACATTCGGTTTGTATTAAGTTACAACCGTTTTGTTGCCTTGTCTTCCCAGCTTCAACGGTATTGAAACTTTAATTATATCTTCACATGTGGCTCTCAACACTAAATTAGAACATGCCTGCTAATGGACAGACATGCAGAAATTGTCAAACATATGACCATTTCAAAAAATATGTGCCGAGGAAAGAATTAAAGTCACTATATCAGTGAGTTAGAAACTATGATGCAACTTATGTAGAATGAAGACTCTCTCACCCGCCTTGTTGCAAGGAGTGAAGAACGGACAGGCAACTACTATTCAACTAATGGACACACAGGTGGATAATGAAACTTGAAAAAACTTACAAGGAATCAAGTCCCATTGAAACTTGATACAGGTTAGCGCATGTAAAACATTTTCCCCACTGTCATATTACAAAAAAATGAAAGACTTAAACCAGAGTTAAAAAATCAACAAAAATACAACTAACATCATACATTGGCAAACAGAAGTACCAATTACAGAGAAAGTGGGACATTACTCTTGAAAGAAAAAAAGTTGTTACATGAAACTATATTTGTTATCATAACTCCAGAAACATCCAACCATATTGGGAAAGGACTCATGCAATAAGCTAAACCGGATTAGGTGAGTAAACATTATCCAAAAACATGACAAAAACCCATTTTTATCTGCCTTATGAAGAGTTGTTTTAAAGGAATAGAATGTCTACTGGAATGAGTACACATCAAGACTTGTGCAAGATGCCCAATATCCATTATAGAAGGTATGCAGGGAAAATTGCCATAACACCATGTACAACGAAGTCAAAATGGAATTTACAGAATGGAGAAAAGAGGAGTTATCATTAAAAAAAAGTAAACCAGTTTGGAGTAGCCTGAGCAAGTATTCTCAGACAATGGCCCATTTTTTGATAGCAGAAAAATACATACAAACGCAGAGGCATGGGACTTCCAAAAGAGCAACATCATCACTGCTAACCCATAATCAAAAGGACTGGTTGAAAAAAAAAACATAAAAACAATTAAAAAAAACGTATTATAGAAAGTGCAAAAATCTGTCCATTAGGATTTACTAAAATCCCATCAACTACCCCAGCTTGAACATGGAGTATCATCTGCCGAAAATGCTGCATAGGGAGAAAAATTCAGAAATAACCTCCCAGTGCTAACAAAAAAATAGCAAGTGTAAGTCTCAGTGAAGAAACAGACAGAGGGAAAAATGGAAACAAATATTTTGATAGATGAGGCACAATGGAACTGGAATTGCTAAAACCAAGGACCTAGTTTGAATATGGAGGACCCTATAAAGAAAAGTGTAATGGCGAGACAGGAACAGTAAGGGCTAAGGTAGTTACCATGTTCAGTTACTACGTTGATAAGCTCTAAACCATACCTACAGCGAAATAGTAGAGACCTATTAAAATATACAGTCATATTATACCTGCAAAAACAACACCATGGGTCCCTACACTACTAGAAACGAGAGAAAGCAGCCAGAACCCCCATCAGATAGTTGAGTCCAAAGCACCAACTAAATGGAAAGCAGAATACAGAGACAGCAAAGACCAGCTGGACAACTGCCGAGATCCACTCAGAGAATACACCCACCACCAGAAAAATGAACTATATCAAAACCAAACAGAACTCCTGTTACTTAGCTTAGATTATATAGATATAAAATGACGATAACATAGCAATAAAATATATTGAAAAAACACAAACTTAAGGCCTGATCTAGATGCTAATCAGGTTAGAAATAAGTTATCACTCCCTTGCGCCCAGAACCTCTTCCAGTGATGTCCCACCTCAAGAAAAAAAATAATTAATTACCTCATTCCCCAAATCTCCTTATATCTATGGTCCCCAGCCACCACCCAATGTTATTATTATCCCATCTCCCAATAAAGTTTTGAACACAGCATGTTGTGTTATATATCTTCTGGACTCTTCCCACACTGCGACATAATATCGAAGTCCTGAATTTAACTAAATGTGCATGTAGAATATTGTGAGTTTGTGAGCTACATCACAACCATTTATTCAATGAGATCAGGCAATACTCTGTCTAGGTCTTTCTGTCTGTTATGTTTTGGCATTTGTAACGCGCATAATCAAACCAAGCTTGCCATTTAAATGACAGAAAGCTCTAGGCCGGTATAATTACTGAGAAGTTATAGCCTTTTTTAATGGAACGCTTTAAATTTCAGTTGTCATATAAACACACCATCTATTCATAGCACGTTAGAGCGCCATAAGAATGGGAAAGCTAACAAGGTACTAACAACCTCCGGATAGGGGACATGCCAGCGTGGTACAGCGACACCTAACCTGCCAAGACGGCTAGTAATGAAAGGGGTGCCCTCAATAATTCCCACTATGAACGAGAATGCACCCTACACATGGTTAAGAACTCTAGGAGCTCCTACATCTCGATTCTGAAAGAACTATGTACCAAGAATGCGGAAAAGTTCTGCAGTTCAATGGCCCGTATCACTAGAGTTGGAGAGCGCAATAGGGAATAGAGTTGGAGGGATTCATAATATAGGCTGAAAGCCCATAGGACCTGAACAATGAAGATTGATACGGAGGAGCTTGACGACGTCTGCGTGCCAAGACTTCTCAAAGACTCTTGAGTGCCCCTCAAGTGGGATCTTGTTGGCTTGGAATGTCTGTGATCGCACTTCAAATCGTACTTATGCCAGATCAGACTATCTTTATCTATCATCTAAGCCGATCACGATGAAACAAGATCACGTGCGTCGGGCATCTCTAACTTTGATCTTGAATTAGAATAATAATATCTCACGAATTTTATGCACCGAACGCGGCAGTATTAGTCTTATGGAGTATGAGCTGTCACCCTTGCCAGCAGATCCTCCCTCTCCACACCAGCCGTTGTGCCCGTCCAAAGGAAAGTAGGAACCCAATGCCCGGTTTGGGGCAATGACGAGCCGCAGAGAGTTTGCTAGGAAGTACTGAATTCAGCACACCCACCTTAAAGACTCCAGCCTCCAGATTTGTTTTTTTGGGTTTTTACACCCTTGAGCCTTTCCGTTGAATAAAGAGTAAAGCTGCCAAGGCAACAGGTGTTCTGATATGACTTTATCCTTGTCCTTATTAGATTAGTACTAGCTAAAAGACACCGGGTCCAATGACCGGACAAAAATGCACATTTGGCAACCACCAGGGCAGTGAGAAGAAAGTGGCAAGAAGTAGTTAAGATATTTGGTAAGCAGCGAAAAATACTTCTTGAAACAAAATCATTTAAGACATAAAATAAGATAATATGGGCTATTATCTATTTAACAA
>CM042153.1:76660108-76758946 GCA_023376005.1 Doryteuthis pealeii
ATAGTATGAGTAGATCTATATGGATATTGGCATCTTGCACAAGTTGATGTGTACTCATTCCAGTGACATCTTATTCCTTTAAACAACTCTTATATAGTCAGATAAAATGTGGTTTTTGTCCATGGTTTGATAAGTTACTACTCACCTATATTCGAGGTTTAGCTATGCATGAGTCGTTTCCCCAATTATAGTTGGTATGTTTTGGAGTTATATAATATAAGGTTCATGTAACAACTTTTTCTTTCAATGAGTATGTCTCACTTTCTCTGAATTGGTAACTCTGTTGCCATGTATGAATGTTTTTTTATAAAAAGTTTTTTGTATTTTGTTGATTTTAACTCTGGTTGTAGTTTTCATTTTTGTAATATGAACAGTGGGAAATATGTTTACAATCGCTACCTGTATCAAGTTTTCAATGGACTTGATTCCTTGTAGTTTTTCAAGTGTCATTAATCCACTGTGTGTCATTAGTGATAGTAGTTGCCTGTCCTCTTCACCCATTCCATTGACAACAAGGGGGTGAGAGGAGTCTTCATCTAACATAGTTTTCATCATAGTTCTAACTCAATCTGATATAATGGACTTTCTTCTTTCCTCGCACATATTTTTGAAATGTCCAATGTTTGACAATTTCTGCATGTCCTGTTCATTAGCAGGGCATGTTCTATTCAGTGTTGAGAGCCACATGTGAAAATAATTAAATTCCAATTACCCGTTGAATCTGGCAAACAGCAACAAACGGTTGTACTTAAATACAAACCCGAATGTCACAAAGTCATACTGGCAGAATGACAGGATATATATAAGACTTGCTCACAATGTAATTCAAATCAAGAAATCCAAGCAGTCAATCAGAACTGCAGGAATGGAATGACCCAAATCACCCCAAGTTCATGATGGGGTCATCTTGATTTCTATATATACCACTGTCTTGGACACTGATTAAGTTGTACTTAGTTAGCTACTGTTATTCCAAACACAGTCAGACCCTACTGACTTCAATTAAATAAAGTAAAGTCGACGGGGCGGCCTAATGTCGTATCAGCCAAGCAGCAAGGGAGTCTATCCCCTTTTCACTAGCACTAGACCAAGGAGATTATTTTAGCGTCTGAGGTGGAGCGCTACATCTACCATCAGCTCCTTACTTTACGTACAGATCCCTGGCTACTCATACGCTGAGTTAGCGAGGGGAGTATCGAACTAGAAACTTGTGGTTTCTAGCCGAACACTCTACCGCTGAGCTAACCTGGCCCTTCATAATATGATGGAAATATTTGTATATAAGGTGTCCTGTAATACACACACTTAAATTTATGATTAGGCGGGGTCATGTGATCTATTCATCGGCCAAATCAACAGCCAAAGCGTGGCTGATTCACTACTTAAACACTGATACTTTCCATAGTTCATTTGCAAATCTTGATGAAGGAACTTACAATACTAAGGAGAACCAAAGGATTACCAGGATTCCGCTGGACAAGCGCTCTTGCTTGAGGAGGCAGGATGGCCCATAAAAATGTAACACTTCATCGTCTACATTCTTTTTTTGTTTGATGCATGTGCTTCCTTTATTTTCGGTCATCTCTGTAGTTGTTCTTGTACACACTTTTTCTGCAGGTATCCTTGCCTATGCCTTATTCGGAGTACTGCTTGGTCCTTCTGTCTTTTGTACAGGTTTTTGTAATTTCATCATTTTACAGAGTTGTATAACTGCTCAGTCTGTAGAGCACTTTGCCTAGGAATTGCAAGGTTTTAGTTTGATACCGCCTTCGCCAATTCAGTGTATGAGTAGCACAAGATCTGTGCGGTAAGTGAGGTGCTGACGGTAGGTTTGGTGCTTCACCTCAGATGCAAAAACAATCTCCTTGGTCTACACTAGTGAAAAGGGGAATAGACTCCTTTTGTTGTCTGGCTGATAGTGACATTAGGCTTTACTTATTTTATTACTGTGTTCGCTCCGGGTCTCCTAGGTTTCTAATTTCGCCTTGGTTCGTTAAATCTGTATGCCCGATGTTATACGGTTGCATATCATGCTGTCTTCTAGGTGGTGAAAATCATATTTTCCAGCTATGAGGTGATGTTTATCTATAACATATATAAAGGTCGAATTGTGTGTATATGTATATCCGGAGAAAATTTCGAAAATAAAACAATTAATGACTAAGTAAATATATATACACATTACTATCACCAGGGCTTGGTTTTTGAGCAAAAATAATAGAGATTTGATTTATATAAAGTGAAGATAATTAAAAAATAAAATTTAAATATACAGCATGGATTTGTTTTTTCATTTAATATTTTAGATAGTAGACCATACATTTCTTTCAGAGTAGCTGGATCAATGCAAGGTCTATTTTTTTATTAGGGATTTAAATGGGGCATCCAACAAGGATTCAACTCACGATTCAGTAATAATGGATCTGTGGGACTAACTTAAAATAAAAACCTTCTACCCAGTTAAGATAGAAAGGAATGTTTCTCCTTCTTTCTGGTAACTGTTATTGAAGACAACGTTCATGGCTAAATCTGTTTTGCCCTCAATAAATTTCCCGTAAGTTGCAAACCAAAGCTTTATAATTACTTTTACCAGCTTCTGTGAATGTGAGTGTGTTGTTATACTTTTTCTCTGGCCATGTGCAGGAATAGTGCACATTTAATGTTGTCAATAAATCTTGTGTCAGACTTTTCCTTGATTAGATGGGTTGCCGACCAAGGTTAAGGATCCCCTTCTAAACCATTTGGGGATTTATGTAAGTAGAAAATACCCCAATTCTACTACTATCAGTGTTCCTGAAAAATGAAATTAGATTAGGCTAGGGGAGTAAACTCCCCGAAAACAAATCCGGAGCTGGAGTCCCTAAGGTGGTGTGATGCTGAAACTCAGTGCTACCCAGCAACTCCTGCGACACTACCGCTGTCAAACTGCATTGGTTCCTTACCTTTCCTTTGGATCACAGTGGCAGTATGGAGAGAGGGGGGATTTGCTGCATGGGCAACAGCTTATCCTCCAAATGAACCCACCCAGGCTATGTAGTTAAAAAAACAAAAAAAAAACAACTTTGACACTAGTCCATCGTCTCTCTTGACAGAAGGATGCCAACAATAAAATGTTGTCAAGCTTTGATGTTTTTTCTGATGCCACGAGGTATAGTTCGAATTTCTGCCGACTTGGTTCTTCGACCCTGCTTCCCTAGAGACAATCTTTTTTTTTGGGGGGGGGGGGACTTCCTACTTACAATCCGGAGGTCATTTTTCTTAGCTCACCTCCAATATTTGCCACACCTCCTACTGAAGCACAGGGATTTTAACCATCCTCTTACTTACTCAGGAGGAATTTTTCAAATCCCCTCCAGGACTTTGCCCGCCCCCACTAAAACACAGGGGAATAAAGTTTTCTTCTATGTTGCTGGTCCAGGTTATTTGTATTGGTGGTTGTAAAAGGTCCATGCTTATTCTTCACTTCTGACACTATGTAGTATTTTTCAAGATTTCTATATGATTTTCTCCAGGTTTTGCTATCATGCTTGTAGAAATTATTTTGATTGGCTGCTGGTTTTAGTGTGGATATTTTCATCCATATATACCCAACACATTACTGTGTTCTGGTAGTTGGTGCAGAGCATGTATTTGGTTACAGTCTTTTTGTCTGGTCACAACCTTCCTTTGATTCTACAATGCCTGTCCCTGTATAAGAATTACCCAAAGATTTCTCTGGGAACTTTATAGAAAAGTAGAATTTTACTTCAAGAACAATACTTATTTTCAAGATTTCTATATGATTTCTCGATTTTTTTTCAAATATTCCAAATCTGATAAATAATATCCAGAAAAAGAAAAAGTAACACTGGTATTTTTACTTCCATTTTTTTTTTCTCTTCTTTTATTTACAAATATTAAATGGCCTATGTAATATTTTGAGAGAAAATCAGGATAACAAAGACACTGTTCAGTTCAAGACTTTATTGTTGATGGATAATACGCATATGTGTACTGACCGTAGATATATATATGTTGCATAATTGTGTGGTGGCGTGGGTTTTTGACAAGCCTATAGTGAGAATTCTAAGGGGCTATTGTTTTTTCAGATCAAGTATGGAAAATACCAGTATCAGTTATGCCCCAAATGACCCCAGAGGTGCAAATCTCGCGAGTCACGTGATAGAGTTAGTTAGGTAATCAGTTTTCAACCAGACGTCAGGCAGAGAGGTTGTAACTCAGACCAAGCGGTGAATCAGGGCAATGCAGTAATAAAATCTTTGATCAAAGAAAAACAAAGTCTTGTAGTTGATTAATGCATGACTTAAAAAGAAGCCCTTAGAAAATGAAGCAGCAAGAAGTTAAAAGACTAGACACAGTGACTGGCCAAAGAAGAAGAAGGAAACGAAAACATGGCAACTCTACAAAGAAGATAGAAAGGAGTCATGAATTTGAACTAACAAGTAAGTCACGACTCTATCTGTCTGTCTGTCTCTCTCTATCACACGAGAACTCTCTCAATGTATATACCCAACGAGAGTATATGAGTATACGACATTAAACCGATATGCATACCTAATTTATTTAATTATAATTAATTAATTAACAAATTAGGTATGACTTTAATTAAGCACATAATCTCCCAAAAATTGTCGGCCTTCGCCATTTCAAACACATTGTTCACTTCATACTGTCGTGCTATAAGTCACCCAAAATGTGCGAAATACATATCAGTTTAAAATAAACGAGAAAATTCTGGGAAGCCAGCTAGTGTAATGGTTAGAGTGTCCGCCTGACAGCGTGACAGGTAGGGTTCGAATCATGCACAAAGCACTGCGCTGTCTATAGCTCTGCTGATGAGGCCTAATGGGCTGAAATGTACATACAGACATCGACTTTTTCTCGATTTGTTTATGCTTTACATTTAAACCGATATGCACGCCTAATTCATTTAATTATAATTAATTAATTAACAAATTAGGTATGACTTTAATTAAGCACATAATCTCCAAAAATTGTCGGCCTTCGCCATTTCAAACACATTGTTTGTTCATTTATATATATATATATATATATATATATATTATTTACCAACCCCTCCACACGAGAAGGATGTGACACAAGTCAATTTTTTAAGTGGAGTTTAACAGATTTGAATTCAGAGTTTTCCTTCTCGTTGACTGGTTACCTAGCTGAGGTTAAAGAGCACAGACTTCCCTACTATTTTCCCATAGCTGGGGGGAGAGTAGTTGATGGATACCTTTCCCAAGGGTATTAGCGCTATATGAAATGCAACAGTCTCATCCAGGATTTGAACTTGGGTTGATGAGTCCATTTCCTATGAACCTAACCATTACACAACGTGCCTCTATAGATATATGAGAGAATGAGGTAGTAAATTATTTTTGTTTCTTAATTTGACGTCACTGAAGAGTTCTGGTGCAAGGGAGATAACTTAATTTTAATTATTACAAAGCTTAAAGAAAGTATTAGATTTGAAAATAATATTTTATTTGAGTAACAAAACAATAAAGATATTTGATTTTATGATCATTTACATATTCTGGAACAATAACATTGTTGAAGTTCTAAGGATATTGTGAAATAAATAAATAAATAACATTGAAATTAAATTTTAATCTCCCTCAAAAGCAGAAACCTAGACTATAGCTGTACTACTCTTAATTTTGATATCTTTAGATTCACGAATAATAGACTGGTCGTAGTCAAGGAAAGTTTAGAAGATTTTAAATGTACGAAAGATTACTTAGACTTGTGGTGAACCGGAAGTTATCACTCCGAAGGGCAAAAGTAAAATGATGAAAAATAACGTTCTGCGCAAGTGGATCGCGCAGCATGAGAAAAGAAAAATTGAAATATTAAAATTATTAATTATTGGCCAATCAGAGATGTTTGCACCTAAAATAAATTATCAAATAAACTCCTTTCTGGAGCCTACCAATTTCTTATAAATGAGATGAGGAAGTTTTTCAGAGATCAGCAGATGACAAACCAACTTGTCTGAATACACCACACATTTCACTCTGATGAAATTTAGCCCTTTAATGCATAAGGTATAATAATCTCTATCTCTCTCTCTCTTTATTCCCTGACTGCTGCTTAGACTTTTAAACATTATACTCTTTCTTTCTCACTTTAAGACTTACAACATTTCTACACTTATATTACATGAAGCGCATGGTGTAATGGTTAAAGTCATGGGAAATGGACTCGTCACCCCGAGTTCAAATCCTGGACGTGGTAATTGCATTTCATTTAGTGCTAATACCCTTGGGAAAAGTATGAATCCTACTCTCCCTCCAGCTATGGGTAAATAGCAGAGCAGACTGGGTTCTTTAACTCATGGCTAGGTAACCAGTCTAGGAGAAGGAAAACTCTAAATTCAAACCTGTTGAACTCCGCTTAAGAAATTGACCTTGTGTCACATCCTGCTCGTGCGGAGGAGTTGGTAAACAGATATATTACATGAACATTCAAAAAGGACTTTTACAGGACATTACCCAGTATTCTCTACTACCATTGTAATTTTTGTGTCAATACATATTTTGTTTGTTAAATGTATGAGTTCTTTGTCTTTTCTGCTATTTACTAATAAATATATTATTATAGTGTGATGGGTACTTTGCCGAAATACTTATTAATAACCGCTTCTCACCAACTATAGACTATAGACTAGATGCCTGCTCCTACTCTCCAGAATAAATTCAGTACACATAATCTTTCAATTGCTGGACTACTATTGATTTTGGATCCAAGGGCGCCTCCTGTGGTATAAATGGGTAATGAGTTAGGGTAGACTATTTTTGAAGTTCTTGTTGGAGGTGCGTGGTTTAATGGTTAGAGTTGTAGGAAATGGACATGTCGACCCAAGTTTAAATCCTGGACGAAGCTACAGTTCACATAGCGCTAATACCCCTGGGAAAGGTATATATTAATGAAATTTATTGTGTACAGTGCTCAAATGCACCACAACATGAATCCAACTATTCTGCTTCCAGCTATGGGTAAATAGGGCAGACTGGGCTCTTTAACCTTGGTTAGGCAACCAGTAATCTATTTCACTAATTTTTAAATTTTTTCTTAAGGAGTTCGATTCTCACTGGGTGCCCTGGCCTTCTGCCAAAGTAAGCTTAAATAAATGACAACTGACTTCAGTTCAGAAATTAGCGCAGGGCATCACCGTTTAAAAGTAACCAATCGTTTAAAAAGAAAGTAATTGAAAAATAAGTCGTTGCACCCAATTATGAAGTTTTGAAATAAAATATTCGAGTGGTAAGTCTGTAATTTAATTTCAAGTGAACAGAAGAAACTTTTTAGTGAGCGAAAGTTCCCCAAAAGAAACTAACACTCTTAGAAAACCACAAATAAAAAAGGGGTATTCATTTATTTAGCCGACACTGGTTTTTCATGTCAAGGAACTTTTAACTTTGCTGATGTGAAACCAACTGTTGATCCAGTGTATGTAACAGAAAATAAAAATATCAATGTTGTTAATGCTTGTTTTTCACTTTCATTTCTTCAATTAAATACATTTATTATTCAATAATATAATCATCGTAGTAAACCAATAAAAAAGGATTAAAAAAAAAAAATTAATTAATTACTGATATTTTATAAGTCTAATGTCAATGTATTTAGTTTCATAACGAAAAAAGATCGTTTTAGAATTCAAATTAATTGTAAAGTTAACGTTTTTATCGACATTAAAAATCGACAGAATATTTTGTTTCTTTGAAAGAAACAAAATATCCCGTCGATTTTTAATCAGAAGGTCTTGAAATAAAATAACTGATGCATTATAAAAATCATTCATTGATAAATCAACACTGAAAATTTCATTAAAATCGGATAATTCCCTGATTTTGGGGATTTTTTTAAAACGGGGGTGTGGGTAAAAACACGACAAATTGGATATAGTTTCTTCTTAACCTACTTTTTAAAAAACTGTGGCATAAAAGTCGAATTGAGTGTTATTTAGTACTGTCTGAAGTCAATAGGCACTTTTAATGTTATTAAAAAAAAGAAGAAATATAGACAGTAGTAGTACGTACACTAGAACAGATCGGCAGGTCTCGGCCCACGTGAGTATTATTATACATAAAATATTATCAGCAGCAAATGTTGATCAGTCAGCAGAGGTGACCCAACCTCGGCACCGCTTCACTGTGTCCGACCTGTCTCTACCCGACAAATGAGGACAACACACAAAAGGTAGCATTTCATGACGACGTGCCGGTGATGAACATTTAAGAAGTGTCTAGGGGGAAAAAGAAAGGGCTGTTGTAAAGAACTTTAAAGTCATCCATCCGATCTAACTAAAAAAGAGATAAAATAAGAAAAAAAAATGGTTGGAACATACTCTGTAGTTGCCATATCAGGGAGTTGTGGAATGGTTCTGGGAGCGACCCTTTACGGTCTTTATTTGTGTCGTAAAGCCCATTCCAAGAATATCTACGAAACAAAAAAATCAGTCGAAGAGTATATGCACTTCCATTATGGGAACTTTGAACAAAGTTCACCCGGCAGTTATTGGTACAAGGAACATACAATTGATGATGGATTTAATTTCCCTGTTCGATGTGTTATACTCTGTGCCAAACATTGTACAATAGAGGTATGTGCATCGTCTTTATATATTTATTTATTTATTTATTTATTTGTGTGTGTGTGTGTGTGTGATTTCAGTTTTTTTTTAAAATAATCCCCAAAACTTTTTTCTAGTACGAATTTAAGCACGATCTATTTCCATCGTCTTTGAATAAATACTATGCCTTATATTGGGTTATTGTATTAAATAATATTTTCGAGGTTATGAAATACCCATCAATAAACTACACCAACGAGTTTTTTAATGAATAGAAATAAAATTCATTCAGCTAAGTTACATCCTTAAAAAAGTCAATTTTATCATATAACACAATATTTAATGGGGGCAAGGAGCATGTTCGATCATGTTGCTATAATTTTATAGAAACAAACTGGAAAAAAAACCCTATTTTTTAAAAAGTGATTAAAAAAAAAAAACGCCCAACTTTTTATGTTTTTTTATTGAACTTCTCTTTAATCTTTCAAAAAGACTTAAGATTTTAAACACGTGTCTGTATTGTAAAATAAAAGTAATTATTCACTATCCTTCTCAGAAAGCTGTTTATGTGGGTTAGACATGACTTGGTTTAAACTTTTAAAGTGGTTGTGTTGTTTTTTGTTAAGCCCTTTAAATAAATGGTTGTGTTGTATTAAATATTCGGTTAAGCGAACCTTGGTAATTTCGTCGAAAAAATTTTTTTCTTCTTATGTAGTGTGATCTGTTCTATTTTGAAATGACCTTCATTTCTTTTGGATTTTTGTTTCATTTTCGAGAAAAAACAAATTTTAAAGAAGGAGGCTAGTAAAGTGGTTAGGGATTCAATTTACAATAATAAACCTATAATTCATGATTGCACCTTGATTTTGTGTCCGTTCTTATAACATCGATGCTGTTGTATTTACATTTTTTCCACCTAATCTTAGTTGATATTTCAGTCCATGTGTGCAAAATCTGTCAATCACTGAATTAAATTTAGTATTTAAAAATAAATAAATACTTTGCTAAAATAGTTTTAGAACTAAAGTAATCGTTAGAATTGTCGTAGATTTATTTTAATGAACATCTAAATGACAAAAATTAGAGACAAACAATCTAATTACTCCAAGTTTTAAGGTCTTTTTGAGAAAGATTGTTACAATATGAAACGTGGTAAATACGATTACCGTTTGCCTCCACAATAACATCTAATAAACTTCTTAGTTTTGGTGTAGAAAAAAACTACAGTTTTTAAATATTTGGAAACTTGATTTTTAATTAAAAAAACACGAATAGTATCAATTACATAACTGTAGTAAATTAATTAATTCGGATATAAAGGAAAACTAACTTTTTCCATTCATATTCGGCATTTTTTCTGAAGAGTGGGTCAGAATGTTTTGCTCGTTAAAATTAAAATGATATCTTGTCATTTGTGACCCATTGAATGGCAATTATTTTCATTGATCTTGGGGTTAATGTTCATACATATCATCGAAAAATGAAGTATATAAATTAAACAAAACCGTCTGAATTTGAATCCTCAATCAGCTGGTTTGTAGTAAAAGTAAGTTTCGTAGTTGTAGGGTTTTTTTTAAACTGATGATTGATGGAAAAAGGAAAAGTTTTAAAAGCAGGGATTGAACTTATAAAATATTTGGTCTTAAAATTCAATGTTATTGTTTTTTAAACAATATTATTTGAGATTTGATATATACATAAAAAGAAGAAGAAAGAATTGAAAACAAAAGAGAAAGATTTTGAAGACCAAACAAACAATAGTAATAGTCAGTTTCTGTGAATTCTTACATTCCAATATATATATATATATATATATATATATATATATATATTTAGCTTTGATGCCAAGGACAAATCTTTGAACCTTGGTCATGGTCAACAATTACATTATAACTGTAAAATCATTTGAGGCCATTATCTTTAAATTCATTTTTGTTTTTAATAAATACGCATGTTCTTTTTTATGAATGACAATCTGTGTGTTTTTTTTTAAATTTTAAGAATTTGATATCATGAATGTTTGAAAATTAAATAATCTTGTTACTTTATCGGGATAAAGATTGGTGTTGAGTTGTGTACATACAATAAGATACATTTGAGCAAAATTGACCGAAAAAATAGTTTAAAATGTATTAAAAATAAATTACATGTGTAATAATATTATTTTGCTTTTTTTACTGATGCTCATTATGTTACTACTTTTCGACTTAGACAAAATTTGACCTTAAATAACTGATTTAATTAATTTTAATTTGTTTTTAAAATGAAGAGCAGACGAAAAATTGGGTATACCTAGTAGTATAGAGATTTTATGAACTCGCGGTTAAATGACTTTCTTTTGACTTATTTCCGCAATTATTTTTATTAATAATCGAAGATCATTTGAGAGACAATTGATGTAAACTGTGATTGATGAATAAATAAAAAATAAAAATCATTATTTAAAAATTTGTATATTATTATATCTTATAGTTTAATTAAAATAATTTTTCACGTGTGCCAGTTTTGTAGTCCACGTGTGCGTGGGTTTCCGCATTGTTACAAAATATTCTCTAGTTTTCTTTTTCTTTTTTTCTTTTCCTTTTTTTTATTGAGTTTTATGGATTCAATCAAAAATATACAGATCTTTGCTATTTTTTGTTTGTCCAATTAAGGAATGTCTGTACACAGTACTGTAAACATTTTATCTTTTTATTGATTTCATTGATTTTAAAAAAAAATGTACGTTTTGAATTTAGAATATAAGTTTGTAATAATTACTAATTTGATAATAAATAACTAAATCGACACTATCCAATTGCTATAATACTAGTAATAGTCGGTTAGTTCCGTTCGTTTGAGGTGCGGTTTCTCAGCTTTTTCTTGAAGGAGGGAAATATAATAGACATAGATTAGTTTCATTTTGTAGACTTTTCGCTCCTAAATAATAATAATAATATAACTGTATTATTCCCTTCAGTTTCGTTTAGGCACCGAAAAAAAAGTTCAATTATAACAATCTTTAAATCAACCTCGATGGAATTTCAGTAAAGCAGCTTTTAAATTTGATATTAAAAAATTTAAATTCAATATTTTTTAATTAATAGAAGGCAAATATATGTGTTGTCTACTGTATAGGTGTAATTAAGTATTACTTCGTATATCTGTGTGAAGTGATTCTCATGTTCATTCATTACGATGTACAACCTCTTCTTACGACCTTCACCTTTGCCAAAAAAAACAGTGAAGAATAACTTGAAAAATATTGACCGATTTTCAATGCCATAAAAAGTAGAAACTACAAACAACAGCGATTTTGTTTAAGTTTTATACAATAACTTTCTTAAAATTGCCATCTTACGTGATTTATTTTTTGTTTTGTTTTTGTACATCTCAAAATAAAATGAAACCAACTTTGAATCTACGTCAGTAGTTGATAGGTATGAGTCCTGCACCCCTGACGCATAAAAATCTAAAAGGACTCTGTAAAATCGTATCCATGCGCCCGACTAAACTAAATCTTAATACAAATAATTTTATAGTTATTTATATGACATAGAGTTTTCCTATGGAATACGAACTTTTAAACAGATCTATTTGATCCATAGATGGAACCCTAACGGGTACTACCACTCTGGGTCAGAGTGGACCTGGGGGTATTGGCAATGAAGGGGTACTCCACACTCCCTAAATCCCCAGAACTGGATCTCACCATCATATGCAGTTTAGTGTCATACCAAGGACACACTTGAGAGGTGGCGTCTTACCTAGGGTCTGCCAAAATGTTGACTTGTCTTCATCTTAAAAATGAATTAAAATTAATTAAATCGATTATTTAAGGTCAAATTTTTGTCTAGGTTGAAAAGTAGTAACATAATGAGCATCAGTAAAAAAAAAGAAAAGAAAAAAAAGCAAAATAATATTACACATGTAATTTAGTTTTAATACATTTAAAACTATTTTTCAGTCAATTTTGCTCAAATATATCGTAAAGATGACGTAAAATCCGTCTTTTACAAAATAAATTTAACCCTCCCGATTTAAAAAAAATTACCAAAAATCAGGGAATTATCCGATTTTAATGACATTTTCAGTGTTGATTTATTAATGAATGAATTTTATAATGCATGAGTTATTTTATTTCAAAGATTGCAGAAATTCTTACCAAATTTCAAGAAGTTTCTTTAATATCTCTATTAAAACTTCTAAAAAAAAATATGATCGTATGTGAAGTATTTGCAAAGTTGTCAATATCAAACCCTGGGAGTTACTTGCACACACAAGGATTCGATAAATGCTAGGGTGCCAGAAGAGGGATCGATAAACTTGGTCGATGTCGAAAGCTGAACCTTAAGAAATAATCTAATTTACTGATGCCAAAACGACTGCCATGATTGTCCACTCTGTGTATTTTTTGCGACTTATTCATTTTGATAAGATTGAACACTTTTCAATTTCTATATTTCAAAGGTGATATTCCCAGTAGTGGTGGGGGAGGATGCAGAACAACAGTCTTGCAGGGTTTGGTATGCAGTTTCCCTTAATGCATATGAAAATTACATCTTTTTATTCATTCATTTATTTTACATGCCAAGATGTCTTGAGGAATTAAGTATTTCATGAAGGTAGTTTATGGTAAAAAAAAGTTTGGCAACTCTTGGATTTTAAATTTTAGATATATTATTTATTTTAAAATGTCAACACTCAAGACCCAGTTTATTACAAAAGTATTATTAAACAGCTTTCTTTTTTTTATATTTTTTCTTTCTTTTTTTTTCTATTTTTTTTCTTTCTTTTTTTTTCTATTTTTTTTCTTTCTTTTTTTTCTATTTTTTCTTTCTTTTTTTTTCTTTTTTTTCTTTCTTTTTTTTTCTATTTTTTCTTTCTTTTTTTTTCTTTTTTTTCTTTCTTTTTTCTTTTTTCTTTCTTTTTTTTTCTTTTTTCTTTCTTTTTTTTTTTTTTTTTTTCTTTTTTTTCTATTTTTTCTTTCTTTTTTTTTTCTTTTTTTTTCTTTTTTTCTTTCTTTTTTTTCTTTCTTTTTTTTTCTTTTTTTTTTTTTTTTTTTTTCTTTTTTTCTTTCTTTTTTTTTCTATTTTTCTTTCTTTTTTTCTTTCTATTTTTTTCTTTCTTATTTTCTATTTTCATTTTCTTTTTCCATCTTTTTTCTCTTTCTTTTTTCTTTATTAACAAATTTGTCTATTGTCTAAGTTAATTAGATTAATCACGCGATCTTAATAGGCATGTCACCAGAGTGATGGGGGTGCTATTAAATCTGGGTGTGACTTGCATCCATGAGTGATTTTCAGGAGGTATATGCTCGCCAAGAGACGTTCTTGAATTCAGAATAAAAGTATTTTGTGTAAAGATTCACTTTGGCTAGATGTGTGGTTGGAGAGGCCCCTCTGAACAATCAGCAAACGCCAACCCTTTTTATCATATATGTGCTAGAAGGTGGTGGCTAAGGGTCTTAGTTTTCCTGGGAATGATGTTAAACTCTATCTGGTGATGTTTCAATTCTGGAGCTCTGGGGAATGTGGAGTACATTACTTCATCACCATTACTCCCAAGTCCACTCTGACCCGGAGTGGTAGTACTTGTTAAGGTCCCATCTATGGGTTACATAGAAAAAATGAGTTTGTAAAAAAAAAAAAAAAAAAAAAAAAAAAAAAAAAAGATTGAGTTTAAGAAAAAAATTTGAATACCCATTAAGATTGAATAAAACAAAATGTCTTTGGCATAAGATAACCCAACAAGGGTTGACATGCCATAAAATCCAACCAACAAACAACTTAAGTCTATTACAAGAATACATGTTCTGAATTTGTCATAGCCAATTACTTAATTTCACATAGTAAACCATTTTCTATTTTATTCATCCAAGAGTCAATATCATAGTAAACATTTCATTGATAAAAAGTGGGATGAGGTGTACTTGTCTAGTATATCCCACTGACAAAATGTCTTCATTAATGTACAAAAAATATGTAGGTATACAGAGATGCTGATAGGTACGCGTCATGTGTCCCTGACGTACAAAAATCTAAAAGGACACAATAAAATCATATCCATGCGTCCCAGTGTTTTTCTTTTTTCTTCCCTCCCCATTTCAAGCTTAGAAATGAATTACAGAGGATAGGTTACAAGGTAGGGGTTAAACGGCTTAAAGTTGTTTCTCTAGATCATAAATAAAAATCCTACAATTTATTAAGAAACTTTAGTTGGAACCTATAAATTTTCCCTGGGACTCATTTAAAGTAAATATGTGCATCCCAGGACACACTAGAATCAAAAGCTCTCAGCATCACTGGGTATGTAATACTTACATTCATCATCCAGATAAGAATAAATTTCTGACCTGATCTTCATTTTTTTTATTTTTATTTTTATTTATTTATTTATTTATTTTTCATACCATACATTTACATTTGAAAAGCATGTCTTCAACCTGATACAATTCACTTAACCACTATATTCCTTTAGTTTTGCCCTCCTTCTCTGCTTACGGTCAATTCACATTGAAAGCACCGGTTCCTGCTAGATCACTGAAGTTAAGCAGTAACGAGCCTGTTCAATGGGTGACCATTTAAGCAACAGCAGGTACTGTAAGAAACCAAATACCAAAATGAATTCGGCATTAAATGACCCAAAAATGGTTGATATTTATTTATTTATTATTATTTTTTTTACTTGCTGTTCAATGTGTCCGATGATGATACCATACAAATCATTTTCCTCCAATTTATTTGATCTCTGGTTGCATCTTGCTAACTGCCTATGGGAATGTTAAAATACTTCAGGTTTCTCTTGATGTTGTCTTTGTACCTGAGCTTTGGTCTACTGATTCCATGTGATCCCTCTCTCAGTTGAGAGTACAGAATCTGCTTTGGTAGTCTGTCAACCCCAAGTCTGTTTAAGTGGCCAGCCCATCTCAGGTTGTTTTGGACAAGTATGTCGTGCATGCCAGGGAATCCAGTTATCTTCAGGATAGTCCTGTTTGAACCATGCTGCCACCACTTGACATTTAATATACTGCACAAGTGACGCATGTAGTAGACATGTAGTCTGTGGGCATTCGCTTTGTATACTGTCCAGGAAGGTTGAGAGAACTATGGCATGGTATACTGCACACTCCCCAAACCTCCAGAACTGGAACCTCACCATCAGAAAATTTAACATCATTCTCTGGACATGAAGATCCTCAGCCACAGCCTTCTAGCACCTATATGATAAAAAGGTTTAGGGCTGGCCATAAGGGCAATAGGGTTGGTGCAATCATAAAAGTGCTAGGGCTTGATGTGATCAACCGATTGATCAGAGGGGGTCTCTCTGACCGACCGCCTAGTCCAAGTAAGGCCATACTTCTGGCCTTGTGCCACATCTATACTAAGCTTAGTAAATAACTATCCCACTAAACAAAGAAACCAAACAATTTGACCTTTACTTTCATCTTTGGGATAATGCTTATTTTCTATCGAGTTCATCTTCTTTTTTTCTTCTTTTATTTTTAAATTACATTAGCAACCGAGCTGTCTAGATGGCTATTCTGGTAAATGTTTACAATAACAGTCCTGAATGGCTCTTGAATATCTCTTGGCCCAGCCTATACTATACTTCTTGGTTTTCACAGATAAATGTAGTAATTTCCTCTCCAGTGTCGGATATCTGCAGACACCAACAAATTTGGCAAACAACTTTACTGACCAATCAGATTCAATGATTAAAAATTTTGGTCAATAGCAAGAAGTTCTGGAATGAGTAGGTTATTTGGAAATCATTACAGTGTGTGTGTGTGTGTGTGGGGGGGGGTTACTTAGTAGGTGGTAAGTTAAGTAAGTTACTAAAGTTGGCAGAGAGGCCTAGATGGACAGCGAAGGAGTCCAGATTGTGCATATTAATTCAAATGAAAATTATTTGGTTATTCTATGAATAGTTTATTTCTTTTTGTTCTTATGAAGAACTGCGAAGAGTTCCACAAATTGATTGATTTTTAATTGATTTGCACTGCTGATGAGATCAAAGGAGGTCGAAACAGCTGTCTAGTGCTCCGGATGTTGCAAATGGTGTTTGCCGAGTTGTCTGGTTGTGATTCAATTATCAATTATATATAATTCCTCTATCAAAATTTAATCAAATTATATCATTTAATCAGTAAAAATAAAAATAAATTCTCTACTTTTCCTTATTATAAACATATTAAAGTGTATATGCTTAATTTTTAATGCTCAATGACATATACATACCAAAACAGATGCAACTCGTATATACAGAGACGCTACTAATAGGTACGTGTCCTGCGTCCCTGATGCACAAAAATCTAAAAGAACACAGTAAAATCATATTCATGCATCCCAGAGTTTTTCTTTTTTCTTCCCTCACCATTTCAAGTTAACTGTAAATACATTTCAATAGCTTCTTAGAATCAAATTACACAGGATAGGTTACAAATTAGGAGTTAGATGGCTTTAGTTGGGACCCATAAATTTTCCCAGGGACTCATTCAAAGCAAATATGTGCATCCCAGGATGCAGTAAATCAAAAAGCTATCAGCATCACTGGAGTCTATCCCTTTTTTGGTAGTGTCAAATCAGGGAATCTTTTTTGTTGAGGTGGAGCGCCACAACTACCGGCAGTTCTCCACTTTACTACACAGATCAGATTTACCTAATCTGTGCTACGCTACATGCGACCTTGTCACATCCTACCCATCGCGAATTGATTTGTTAAAAATCAATCTATCTTCCTGCCCTGTCAGCTGGGTTGTAGAATATACACCGACTGCACTTCTACAGAGGGGAAAGATACCCCCCCCCCAATGGGGCCATCTAGTTGGCTATGGGTGGCAACCCATGATACTTAAGGATGGAACCCTGGTGGTTGAGCAGTCCATGACATGTAACACTCCACTTTGGCCCTTACTTAGGCTAGATGGGCAGTTGGATAGGTGCCCTCCAATTAATTGGCTGTTCATGTCAAGCCCTAGCACCTATATGGTTGTGCCAACCCTATTGCCCTTATGGCATGTCCCAACACTTTTTATCATCTATGTGCTAGAAGACGGTGGCTGAGGGTCTTAGTGTCCTAGATATGACGTTAAACTCTATCTGATGGTGAAGTTCCAATTCTGGAGCTCTGGGGAATGTGGAGTACCCTTTCATCACCATTACTCCCAGGTCCACTCTGGACCAGAGTGATAGTACCTGTTAGGGTCATATCTATAGATTAAATAGAAAAAATGAGTTTAAAAAAAGAATTATGTACCCATCAAGAATGAATAAAAAAAGCACTGTCTTTGCCATAAAATAACCCAACAGGGGTTGACATACCATAAAAGCCAACCAACAGCATTAGCTTTAAGTGGAAGGTGCAAACAGCCTAATCCACAATTTGAACTTGGATCACAGTTCATTTCCCACTATAAATAATTCATGCTACATTTGCCTCTTGAAATTTTACAAAAAAAAAAACAATTGCAAGTATGTTCCATTTTTTTTTTTCTTCATTCATAGATAATTTGTAACATTATTTTAGACTAGTATAAAAGTATATTATATATAGGGGTTGGTTTAGCTCAATCGGTAGAGCACCCGACTAAGAATCGCAAGGTTCCTAGTTCAGTACTGGTCCCTGCCAACTCAGCGTATGAGTAGCACGGATTGGGTAATCTGATCTGTGCGGTAAAGTGGGGAGCTGACGATCCACCTCAACATAGACTATCTCCCTGGTCTAGTGCCAACGAAAAGAGGATAGACACCCTCATTGCCGGCTGATACCGACAATAGGCCACTCTGTCAACTTTTTAACTTTTTATAAAAGTATTTATTTACCCAACCACTCTGCTATGAACAGGATGTGACACAGGGTCAATTTTTAAGTGGAGTACAGCTGGTTTGAATTCAGAGTATTCCTTCTCAACTGGTTGCTTAACCAAGGAAAAAGAAGCCAGTCTACCCCACTATTTACCCATCTATCTATATCTATACATATATGATATGATGGCAGCAAACTCGTATTCAAGTATTGCCATTGCTTGATATAGTAACAATAATAATAAAAAAAATAAAAAAATAAAAAAAAGCTCAACAGTTCAAACAATCTAATAATGGTGAGCTTCAAAAAAGTTCAACAATGAGCTGCAAAATTCATTTCTCTTCTTTTTGCCGTTTTAGGCTACAGCCAGCCTTAGTACATATAAAGGACAAGATATGTATTGCATATCAAGCAATGCCTGTGCCTGAAGCTTTTTTAAGTGAGGAGAGGCTTTGCACAGAACCAATCCCACTCTCTAAGTGACTGCCACATTTGAACCAAAAAGAAGAACAAGTCAACATCATTGGCTGCAGCGGCCGCTGCAGGTTAAATTTTGGAGTTTTCCTTCTCCTAGACACTCCTAGATGCATGGAATGCATCTCTCCCAGTGGTTTTACTACGCGCCTGGATACCAATCAAAGTATTTCTACGTCCCCGCGTATGTTATTTGCTAGATGGCCGTTGAGCGAAAGACTTCATCCGCCCTTTGACAGGTTTTGTTTTTCATCCTGTTGGATGTCTAGCTATCTTCCTCACCAGATAGGCTTGGTGGGGTAACCGGTTTAGTCGCCGATAACCCGACTATGAGACAGGTAGTACTGGGTTACATAGTACCAGTAGCGCCATATGCGACCTGACACATATATACATATATAAAGGGGAGTTGTGTGAATCTGTATGTCCGGAGGAAACTTTGAAAATAAAACAATTAACGACAAAGTAAATATATATATACACATTAAATATCACCAGGGCTTGGTTTTTGAGCAAAAATAATGAGATTTGATGTATATTCGTGAAGATAATTAGAAAAATAAATTTAAATAATAACGGCATGGAATTTTTTGCATTTAGTATTTTAGATAGGAGACATTAATTTTTCTTTTCAAATTGCCTGGATCAATGCAACATCTTTTTTACATTTTTTTAATGGGGCATCCTGTGAGGATCGAACTCACGATTCAACAATAATGGATTTACTAGACTACCTTCTTTTACCCCTCCCCTACCCAGGCAGCACCGGGTAGCCGCTTCTAGTGTTATATAAATGCTAGCTTAATAGCCGCCCGATATGGCGGCTTTTAAGCTAGTAACTAACTAAGGGAAGAACAGATGCCTTTTTTAAGAGTATTAGCGTGAAGGGAAAACTGGCAACAGCCTGAACTCTGATTATCAATTCCATTTTCTCTATGACGATAAATGTGTAAAATTATTGAAAGCTACACACACCATAAGTAGGTAGCTAGCTGGCAAGCTAGAAATAAGTTTATTAATATCTATGTATATAAAAGTCATTGTCACTTTTGTCTGTTCACCCAAAAGTGTGAAACTGTTGAAAAGAGAGAGAGAAAGGAAGGGAGTACTCCAACCTTTTAGACACAACATTCTCTGTGGAGTGTTAAACAAAAATCTCTGTCGTGATATTCTAACTTCTGTTACTATTGGCTGCAAAAATTTAGGGTTTGCATTTTATTGCAATTAAAGCAAATGTTTTTCTATTTAAAAAACAAAAATTAATATAAGTTTACATCTTAACAAATTTATTAATCAATTTTTTTTATTAATAGCATTTATCAGATGATTCATAGTTTTTTTAAAGCCAAAAATTCTTATTCAATTTAAAATAAAACATTATTACAATATAGCTGTCGCCATACAATTTATTATTATTATCATTATTATTACTAGCAAATATATGCACCCTCCGGGTGCAAGTATTTAAGTTTTAATGTAATGAAATATAGTATTAATTAGAAAGCTAATGAAACTAAATAAGAATGCAGATAAAAAGATTTATAACAGAGGGGAATATAATCGAAAAATAGAACAACTGAAATTTACTCTTCCATCACTCTCGTCTTTCATTGCTAAATTTTTCTAATTTAAGTATTTAGTTAAAAGAGGAAGTAAAGAATAAAATGACAGTTATCTTTTCTTGTTAATGGATTTCATTTAAGATTAATTGAAGAGATTTGTGCTTATATTCATTAAAATAAAACCAAACAGTTAGAAACCAATAATACTAAGCATATATTTATTAAAATTACATTTTTAATATCAATATGCAAATTAGCCTGCCGTTCACACTCTAAACCGCTATTTTGTTGTATATATAAATATAATTGCATATTTGTTAGTATGTAGATATGGTTAACAGTATAAATAATGTAAAACAATTTTATTAATAATTGAAGTTAAAATAAAGATAAATTCATGGTGAATGTGACGTTAATAACTAAGGGAATTGTAACTTGAGTAGTGGTTTAGTTTCGGTTACAGACAGAAAAACACACAATCTCCATTATAATAAAATTTACCTTTATCATCATCATCATTATTATTATTATCATCTTCAGCACCACATACTATTATTATAATTTTTTTTTCTTTCTTTTTCTTAATTTTTAGTGGCTGAATAGTTTTGTCATTTGTTTTGTTTTGTTTGATTGATTTTAACAGCATGTTATGTTGCATACCCTTCTCATTACTTCTTCTATTCTTCTTCTGATCTTCTGACATCTTAGGTTCTTCTTCTAGCGTCTGGACTTCGTCTTGGGGACTTCGTGTCTGGTCTTTCATTGGGGATTTCTCTTTATCAGAAGCCCTGTGTCATTGGTAGTTTTTAGATAATAACACAAGACTTCGATTTAACTTAGATCATATTTTATTATGAAATCCCCACCAGACTACCTGCGCAGATCGACTCAGAGCGTGTATAACATGACTCCCCACTGTCGTGGTTTCTCGCTGTCTGACTAAAATCTATTTCTAATCTAAACCGGAAGAGGGTCTTCTCCACCGATTCTCATGGTATCCACTAGAAGGAAGGATCAGGACAGGTCAAGCCTTGTCATTCAAATCCTTCAAGGCCATGGGCTGCAGCTTATAACGGCCATTTTGATTTCTACACTATTGCACATAAATATTAGGTATCTAATAATTATGTAACAGTTATCTTGTCTAGGATTATTGTATGTCTAGATTCATATATACATTCTTTTATAGTTGTTTTTTGAGGTTTTCTTTCTTTTTTTTCCTTTTGTACATGATCCTTTTCTGTTATGATATTCACCCTGGGTTGGTGGAGCTGGCTCCAACCAACGAATTCACCTGTAGTGAATTCACGGAAGAAGTAACAAGGAAAATTCACAAGTGGTCTCCTAACCCCACATACATATCCTGGTCAGGGGAAGAAGATGCCCCTGTTTGCTGCAGATTTTCCACAGACGCACACTAGAACCACTTTGGCCAGATTGTGCCCTAATACTACTGAGTGCCAGACCTGTCCACTTCTGGTGAACCTACCAGGAACTTAAGTTCCTGACGGTATGGCTCTGACACTACCAAGTTTACATAGCCCTGTGGCAATGAGGATGGGTTGGACTTTAGAAATAATATGCTAGATGGCCGTTGAGCAAAGAGCTTCCTCTGTCCTTTTACAGGTCTTGATTTTTGTTCTGCTGGGTTTTTAGTCACCCTCCTCACCAGACAAAATCTATGGGGTTACCAGTTTAGTCACCGAGGATCCGACTATGAAATGGGTAATACTAGGTTACAGAGTACCAGTAGTATATTGAGCAACCTAACTTTCTCCTGAATAAGAGTACATGCATTTACCCAACCTCGTTCACATGAGGAAGGTCAATTTTTAAGTGAAGGTTTAACAGGTTTGAATTCAGTTTTCCTTCTCCTAGACTGGTTGCCATACCAAGGTTAGAGCTCTGTTTGCTCTACTATTTACCCATAGCTGAAGGGAGAAAGTTGGATCCAAACCTCTCCACAGGATATTAGTACTATGTGAAATGAAAACAGCCTCCTACAGGATTTGATCGTATCCATGCATCCCAGGTTTTTTTTTTTTTCGTTTTTCTTCCACCAGTTCAAGTTAACTGTAAATACATTTCAATAGTTTCTTAGAAACAACTTACACAGGATAGTTTACAAGGTAGGGGTTAGACGGCTTTAGTTGGGACACATAAATTTTCCCGGAAACTCATTCAAAGCAAATATGTGTGTCCCAGGACACACTAAAGGAAAAAGCTGTCAGCATCACTGAAGTGGCAAATGGCATCTTTCAGTAGGACAGTGCATCTTTGTCTTGTTGCGTATATTGTACAGGAATAGTTTTTAAGAGCATGAAGATTTGACAGTGTTCCCTTACCACCAAACTTTACGGATCTCAATCCCATTGAATATTTATGAGATGTGTTGATCCAACAAGTTCATTCTGCATCTACTGCATACTGCAGTTAAAGGACTTGCTGTTAACGTCCTCTCCCCAGATTCCAAAAGAAAAATCTTTAGTGGTCATGTAGAGTCCATGCTTGATTAGGTAAGAGCTATTTTGCAGGCATGGGGAAGAGCTTCACCTTATTAGGAAGCTGGTCATAATGTGTGTGCACATCAGTGTATTTGCATTAGAATATTTGACTATGAAAATTGGTCAAATTATTCTGCTATTCATTGTTACTGTTTCTTTTGTAGAACATTTTCATATAAAAAGAAACAAAACATTTTATTGGATTACAATCATTTGAACTTTTTTATTCATTGTTTTTTTATTTTTTATTTTTGTTATGATCTTTTTCTTTCATTTTTTCTTTTTTTATTCTTTTTCTTTTCTTTCTTTTCTCTTTTTTCTTTTTTCTCTTTTTCTTTTTTCTTTTTTCTTTCTTTTCTTTCTCTTTCTTTTTCTCTTTTCTCTTTTCTCTTTTCTTCTTTTTTTCTCTTTTTTTTCTTCTCTTCTTTCTTCTTTTTCTCTTTTTTTTCTTTTTCTTTTCTTTCTTTTTTCTTTCTTTTTCTTTTCTTTTTTTTCTTTTTCTTTCTTTTTCTTTTTTCTTTTTCTTTCTTTCTTTCTTTTTCTCTTTTCTTTTTTTCTTTCTTTTCTTTTCTTTTCTTTTTTTTCTTTTTCTTTCTTCTTTTTCTTTCTTTCTTTTTTTCTCTTTTCTTTCTTTTCTTTCTTTTTTTCTCTTTTCTTTTTTCTTCTTTTTCTTTTTTCTTTCTTTTCTTTTCTTTTTCTTTCTTTTTTTCTTTCTTTTCTTCTTTTCTCTCTTTTCTTTTCTCTTTCTCTTTTCTTTCTTTTCTTTCTTTCTTTTTTTTTTCTTTTCTTTTTTCTTTCTTTTTCTTTCTTTTCTTTCTTTTCTCTTTTTTTCTTTTTTCTTTCTTTTTCTTTCTTTCTCTTTTTCTCTTTTTCTTTCTTTTTCTTCTTTCTTTCTTTTCTTTTCTTTTTCTCTCTTTCTTTCTTTCTTTCTTTTCTTTCTTTTCTTTCTTTTCTTCTTTTCTCTTTTTTCTTTCTTTTCTTTCTTTTCTTTTTCTCTCTTTTTTTCTTTCTTTCTTTTTCTCTCTTTTCTTTCTTTTCTTTTTTTTTCTTTTCTTTTTTTCTGTTCTTTTGTTATTCTTTGTTTCTTACTATTTTTTTTCTCTTTTCCTCATTTGCATAAGTGTTGGTGCAAGACTATTTTCATTCCTACATTCCTAAAAACTCTTCTTTGAGTAGATGGCATATTTCAGATCTCCTAAGAGGATGTTTATCATAATACCATTATAAATGATATTTGTCTTGGGGGCTGCACTTGCTTTTGGGAAATTCTTCACTTGTTCTAGGTTAGATTGACTTTTTGCTGCTGAGAGACAAACCCATAATATAACAACACAATATATCTGATCTGAAGACATGACAAACAAATGACCAAAAGCAGTACAGCTATGATTTCTTCCTAAATGATTTTTTTTTTTTTTTCTTTTTGAAATGACGTTATTTTGAAATAACTGTAGGTGGAGTTATTTATATGTTGTCATTTTAAAAAAAAAAAAAAAAAAAAATTCATTTAACCATCCTGTTCGGAATTTTTTGTAAAGAGCCCGAAAATTCCTAATAAGGAGGTCAAACAATTGACTAAAATTATTTTTTATTTATTTCCAAAGCATTAGCTTTATTTCCTACATACATCAAAATGCTTCAAGCAAATATGCTCTTATGTTTAATATTACTTTTAAACAAAGGCTATCATTTGGGGGTGAATTAGGAAACAAATTTGACTTCAGGCTGGGTGGAATGAGGTGGTATAGGATGTTAAGAGTTAAAGTAATTTGTAACTTAATATTGTGAGGTCCGTATTTACACTTATCATTTTTCCTTAAGTGAAATGATTATTAAATTCTAAATGCTAAGAGCATAAGTCCCGGTTTGTTATTGTTCACTCAGCGTCCCCTTGCCTCATATGTAGAGAGACGTCTCAGTATCATTGACAGGTTAATTTCGCAGGAATCTTTTCGTGCTGTATCGTGGCCGAAGCAGTATAGTTTCTGACTATCCTGCTGAAGTCCTAGTTTCGATTTCTGTCGGAGGGAAATCGTTAGTATACATCGCTGATGAGACTTAATAAAGTTGAAGCAGTCTGTGCGATGTTCTACACACCGTGTAATTCTTTGTGAAATTCACTTGTCATTATTATCTTCTGTAGTTGTCGAATTTTGTGCGATATGCGCATTGTAATTGCCTTCAAGCAAAAATATTATATATATATATATATATATATATATAGTCACAAAAAGTAAATTGGGTTGGCCTATTCTCGGTATCAGCTAGGCAGTGAGGGAGTATATCCCTTTTGTGCTAGACTAAAACCAAGGGGATTGTTTTTGCATTTGAGATAAAGCTCCACACCTAATGTCAGCTCTGCACTTTACCATACAGATCCCAGCTATGCTACTCATGTGCTGTGTTAGCAAGGGCCAGTACAGAACCTGGAACCTTGTGGTTCCTAGGCAGATGCTATACGGATTAAGCTAAACCAGCCCTTTAAAAAATTGATATTTAAGAACAAAATAGTTTAGTGATTTCCTCTTTGCTATTAATTGATTGCTTCTAAAATGGACCATATTACCTTTAGGTACCCCTTTTTGATCTCGATTAAGAAAGGACATGTTTTTCATTTACACCATTATTTGTTATGGGGTTAGTTTTATAATTAAAAAAAAAAAGATCTAAAAATCCTCTGTTAAAACAACCGGATATTGAACAGTGTAAATGAAAAACATGTCCTTTCTTAATCAAGATCAAAAAGGGGTGCCTAAAGGTCATATGGTCCCTAAAATTACTGCCATAGTAACAAAAGAAGACAGCAACATCTTTTGAGATAAAAGATGGTTAAACCAGCACCTCCCCACCCCTCAATGGCGACACCTGTTGGGTAGTGACCCATGATGCTTAAGGATGGAACCCTGGTGGCTGAACTATCCATGACATGCAACATTCCACTTCGGCCCTTACTTAGGCTAGACTGGTGGTCAGAGAGGCCCCCTCTAATCAATTGGCTGGTCATGTCAAGCCTTAGCACCTATATGATTGTCCCAACCCTATTGCCCTTATTACAAGACCCAACCCTTTTCATCATATATGTGCTAGAAGGTGGTGGCTGAGGGTCTTAATGTCCTGAGTATGACATAAAACTTTATCTGATGGTGAAGTTCCAATTTTGGAACTGTGGGTAATGTGGAGTACTCCTTCTTCATCCCCATTACTCCCATGTCCACTCTGAACCGGAGTGGTAGTACCTGGTAGGGTCCCATCTATGGGTTAAATAATGAGAAAAATGTGTTTAAAAAGAAATGTGTTTAAAAAAAGGAAAATGTGTTTAAAAAAAAAAGGAAAATGTGTTTAAAAAAAAGAAAATGTGTTTTAAAAAAAAAAAAAAGGAAATGTGTTTAAAAAAAAAGGAAAATGTGTTTTAAAAAAAAAAAAAATGTGTTTTAAAAAAAAAAGGAAAATGTGTTTAAAAAAAAAGGAAATGTGTTTAAAAAAAAAAAAAAGGAAAATGTGTTTTAAAAAAAAAAAAAGGAAAATGTGTTTAAAAAAAAAAAGGAAAATGTGTTTAAAAAAAAAAAGGAAAATGTGTTTAAAAAAAAAAGGAAAATGTGTTTAAAAAAAAAAGGAAAATGTGTTTAAAAAAAAAAAAGAAGGAAAATTGAGTAACCATGAAGAATGAATAAAAATAAAACATCTTTGGCATAGCATAACCCAACAAGGGTTGACATGGTGTAAAATCTAACCAACCAACCAACAAGTTTAGTAGCTATAGAAAATTCCTTAGAATATAAGATATATTGTAAGAGTTATAAGGAGAACCTATGGCAGTATGTCATCATAGGAAGATGTTTTGATGGCAAAGGATGTTTGATTAACTTTGAAAATAATATAACGAGAAAGTACCACACCTGTATGTGTAGGGGGGGGGCGGTGCTGGTGGTTAGGGTGTGTCCACCATGAAAGTTATAATGCCATTTTTTTTCTTTCCTATTGATGCAGAAAAGAGGTTACTGGTTATATGATCATGCATTTTCATCTTTTTTTACATTTTCTGTCTCTCTTTCTCCTCTCCTATCTCTCTCTCTCTCTCTCTTCTGTTTCTCTCTCTCTCTCTCTGTTTCTCTCTTTTTTTCTTTCTCCTTATTGTGAAACATTCCTTGGATTCTATTTTGATTATTCAACACTAGTGTGCGTGTATATATATATATATATATATGTGTGTGTGTGTGTGTGTATATATATATATATACCCCCCCCGCACGAGCAGGATGCGACACAAGGTCAATTTCTTAAGCGGAGTTTAACAGGTTTAAATTCGGAGTTTTCCTTCTTCTAGACTGGTTGCCTAATCAAGGTTAAAGAGCCCAGTCTGCCCTACTATTTACCCATAACTGGAGGGAGAATTGGATTAATACCTTTCCCAAGGGTATTAGCGCTATGTGAAATGCCAACAGCTTTGTCCAAGAATTGAACTCGCGTTGACAAGTCCATTTCCTACGACATATATATATATGGTGGACTCTCCTATTGTAAACGATAGATGAGGGTCAGCAGTGAGTGATTTGTTTCCTCCCATGTTGTGCATGCTATCAAGAAGACATTTTGTGTTTCCTTTTCCATGCGTTGTCTTCATGCCATTTGCGATATAAAATGGGATGATCCTCACTAGACAAAATCTGTGGGGGTTACCAGTTTAGTCACCAATGATCCGAGTATGTAACAGGTAGTACTGGGTTCCATAGTACTGTAAAATTCTAGTGATAATACTTGAAGATAAAACTCCGACATGGGTTGATAGACAAAACATTCAATGGGTATACAGCACATGGATAAACAGGGTACATACATCATAGAGGTGTACATAAACATACATACAAAAGTAGAGATAATTACACATTCATGAATGGTAAAATACAAGATATTTAGGTATCAAAGAGATACCTAAATGTACATAAAAACGTAGTTACGGATACAGGACTAAAGGATAGTCATATATCGTGTACAAGACTTACTCTTTTTGGCCCAAGTCGACCATAACAATGGTTGTAAAAGTACTCGGGACCTTACAGTACTAGTAGGGCATTGAGCGACCTGACAATGATTCTCTAATCTCTAGGCATAAAATAACTCTAAAGTGGTTGACATGCCATTAAAATCAATCATCACTGTCCAAATAATGGTTGTGGTAGGCTTTTGACTCTTGGAAGTGCATCTTACCACAAGGTTCCTAGTTCGATACTGGCCCTCGCCAACTCAGCGTATGAGTAGCACAGGGATCTGTACGGTAAAGTAATGAGCTGATGGTAGGTGTGGCGCTCCACCTCAGGCGCTAAAACCAATCTCCTTGGTCTAGCACTAGTGAAAAGTGGATAGATTCCCTCGCTGATTAGCTAATACCGACTTTAGGCCACCCCTGACGACTGACGACAACTTATCATTTGGTAGTGTAAGGATGGTGCAAAGTTATATATACTTTGGATACAAATAAACTCCGACGAAGGTTAACAGACAAAACATTTAATATATACAGCACATGGATAACAGTAGATACAACGTACATAGTAAAAGAGTTACCTATATAAAGAGTACACAAATAAAGATGAAGACACATGAATGGTACATTATAACATATAAAAGTACAGACATGAGACTAGGAATAGTCCGTGCTGTAAAGACTTACAGTAATGTAAGGGGGGCGGAGCCCCAACGAGAGGGGTTAGATAAAATCTACCCCATGTGGCTCGTAGTTGCTGAAACAGGAAAAAGGGAGCGAAAGGGTTTGAACCCGGCGCTTAAATACTATGGTGCCCTAGCGGGCACCAGCAAACTAAAAGGGGCAGACAACTCCACCAGGCAAATGCAAACCAACGCTACAGTAGGATAGGAAATAAGGACTTTTCATAGGTAAGCCGTTAAATTGTTGAGTTCATTTTGTTATTTCTTATCACTTATCCGATACAAGATAAAAAAAAATAAAATAAAATCGTACTTAATTTGACCTTTATCTGAATTTGAACAGCTGGTATTTTAGGTTCAAAGTTTAAAAGGACTGACTTTGTTTTTACTGATCATACTTACTTGCCTCAGGGCGGGTGAGTGAGTTCAAATAAATCAGGTTATCCCAGGGCTTGTACCCACTAAGCAGCACTTGACCCCTTACCTAAAAGAGACGATCAGGTTTATTACTCGATGCCTGAGGGGATATCATACCCAGGACACTATCTAATGGTGAATTTCCAATTCTGGAGCTCTGGGGAATGTGAAGTAGACTTTCATCACCATTACTCCCAGGTCCACAAAAATACAGAATTTTTGGGGGTCACCCTGTACATCAAATTAATTTGGCAACATTTTCCAGTTTTGTGAAAGTATAGCAAGGTCCATGCTTTAATATTTTACCTAGGTAGTAATATCTCATCTACAGAAAGCGATGTTAATACACGAATAGGAAAGGCATGGTCGGCTATAAACAGATTATCAGTCACATGGAAATCTGATCCCACTGACAAGTTAAAGCGACAATTCTTCCAAGCTGTGGTTGTATCAGTGCTACTGTATGGTTGCACCACTTGGACCCTAATGAGGCACCTTGAGAATAAGCTGATTGGGAGCTGCACAAGAATGTTGCGTGCAGTCTTAAACAAGTCGTAGAAACAGCACCCCACAAGGAAGCAGCTGTATGGCCACCTGCCCCTAATCTCATCCGAGTGAGACAGACAAGACATGCTGGACGCTGCTGAAAGAGCAAGAACGAACTCATAAGCGACGTTCTTCTGTGGAAGCCAACACATGGACATGCTAATGTGGGCCGCCCAGCAAGGACCTACATTGACCAACTATGCAAGGATGCTGTGCGGAAGACCTCCCTGGGGGAATGAATGATAGAGAATGTTGGCGAGACATTGTCATGGGTATCCGTGCTAATTGTGTGACCTGATGATGATAGAGAAAATTTGCCCATTGGTATCCTAAAATTAGGAATCTAGCTAACCCATTTGACACAGGTAGGATGTGACACAAGGTCTCTAGTATGAGATGTCCAGTGTGGATCAAACTCACTATCCAGTAGTAATGGATCTGTGAGATTAGCTTGCTAACTATTACACCACGATGGGACACGCTATTTACCCAACCCATTCGTCACGGGTAGAATGTGACAGAAGGTCACAAGTATATGGTATCCAGTGAGGATCAAACTTGCTATTCAGTATTAATGGATCTGCAAGACTAGCTTGCTAACCATTACACCATGATGGGACTTACTATTTACCCATCCCATTTGCCATGGGTAGGATTTAATACAAGATCGCAAGTATGGGGTATCCAGTGAGGATTGAACTTGCTATTCAATAGCAATGGATCTGCAAGACTAGTTTGCTAACATTTTGTTAGGAAGACCTAACTAAAATAGAGTTGCCTCCCCTTGATCAGTAGGGGACTGAGGGGAACCCGGAAATAGGGTTTCTGCCATGTTACTTTTGGATTGGAGTTTGGACTGAGTGGAAGCAACTTACAACAGATGTGAGTCACTTTTAGGGTAGAAGCATTCTCTACCCTGCGTTAAATAAAACCTTGTTAATTTCCCAACAACCTGGTCTTGCATTATCATTCAGTCTTCCGTATTTTATCTGTAAGTTAAAAACATAATACATTTATATCACGATGGCACACCGTTGGAATCCTGAAAATATTACATTACTGTAGGTGTGTTGAGTGTTAGAAATTATTAATTAACTTAGCATTCCCAGTTGATTTTTTATTTGAGGTTATTGTTGTTTAATCACATTAGTTATATAGAGCTGTGTAAATGGAGTTCAGAACCGTTTGAATTATGCAAATATCCCCAGTGGTTCAAAAGTTATGAGAATTTAAAGCCTTGAAATTGGAGGTACAAATGTGGACATGATTTTGTTTCAAAAATATGTCAAATCACGGACCATTAAAAAAAAAAGAAATTCAGTGATTTCTTCACCGTTTCTTTTGTACTTCCAGGTGTCTTCTATTTGAGTGCAAAATTTCAAGAATATTGATAAAGATTACCTACTTTGATTTTGAAAAACAAAACGTGTAAAATTTATCCTAAAAAAAAAAAGGTCATATTTTGTTTTCAGCTGTTTGACCGAAAATACGGTTTTAACTCGCTGTAAAAAATAATTCAATTAATGAAAACTAATAAAAGTTACATATTTAGAAAGATTACTCTATTCTCTTTCCAACCATATAAATCTTTTTAAGATTGGTTAAGAAATACTTGAGAAATTGCAAATTGAAATGATAAAGGTCACAAATTTGAAAATGTTAGCGTTTAACTGTTTGAATGATGTAAAAAATGAGGCAAATATTTGGGTATTTACAAGATTCAGATTTTTATCCTCATCTTTGTTGTTATACTCACAATGTTTCAGCCAATCTACTCTCTCACCATCTTCAGGTAGATAAATTTGACAGTTTCATAAGGAAAAAGAAAAAGTGCTTGGTAACTACAAAATTTAATGGATTGTAAAGAAATTCAACCGGCATGGAAATTACACTACTGTCAACAAGTTTCACTCAAAATAACCACCATTAGCATCAATCACAGCCTCCTGGAACCTGGAGCAAGCTGATGTTACAGTCTCCCTGGGAAGGGTATCAAAAACTACCTTAATTCTGTCGATTAATTGGGCTTTTGTGGTACTGGCACAGCGATTGGTGTCTTTCTCAACAGCACCACTTACATAATAATCCATGGGGTTAAGATCTGGGGAGTTTTGGAAACCAAACATTGGGACTGGTATAGTCATAAAAATTCGCCAACCACCATGTTTGACTTTTCCCAGAGTTGTGGCAGGGGGCCGAATCCTGCTGCCATACATATGGCCTACCATTGGCTACCCTTGTTATCCAGGGATTGACTACAGTGTTTAGCAACTCCACAGAGGCATCTGAATTCAACCTGATACCCTTTCTGTAGATTTTCAAGGAATTCTGCTGTACGAACGCAATCAGATCGTCTGTTATGTTGCTTTCTTCTATCCACAGCCTCATAGTCTCCATTGCAATTCTCAAGTTCATGCCTGATTGTTTTTACAGTGTTCAGGGAGCATTGGGCAGCAACCATAATCTCCTTATTTTGATGGCCGGCGCAGTTCATCATGATACAAGTTATTCTTTTCTATGATTCAGGTGGGTTCGAGTCATCCATTCTATCTGTCATCACGTATATGAATGAAGAAGGGTCCAAGTTTTTAAATAAAGCATAGTGTGCGTCAATACCTCCAACCAACGGCGAGAAAAAAAACAAATATAAATATGTCAAATTTATCCCGAACACCCTGTATATGTAAGCAAATTCCTGTCAAAACACGTGTCAGCATATAATAAATTTCATCCATACAAATACATTTAAATTTGGTATTTGGAAAAATATAAATATATTTGTACATATTGTACAAATATATTTATATTTTTCCATTTCTCTCTCTCTCTCTTTCTCTCTCATATATATATATATATATATATATATATATATATATTTATAATTAATAATACAATTTAAAAGTCGGTCCTACCATTGGTTTCTGAATAACACTTTTTCGGTTTTATTTGTCTTCAGAGGCGTTGACTTATATATATATATTTATATGAAATTTTTCTTGTGCAGCTTGCGTGGACCAATAGATAAAAATCTTTCAGGTGTTTGCCTGCACTGCAACAGTCAGCAGATAAATTGTTGCCTCTTGTCCAAATTGCCCAGAATAATGTTGCAAAAATAAATTGCATTTCAGAATCCAATCTTTCTATATTTAAAATGGGAATTCTTCCAAGCTGTTGCAATAGCTGCACCGATTGGACTCTAATAAAAACACCTGAAGAAAAAGTTAGATAGAAACTACACAAGGATGCTGAATGCTGTTTTGAACAAATCCTCATGGAAGCAACACCCTACAAACGGGTGTACATATTTACCAACCCCTTCCCCACGAGCATGATATGACACAAGGTCAATTTTTTAGACAGTTTAAAAAAAAAAAGTAAAGTCATCAGGGCGGCCTAATGTTGGTATCAGCCAGACAGCGAGGGAGTCTATCCTTTTTTCACTAGCGCTAGACCAAGGAGATTATTTTAGCTTCTGAGATAGAGCGCCACACCTACCATCAGCTCCTTACTTTACCGCACAGATCCCTGTGCTACTTATACGCTGAGTTGGCGAGGACCGGTATCGAACCAGGAACCTTGTGGTTCCTAGCCGAACGCTATACCGACTGAGCTTTGCCTAACCAAGGTTAAAGAGCCTAGTCCACCCTGCTGTTTACTCATAGCTGGAGGGAGAGCAAGTGGTTGCATACTTTTTCCCAAGGGTATTAGCACTGTGAAATGTAGACAGCATTGTCTGGGATTTGAACTCTGGTCGACAAGTCCATTTCCTAGCCATTACACTATGTGCCTCCACAAAACAGTAGGTGTATGCCTACTTACCTCCTATCTCACAAACCATCCAAGAGAGACAAAACATGCTGGGCACTGCTGGTAAAGTTAGAATGAACTCATAAGTGACATTCTCCTATGGACACAGGGATACACTAGGTTTGCGGACACTGGATGCTGTCTAGTAGACCTACCAAATGTTTGATAGGGACAGATGGCAAGAATGTCAAATGAATATGTGCTGTCAGCATGGCTTGATGGTGATGATGATCATAACACTGGTGGTTGAGTAATCCATGACATGCAACACTCCACTTGGCTCTTACTTAGGCTAGACAAGTGGTCAGAGAGGCTCCACTGATCACTTAACTGGTCACGTAAAGCCCTAGCAACTATGATTGTCCCAACCCTATTGTCTTTATAGCAAACCTCAACCTTTTTATCATATGTGCTAGAAGGCGATGGCTGAGGGTCTTAGTTTCCTGGATATGATGTTAAACTGCATCTAATGGTGAAGTTCCAATTTTGAAGCTCTGGGGAGTGTGGAGTATTTCTTTATTGCCATTGCTCCCAAGTCCACTCTGACCCGGAGTGGTAGTGCCTGTTAGGGTTCCATCTTTAGGTTAAATAGAAAAATGTTACGTTGTAATATTCACGGCACTAAAACGATATATGTACCGTAGTCCTTTTTTCTTTCTTGGTACTAAAACTCCAAAAGTCACCGTGCTGAAATGGTGCCGATAAAAATTATAACACGAGAAACATGTCGTCACAACTGCCAGCCTTTATTATCGTGCTCGTATAGTGGGCTCCTACCAGAGAGGAGGAAAGGCAGAGAGAGAGAGAGAGAGAACACTACTAGATTACTGGGCTCTCATGAGGGACCCAAGGTCAGGTCCGCACCCTATGACCGCCGCAGGCAAAAAAAAGAACGAACCCTTTCTTTTTTGTCCCACGTCACCACGTGACTTCCGGTCAACACCCGACTTCCGCTTGCGGTCAACACCTGACTTCCGCTTGCCACTCAATTCTTCGTTCGGGGTCACGCTACAGTCAAACCATCGTTCATCCTGTTTTAAACCTTTATTATTTCTTCCTCCTCCTTCCATTAGTAGTTCTAGCTCACAAAAGTCAGGAATATACCCATCTTGCAACAAAAAGATGAGTTTAAAAGAATGTGTTTAAAAGAAAAAAAATGTTGAATATCCATCAAGAATGAATAAAACAAAATGTCTTCAGCATAAAATAACCCAAGGGTTGACAATGCTGTAAAAACCAGCCAATCAACTTTTGTTGGCGCCATGTTTTCTTTCAATTTGGTATTCCCAAGTTCTGCAAGAACTGTCTTTTAACTTTAGACCGATTTGCATATCTAAACTTCTGCCGGTATTTGTTTTGTGAATGCAAATTACAAGATCATTGCATAATATTTTCCTCTGTCTAACTTGGAAAAGAATTATATCATTAAAGTAAATGATTTAATCTATTTTTTTTTATTTGTTGGTTGGTTTTGAAGGCTATCACAATGCAAGTGTAAAGAAAAAAGAAGGTAACTATGGTGTTGTTTGTTAACCTGTGATTTATTCTTAATATTTCGGGATAAAAATCTCTTCTACAGAAGATCACCAGAACTGAAGTTGTTGCTAGTGGCTGTTCATTTGTTCTGTCTCATGCCTTCCAAATTCTGTGTGTGTGGAGGGGTGCTTGTTTATATGTGTGTTTGTCAATAAGTCTGGTGGCAAAAAGAGAGAGAAGAAACTGAACAGACACACACACATAAGCACGCGCACACACTTACACACATAAACAAGCACTCCACACACACACACACACACACACACACACACACACACACACACACAGAGAATTTGGAAGGCATGAGACAGAACAAATGAACAGCCACTAGCAACAACTTCAGTTCTGGTGATCTTCTGTAGAAGGGATTTTTATCCTGAAATATAAATAATAAATCACAGGTTAACAAACAACATCATAGTTACCTTATTTTTTCTTTACACTTGCATTGTGATAGCCTTCAAAACCAACCACCAAACCAATATAAACAATGCTTCAAGCAAATTATAAAATCCTTTTAATTTTTTTATATTGTATAATAGTGACATACTAAATATTGTTTGTAGTTGGAATTAAACAATCGTCATGATTATATTTCAGTTTGGTTTGGTTTATTAATTTTAACGGCATATCAACCCGTCCAGGGTTATATCATGCCTAGCGGTTGGGGTGTTATACATATTGTGTATTCATATATATACTTCGTAATTGGCTCCAACAACGTGCTAGCATTATTGGGAATTATATTGTATGGCATTGATTTGTTTCATGTCTATATTCTATGGTATAATTTTATTTCCCTTAAAAAGGAGAAAATATCCCTAATGTTAACATTTTCAAATAGATCCTTCATATTGTTTGCTTTAAAATAATGTTTTCTGATGTGAGCAAAAAATCTGCATTCCATCAATAAGTGTTTGACTGTTAGGGGTGTTTGACATGTTTCACATTGTGGTTGTTGTTCTTGTTTGAGTATATAAGAGTGTGTTAGTTTTGTATGACCAATGCATAATCGGGACATAATGACTTGTTCCTTTTAGACTTCCTTAAAGTTGGTCTGCAGCCTCCCAAAGTTGGTTTGATTAGGAAGAGTTTATTGTGGATACAGTTATTCCAGTGTTGCTGCCATTTTGTATGAAGGAATCTATTAATTTTATTAATTTTATATATATATAATTATATAATTTAATTATTTAATTGTATAGTTAAATTTTTGGCTCTATTTACTGCTGCCCACTGACACTACCACTACACCACCACTGTTCTTGCTCAACTTTAATAATTTTTGCATTAAAATAACAGATTTTTTTTTAGGCATAGAGAAGAACATTATAATTGAGCTCTGAATATTGCAATTCTTGGGGAAAAAATTACAAGATCATTGCATAGGGCCAAGTTCGAGTTGTAGTAGTAGTCGTCATTAGTTCAGAAACAACATACGCAAGTCATATAGTCACAAAGGGGTTGGTTATTCCTTTATAGGCTCGTGGGTACTTTTTCGGAGAGAGAGAGAGAGAGAGGTAAGGTAAAATTATTCTATGTTTGGTACTACTATGCAAAACACATCATGTCTGCTCCTTCTGGAAAATGACTTTGAAGTATTTAAGAGACCCGTCAATAGAGTTAGGGGCAGTCTGTGATCGGAGAGAGTCGGAGTCAGTCAGAGAGAGAGAGAGAGAGAGAGAGGGTAAGGTCAAATTCTTCTATCATGAATCATGTTTGGTACTACTCTGCGAAACGCATACGGGGGAACCTGGGAAGCCCTATCTGCATCTTACGAAGGCCCAGCTGAAAAAGACTGATTTTTCTCTTCTTCCATTTCTCGTCCCAGGATTGGAAGGGTCACCCAACTTCCGCTCCTCCGCAGAAACTAGAACTTCCGGTTTTATTTTTAACTTTAGTTCCTGGGTCATTGGTCGGTCAGTGGATGGCCCCACCGTTGAGTGTTTACCGTTTCAAACTTTAACCTCTTTTTGTTTCTTATCTCTTTTTCTTCTCTTTCTCCAGAAATCCGATTACCGTTTTCTTTTCAATCCCCAAATTCCCCATAGACCATAATAATTACCCTACGGTAAATAATTTAATCTAATTTTTTTTTTGTACTGTATAATAGTGACATACTAAATGCAGTTTGTAGTGGGAATGAAATGATAATCTTCAATCTTGTTTTACCAACTCCTGCAATGACACTGGTGTCAAACTGTATTCATCTTTGCCTTTTCATTGCACAACATTGGTGGCATTGAGAGGGGAGACAAGCTGCATGGGTAACAGATGCCATGACTACAACATTATTTCCTCTTTTGAAGACATGGTTATGTTTCAGTGTTGACTGCATTTAATTATTGTATACTTAGATAAACTTTTGGCTTTACTTATTGCTGCCCACTGACACTACCACTACACCACCACTCTTCTGTCTCAACTTTTAATAATTTTTTTGTATTAACAAACTAGATATTTCTAGGCATAGAGAAGAACATTATAATTGAGCACTGAACATTGCAATTCTTGGGAAAGAAATGTTGAAGTTTCGACATGTAATCTTTATATTCTTATGTATATTTATAAGATGAAGCTTCATATAAATAATTATG
Organism: Doryteuthis pealeii; assembly: GCA_023376005.1. Taxonomy (NCBI): domain Eukaryota; kingdom Metazoa; phylum Mollusca; class Cephalopoda; order Myopsida; family Loliginidae; genus Doryteuthis; species Doryteuthis pealeii. The sequence continues at coordinate 76,697,586 of CM042153.1, forward strand.
ATATTTTGGACTGTTTTCCTCATCTTTATTGCATATAAGCCCAATGTTCAGGCTACTGTAACCTTGGACTCTGTTTTAGATGGGTTTTTTAATCTATTAATAATAATGAAATTTATTGTGTACAGTGCTCAGGTGCACCACAACTCCTCAAAGTCTCATGTCAAATACACAGAATAATGTATTAGTGCCAGGAACATGAACAGTTTTCAGTAGTAATATGCATGTATGTGTGCGTGTGTGTGGAGAGTGGCATCAGGTATAGTGTCGGCAGACTACAGGAAGCATGGAGGCTTTGAAAGATTCAGTGCTTTGGCAGCCTACAACAGACGCGGGCAGTTTATTCCATGTCTCCGCAATTCTGAGCATGAAAATATATTTCCGAAAGTCACGTGAGCAGTGCTGTTTTCTGACTTTGTAGGCATGCCCACGTGTGTTAGAAAGATGGAGATCAAAAAGGTGCTCATGGTTGCTGTTGTTAAGATGATTAATGATCTTATGAGCGTTCACCAAGTCAGTTGCCAGACGCCGAAGTTTCAGCTAATCCATTCCCAGGGCAGCGAGACGTTCAGAGTATGGTAGATGCCTGATGGAGGGTATTTGTTTGGTTGCACGTCTCTTACTTTAAAATAAGTCATCTTCAGATGATTACCCATGAATTCAAACACAGTTTCGGAGTTTAATCATTATGTTACATAATTATTAGATTCCTAATACTTATGTACAGTAGTGTAGAAACCAAAATGGCTGTTATAAGTTCAGCCGGCGGCTTTGAAGGATTGAATGACAAGGCTTGACCTCAGTCCTGATCCTTCTTCCGTTGGTACTGTGAGAATCGGTGGAGGAGACCCACTTCCGGTTTAGATTAGAGAGAGTTTTAGTCAGATCGGCCAAAAACCACGATGGTGGTAAGTCGTGTTATGCACGGTGCCAACTCAATCTGCGCAGGTAGTCTGGTGGGGATTTCAGAATAAAATATGATCTAAGTTAAATCAAAGTCTTGTGTTATCTAAAAACTACCAATGACACAGGGCTTCTGATAAAGAGAAATCCCCAATGGAAGACCAGACACGAAATCCCCAAGAGAAGTCCAGACGCTAGAAGAGACGCTGGAAGAAGAATAATAGAAGTAAGAAAGTAAGGAAAGAGAGTATACAACAATTACTGCTCGCTTAAGAAGGCTCCAAGCAGCATCAATGCCACCAGACTTATTGAACAGAATTGTGATTAAATATAGAAAAATTAAATGGAAGAAGTTAAAGGGATTTTCAGTGGTCAGGAATTGAGGCAAGCATTTATGATGAGATAGGATTATTTATATTTGTCATCTAAATTTATAATTGATGATTTCACAATAAGGTGACATGGTTAAATCCTACTTAACGGACATAAATTCCACCCTTGTATGTCACCCCGCTGAAAGAAAAAAAAATACTAAAAATCAAAGAATTAACCAAATTTAATGAAATTTTCAGTGTTGATACATCAAAGAATAAAAGATATAATGCACCAGTTATTTTATTTAAAAACTTTTACATTTTTTCAGGTCAATTAACTTTGAACCACGTATATTTGTGAATCTGTGTTATGCCTCAAAGATACGTGGTTCAAAGTTAACTGACCTGAAAAAATGTAAGAGTTTTTAAATAAAATAACTGGTGCATTATATTGTTTATTCATTAATATATCCATACTGAAAATTTCATTAAATTCGGTTAATTCCTTGATTTTTAGTATTTTTTTTCTTTCGGCGGGGGACATATGGTGGTGGAATTTATGTCCGTTAAGTAGGATTTAAACGGTGACATTCAAGATAATTTTCATTCCACTCCTCTTTTCATATTCAAAATTATATTGTATTAATAAAAAATCTTTTTTGTAAATTTTTCAGATAGAATCAAATAAGCCTCGTCGTGCCTTAGATATTGGTTGTGCAGTTGGACGTTCTGCATTTGAACTTACGCGACATTTTGATGAGGTGATTGGGATCGACTACAGTAAGGCATTCATCGCACAATGTAATGCTTTGAAAGAAAAAAAACAAATGGGCTATTCTATCACAACTGAAGGAGATCTCACAGAAAATGGCACTATCAGTTTGGATCCGACCTTGGTAAGTTTGTTTTTATTTCATTGCACAATATCATTTCAAATGTAACATAATGAACTGCATAGAGTTAAATTAAATTGAGAAAAAAAAATGGGAATCTAATTTCTGGGGGAAGAGAAAGGAAAAAGAAAAGAATGTTTTTAGGAGACAGAGTAAACAACCTTTTGAAAATTGACCTTTGAGTGAGTCTGGTCAGAGCACTCACTTTTAGTTCAGCTTGTTAAGGGTGAAAGTAGTAATTAGGCCAAAATAAATAGATAAACCAGAAGCTTCAAATTTTCTGGACAAGTGAAGAACTTTCTTAGGGATTCCAAAGTAATCGAAACTGGAAATGGATATGTTCCTCCACCCCCAACACCAGAGGCGGAAGCAAAGAAGTGACAGTTTGAAGTCATCAGAATAACAGCAATCCAGAAAGAGTTGAGTTGACAGCTAGTCCCGTAAGGTGTGGGATAGTTAGAATGAAGGAAATTAATAAAAATTGTATTAGCGCTATGCAACCAGCTTTTCCAGGAGTTGAACTTGTGTCGCAGTGTACATTATCTGCAACAGTAACGATTTCACCGCAATGCCTCCTGTATTAAAAACAATATTATGAACAAAATTTTATCCATTAAAAATACACGTTTCTAATTATTTTCTTAACTAGCAAGAATATTCCCCCTCTGGGTGTAAGTATTTAAGTTTTAGGGAAATTAATAAGAGAAAAAAATTAGACAGTCTTTCTCTCTCTTACCGGACCACCCATGCTGGTGTGTTAAAGGAATAAAACCTAATGCCTGAATTGAAAAATACTGAAGTGTTTGTGTGTTATTTTTCCATGTCTACCTTTTATGCCTTCCGACTTATGATTGAGTGACCACGTGGCATAACTGGTCTTGGTAGTAACTATACTACACAAGCAGAACCAATAACCTAGAATATGCTGACTGTATACCCTGCATAGGACTGCTCTATTGGTGGGGCTTAGAATATTCTGACTGTATCCCCTGTAGTGGGGTAAAACTGCCCCCAAAAGAGGTGACCTGGGTATGACACTAAACTGGTCCACTCTTGTATTAGCGCTATGCAACCAGCTTTTCCAGGGGTTGAACTTGTGTCGCAGTGTACATTATCTGCAACAGTAACGATTTCACCACAATGCCTTCTGTATTAAAAACAATATTATGAACAAAATTTTATCGATTGCTAATGAAAATACACATTTCTAATTATTTTCTTTACTAGCAAGAATATGCCCCCTCTGGGCGTAAGTATTTAAGTTTTAATGTAAGGAAATATATCAAATTAGGAAGACTAACAAAATTAAATAAGAATGCATATAAAAAGATTACTTATCATAATTATATTTTAATTGTTTTCTATATAAAATTATTCATAGGATTGATTTTAATACGTTGTAGAACAGAACAACAATATCAATAACACCAGGTAATTATTTATCAAAGTTGGTTTTGTTAAAACCAGTATGCAAATTAATTACATATATTAAGTAAACCTTTATTTCTTAGTGATATATAAAACACATTGCAGAATTTTAAATGCATTAATAACATTGTTAATAAATAAGATTTATTCTATGTATTAATGATTTTGACTATCAATACTCATTGATGAAGTTACACAATTCCAGTGACGTAGTTTTGGTTACAGACAGACAGACACCGAATCTCCATTATAATAAGATATCAACTTTTTCTTTCTTTATTTCTAGTTATATTTGATGACTTTTTCAGTGTTTTTCTATTTAAAAAAATTTTTTTTTTTTTTTTTTAAATATTTTTTTATTTATACTTAATAGGATATGAACAAAGTCAATTTTAAAGTTGGAGATGCCTGCAACCTCCCCAAAAATCTCGGAAAATTCCATTGCGTCCTGGCAGCTAACTTGATATGTCGTCTCTATGATCCATACTTGTTCCTTGACCAATTACCAGATCTGATAGTAGTTGGTGGTATTCTTGTTATCTCTGCTCCCTACACGTGGCTTTCATCTTTCACACCAAAGGTAGGTTACAGTTTGCTTAATGTAGTTACTGGTTTGCTTAATTTCCCTATCATCAACACTGTTAGTTTTGGGTATAATTCGATTTGTTTTAATGCAATTAATTCTTGGAATACTGTTCAGTCGTTATTTTTTGATAAAGAAAAGATGAAGCTTGTTTCAGTTAATTATTTTGTCCTTAAAACACTTTTGAAAAATCATTTTATTGCCTCTTATAAACAACAGATTTGCATTTAGATTCTCACACGGCTAATTTGTCTCATGATATATATGTATATGTTTACGTTGTGTGTTTCATGTATTGTTTCCTGTGAGCGTCCAAGGGTGGTCATGTCCATGGGATTAGCTTCATGCTATTAGGCATGGCCTCCCTTCAATAGTAGTTTAAACCAATAAAGTTTTTCTTTTACTTATATTTTTTTTTTAATAATTTGTACTACTATTGATTAATAAATTTCTTATTTCTTTCTTTCTTGAATCTTTTCTGGTTCATTTGAATACTAGCAGGACCTGTGGATATACCACAATAAAAGTAAAAAAAGTAAAGTCGACGGGGCGGCCTAAAGTCGGTATCAGCCAGTCAGCGAGGGAGTCTATCCCCTTTTCACTAGCGCTAGACCAAGGAGATTGTTTTTAGCATCTGAGGTGGAGCGCCACACCTACCATCAGTTCCTTACTTTACCGCACAGGTCCCTGTGCTACTCATAACGCTGAGTTGGCGGAGACCGGTATCGAACTAGGAACCTTGTGGTTTCTAGCCGAACGCTCTACCGACTGAGCTAATTTAATTATTACAACATTTGATATGTTGACTTAAGAGCTATTCCAAAATAGTTCAATATGTAAAAAATATAATAATCTTGATTTAAATTATTTCTCCCTCTTTTTTTCTTTCTTTCTTTCTTTCCTTCTTTTCATCTTTTCATTATGCTCGATTGAAACAGATTAGCATTATCACCTCTTTACACTCACCCCCTCTCTCTATCTTGTAGGTAGTTCTTATTTTCAGGGAAACACGGTAGTAGTATACTACTACTGAGTTTCCCAGAAAATAAGATTTTATCCTTTATTTTAAATACTAGCAAATATATGCACCCTCCGGGTGCAAGTATTTAATGTAATAAAATATTATATTAAATTAGAAAGGCTAATAAAACTAAATAAGAATGCAGATAAAAAGATTTGAAACAGAGGTGGGTATAATCGAAAATTAGAAGAACTGAAACTTACTCTTCAATCACACTCGTCTTTCATTGTTATTTTTTCTAATTTAAGTATTTAGTTAAAAGAGGAAGTAAATAATAACATGACAGTTATTTTTCTTGTTAATGGATTTCCTTTAAGATTCATTGAAGAGATTTTTGCTTATATTCATTAAAATAAAACCAAACAATTAGAAATCAATAATACTAAGCACATATTTATTAAAATCCCATTTTTAATATCAATATGCAAATTATATATATATATAATTCTTAATATGTATGTATGTATATATATATATATATATAATTCTTAATATGTATGTATATATATATAATTCTTAATATGTATGTATATATATATAATTCTTAATATGTATGTATATATATATAATTTTAATATGTATGTATATATATATAATTCTTAATATGTATGTATATATATATATAATTCTTAATATGTATGTATATATGCATAATTCTTATATGTATGTATATATGTATAATTCTTAATATTATGTATTATATGTATTATAATTCTTAATATGTATATATATGTATAATTCTTAATATGTATATATGTATATATCTTAATATGTATATGTATATCTTAATGTATATATGTATATATATAATATATATGTATATATATATATAATTCTTAATATATGTATGTATATATGTATAATATATATGTATATATTATATATTATAGTATATATATATATATAATTCTTAATATGTATGTATATATATAATATATATGTATATATGTATGTATGTATATATGTATATATGTATAATCTTAATATATATAATATATATAATTCTTAATATGTATGTATATATATATATATTCTTAATATGTATGTATATATGTATATATGTATATATATGTATATATGTATGTATATATGTATATATATATATTCTTAATATGTATATAATATATATGTGTATATATATATATGTAATATATATATATATAATATAATTCTTAATATTATGTAATATGTATATAATGTATATGTATGTATATATATATATATAATTCTTAATATGTATATATTATATATGTATATATATATATAATATTAATAATAATATATATGTATGTATATATATATATAATTCTAATATGTATATATATGTATATATGTATTATATGTATAATATTCTAATAATGTATATATGTATATATATATATTCTAATATGTATATATATGTATATATATATATTCTTAATATGTATATGTATATTATGTATATATTGTATATATATATATAATTCTTAATATGTATGTATATAATATATATGTATATAATTCTTAATATGTATGTATATATGATATATATAATAATTCTTAATATGTATGTATATATATATAATATATATATAATATAATATGTATATATATAATTTTAATATGTATGTATATATGTATATATATATATAATTCTTAATGTATGTATATATGTATTATATATATAATTCTTAATATGTATTATATATGTATATATATATAATTCTTAATATTATGTATATATGTATGTATATAGTATATATGTATATGTATATATATATATATATTCTTAATATGTATATATATAGTATGTATATATGTATATATTCTAATATGTATGTATATATATGTTATATATTTTTAATATGTATGTATATATATATATATAATTCTTAATATGTATGTATATATGTATATATATATATAATATCTTAATATGTATGTATATATGTGTATATATAATATCTTAATGTATGTATATATATGTATATATATATAATATGTATGTATATATGTATCTATATATATATATATATAATTCTTAATATTATGTATATATGTATATATATATATATATATATATAATAATATGTATGTATATATGTATATAATTCTAATATGTATGGTATATATATATATATAATCTTAATATGTATGTATATATTATATATATTATAATTCTTAATATGTATGTATATATATGTATATATATATATATATTCTTAATATGTATTATATATGTTATATATATATATATAATTCTTATATGTATGTATATATGTGTATATATATGTATATATATATAAATAATTCTTAATATGTATGTATATATGTATATATATATATAATGGTATGTATATTATGTATAATATATATATAATTCTTAATATGTATATATATTATTATATATATATAATATAATATGTATGTATATATATATATATATATAATTCTTGTATGATATATATAGTATATATATATATCTTAATATGTATGTATATATGTATATATATATATAATTCTTAATATGTATATAGTATATATATATATAATATATAATTCTTAATATGTATGTATATATGTGTATATATTATATATATATTCTAATATGTATGTATATATGTATATATATATATATAATTCTATAATATCTTATATATGTATATATAATATATATATGTATTGTATATATATATCTTATATATATAATATGTATATATATAATATAATTCTTAATATGTATGTATATATAGTATATATATATATATATATTCTATATATATGTATGTATAGTTATATGTGTATATATAATATAATATGTATTGTATATATATATATATATATAATAATTCTTATGTATGTATATTATGTATATATATATATATATATAATTCTTAATATGTATGTATATATGTATATATATATATATATAATTCTTAATATGTATGTATATATATATATATATATATGTCTTAATATGTATATATGTATATATGTATATATATATATATATAATATCTTAAATATGTATGTATATATGTATATATATATATATTCTTAATATGTATGTATAATGTATTATATATATATATTCTTATATGTATGTATATTATGTATATTATATATATAATTCTTAAATATGTATGTATATATGTATATATATATATATATAATTCTTAATATGTATGTATATGTATATATATATTATATATAATTCTTAATATGTATGTATATATGGTATATATATATATATAATTCTTAATATGTATGTATATATGTGTATATATATATATATATATAATTCTTAATATGTATGTATATATGTATATATATATATGTATGTATGTATATATGTATATAGTATGTATATAGTAATATATCTTAATATGTATGTATAGTATGTATATATAGTATATATCTTAATATGTATGTATATATGTAGTATATATATAATATAATTCTTAATTATGTATGTATATATGTATATATATATATATAATCTTAATAGTATGGTATATATGTATATATATATATATATATATTCTTAATATGTATGTATGTAGTGGTATATAATATATATATATATTCTTAATGTATGTATATATATATATATATATATATAATTCTTAATATGTATTATATATGTATATATTATATATATATAATTCTTAATATGTATGTATATATGTATAATATATATTATAATTCTTAATATGTATGATATATATATATATATATATATATATTCTGTAATAGTATGTAATATGTATATGTATATATATATATATATATTAATATGTTATATTATATAATAATATAATAATTCTTAATATGTATGTATTATAGTGTATATATAGTATATATATAATTCTTAATATGTATGTATATATGTATATATATAATATAATTCTTAATATGTATATGTATATATGTATATATATATATATTTATATATTATATATATGTATTAATAAAATTATGTATATATTATATTATATATATAATTTCTTAATATGTATGTATATATGTAATAATATATATATAATTCTTAATATGTATGTTATATATGTATAATATATATATATAATTCTAATATGTATGTGTATAGTATATATATATATAATTCTTAATAGTATGTATTATGATATATATATATAATATTCTAATATGTATATATTATATATATATAATAATATATATATATAATAAATAATTCTAATAATGTATGTGTATATTATATTATATATATAATAATTCTTAATATGTATGTGTATATATATATATAATATATAATTCTTAATATGTATGTGTATATATGTGTATATATAATATATAATTCTTAAATAGTATGTTATATATGTATATAATATATAATATATAATATATTGTATGTATATATATATATATAATTCTTAATGTATGTATGTATATATATGTATAATTAATATGTAATATGTATATATATATATATATATATATATATATAATATTCTTAATATGTATATGTATATAATATATATATAATATTCCTTAATATGTATGTATGTAGTATATATATATATAATTCTTAATATGTATGTATGTATTATATATATATATATTATATATATTCCTTATATTATGTATATATATCCTTATATGTATGCATGTATGTGTATATATATATGTGTGTGTGTGTTTATATTATATATATACTGTGTGTGTGTGTGTGTGTGTATATATATATATATACACGTGTGTGTATATAATATATATATATATAATATATTACACGTGTGTGTGATATATATATATATATATATATATATATATGAAATTAACATTATGAAAAAACATGTTTGTTATGTAATTGCTGACAGTACTGTTTCGACCAAATCGATAAGTTGGTCTTCATCAAAGAGCGACATAGATGGGAAGAGAAGATATCCGTTAAAAAAGACTGTTTACAGAAACGAACGCTGAGTTCAAAACGCTGAAATTTTTGAAAAATGCATATTCTGTTTTAAAAATAAAATAAATTTTATTTTAATTTTTAAAAAAAATCAGAAGCATTATAGTGTATAGAAAAACTCAAGAGTTTGTTGTAAAAGTTTATATAAAAATGTAAAGTGGGTATCAAAATAGTATAGTATATATTTTTCAGCTGTTAAAAAATATACATTTGAACTCAGCGTTCGTTTCTGTAAACAGTCTTTTTTAACGGATATCTTCTCTTCCCATCTATGTCGCTCTTTGATGAAGACCAACTTATCGATTTGGTCGAAACAGTACTGTCAGCAATTACATAACAAACATCATATATTTTTTCATAATGTTAAATTTCATACTGTCGGATTAATTTCCATCTATTTTTCATATATATATATATAATTCTTAATTCATAAACTTTACTCATGATAATTTTCTTTCTTTTTCAGGCTCGATGGCTTGGTGGTTACTGCAATGAGAAAAATGACCCTGTCCGTGCAATCGACACACTCAAAGAAGTTTTGTCATCACATTTTGCCTTGATTAAACAAAGTGACATGCCAATGCTTATACGTGAGACAGAACGAAAACATCAGTGGACCATGTGTCACATTACTATATGGCGACGGCTTCCCCTAGAATGTTAACACCAGCTCCCTTTCCTTTTCTTTTGTTAAAAGATGACAATTTATCTTTTTTTACAATTGCTGGATATATTTTAAGGTTTATAATTTTTCATAAAAGATAATACATTTATCTATAAACCTTAACAACTGTGTAGTTTTTGTTTTTTATGTTTTTTTTTTTTTTTTTATTCCTGATACCATGCGATATCTCTGGATATATTTTTAAAAAATGAAATTTTATATATTATCATTTTCGAGAAAAGATGGAATCCATTTAAAAAGAAATTGGATCAGGTCACCAATAGGCACCCCAGCCGAGATCAGTTTTGAAAGGAACTGAATTTTGCTTTTCACCAGTTGTTAGTCAACAGACGATACAAATCAAAGACACGTTTTTATACTAAAATAGTTTTTGATTTTAATTTTTAAAAATTATTTATTTCATATTGTTGTTAGCATATGTGAAAAAATTAATTTTGCAATAAAGATAAACTAATTTGTTATTTTTTTAATAAAACTTTAAACAAAAGACATGTTTATTTATTTTCCATTTGCCTCTACGGACAGTTAATAATAATAAATAAAATATAGAAGGGGGGGGGAAATATATGGGGCGAAATAGACCTTCAAATCAACAAGCTCCCTCCGAGGGGGAACCAAAAACAAGCAAGTTCTTCGTCTTCTCACAAGCCAGACCCTCTGTTGGTCAACACATTCTTCGTCTAGCAGCTCGAAATAATCTTTAGCAGTTCAAAATCACATTTCCTATTTAGTTTTGTTTCTGTTCGACTAAAATCCATTTTTTACTGAAGCAGCGCTCGACTCACTTGTTATTTTATGGGCATATTAGCCAAACATCCAGGCACATCAGTCGAACCTCGCGTCCGTCCAGTGCCCAAAACGCATTTGTTTTTGCATGCGGGAGGACGCGAGTTCGATCCCAGCTGGCAAGACAATGTCTTGCTCTTTTTCCTTTCTTGTTCTCCGCCACATAAAAAAAAAGAGTTATTTCATGTTGTTGTTAGCACATGTTAAAAAATTGATTTGCCATTAACAGTAAACTAATATTGTTATTGACATTATAACAATATTATTTCAGATAGGAATCCACATAGAGGCAAAGTGCCAGAGATCTCAGTTGGATTTCTATTCTGATTAAATAAAAACTATTTTAATATAAAAACGTCTTTCGTTTAAAGTTTTCTTTTTTTTAAATAACAATATTAGTTTATCTTTAGTGCAAAATTAATTTTTTCACATAATTTTAAAAATTAAAATCAAAAACTATTTTAGTATAAAAACATATCTTTGGTTTGTATCGTCTGTTAATTTTGTTTATTAACAACCGGTGAAAAGCATGATTCAGTTCCTTTCAAAACTGATCTTGGCTGGGGTGCCTATTGGTGACCTAATCCAAAAAATTATATTTTTGAAATTAGATATGTTTAAAATTAATAAGGACCATTTTATTTTTATATGGCTTGAAAAAATATTTGCAGTATCTTACTTGTTTACCTTTATTTTTATCCTGTTGTTTATACATAATTAGGTATTTGGTTGAATTTGAAAGAATATCTCATGGAACAGTTTTTATATAATAAATATCAAAAGAAAAATAAGGAGAAAAAATCAAAAAAAAATTTTTTTAAATTTGGTTTCTTAACCCTTTCACTGTTCAACGCTAATTACAGGTGTCTACTCATACGTTTTTCACAAGATTTTGTCCTTTATTTCAAACTAGAATTGGCTACCCGGCATTGTCTGGGTAGAGAGGGAGATAATAAAAAGTTAGTTTCACAGATCCATTGATTGTTTTGGTCTTACATAATTGATTTATATTTTAATCACGAACACAACCAGCGACTTTCTCTTCTCTTACTATTCAAATCCTGATTTTTAAGTATCTTTCCAGATATGAATAGAATCTTAATTATCTTTGCACAAAAAGCAAGATAGTGAATGTGTATATATATTTACATTGTCATTAATTGTTTTATTTTTTTAGTTTCCTCCGGACATACACACATACCTACAACTGCCCTTTATGTATGTATGTAAAGATGTGGTTTGAGAGCCGCATATGGCCCTCAAACATCTCACGGGATACACTGAGAGACACATGTGGCTCTCAAAATGGTGAAAGGTTTAAAAGGAATTAAACATTTTTGGATTCTCAGATAATCTGGTTTTGACTTGAGCAATGGAGGATTATCAGATAAAATTAAATTTTGGTTAAACTTTGTAATGGATTTAATCATGAGTTCTTGTTTTTTTTAATAGAAATCTAGGTTAAAATTTCAAATCGTCGTCAAAATTAAAACAAAAAAATTTGGCTTGGGCATAGATTTTAATGAATTTAATTATTACTAAGGATATGATTTATGTTATTTTTTACTTAAATTTTAACCGTTAGATGTGTTTAAGGAAAAAATAGATAAAATAAAACAGATGAATGATAAGACTAGTCAGAATTAATAAACATGTACCAAAAAAAAACCGTACTTTCTATTTCAGTATTACAGGCGATGTGTGCTTTTCTTAAGTATAGATGATCAAAAGTGAATTAATCCGTGTTTTTTATGTTAATAAATTCTTGGAAAATATTCATCTCCCTTAAAAATTAGTTCTCTTGTGGCCCTCTGTAGGAAAATAACGTCCAATTAAAAACGGTTAAAAACACAACTAACTGTTAGAATTTAAGTAAAAAATAATAGAAATCTATATATGAGGGAGCTTCAACAATTATCCGCACTCTTATTTTATGGAAGCCAACTTCATTGTGGATTATTTGATATGCAGAACCATAACTAATCTGCAGAAAACAAGCTACCTCATTGATGATAATTTGCTGATTCATCATTATCATCTCTCAAGCATGCTGAATATTCTCATCAGTAGTAGAGGTTGATGGGCATCCTGCTCCCTCTTCGTGTGTCAAGCATATCTGACCACTTTTAAATTTCTCTATCTGCTCATACACACTTCTACATGGTAGTGAACTGTCCCCATGTTGTGGTAAAAGCCTTTGATGAATTAAAGCCCCTGACACTCCTTCTGACCAGAAAAATCAAGTCACTTCCTTGGTGCATACTGCTAGTGGAGCGACCATGTTTACACTGTAAAGACAGCAAGCTAAATGGTGCAATCAGGCTCAGACTTCGATGAACTGTGCCAACTATAAGCATATATGCGCAGAATGCTGTGTGACAATGATAAAGATATTTTGGTCAAAAGTGCAGATAATTTTTGATTCTTCCTCATATAAAGCAGTGTTATTTCATCAGGGGAACTTTTTTTTTTTTTCTCTTAATGGCCCAGTCATCTACAGTGAATGGATAAATGTAAAAACGTAAAGGTAAAGGGTCATGTGTAAAAGGTTTAAAACATTTTTTTATATGGTTTGAATATAGAAAAATTGTATATTTACCAATCCCTCCACATGAGAAAGACGTGACACAAGGTGAATTTCTTAAGCGGAGTTTAAAAGGTTTGAATTCAGAGTTTTCCTTGCCTAACCAAGGGTAAAGATCCCAGTGTGTCCTATTATTTACCTATTTATTATTATTATTTAAGAGTCGCAGTTAGGAAAAAAAGTAGATAGGTCGTGAGAAAATGTTCAATAACAGTTGAGTTTGATCAGTTCTGATAAAGGGACATAGTTAGGAATATTCGTGGAGAGATCGTGGGAGAACGTTGAATTACAGGTGAGTTTGATAAGCTTTAATAAAGAGTTACTGTTAGGAAAAGACGTAGATTAGTCATAAGAGAAGGTTTTAAAAAACAGTCACAGTTAGGAAAAAAAGTAGATAGGTTGTGAAAAATGTGAAATTACAGTTGGGTTTGATCAGTTTTGATAAAGGGTCATAGTTAGAAAAAGACAAAGATAAGTAGTGAGAAAGCCTTAAATTACTGTTGGCTTTGATCAGTTTCGATAAAGAGTCATAGTTAGGAATATACGTGGATAGATCGTGAGAGAACGTTGAATGAATAATAACAGTTAGAAAAATATATAGATAGGTCTTGAGAGAACGTTAAATTAAAGTTAGGTTTGATCAGCTTTGATAAAAAAGGCACAGTTAGAAGAAGATGTAGATAGGTCGTGAGAGAACTTTCAATTATTGTTGGCTTTGATCAACTTTGATAAAGAATCACTGTTAGGAAAAGATGTAGATAGGTCGTAAGAGAAGGTTAAATAAAGAGCCACAGTTTGGAAATAGAATTATTTACCTATTATTTACCTGGAAGGAAAATAGTTAAATGACAAAGTTGACAGAAGGTGCCTATTAGACAAGTACCGTATTTGACGGCATATAGGACACTGTTTTTCCAAAATTTTGGCTCAAAAAATTGCTCTACGTCTTATACATCGTAGGTGAAGTTTCAGACATTCCGTAGGCCTTGGCTAATCTTCTCTATGATGCTCACTAACCCAGCTTACGCTCAGTACTTTTACTTACCCTAAACTGCCAAATTGCTTTTTATACAGCTATGTTTCTGCTTGTGTAATGCACAGCTAGATTGTTTTCAACAATATATGCTTAAATACACTAAAAACTTTTTTTCCTGAATCTGACCTACTGAAATGGGGGTGCGTCTTATATGCTGTCAAATATATAATTATAATTACTAGCAAATATATGCACCCTCCGGGTGCAAGTATTTAAGTTTTAATGTAATAAAATATCGTATTAAATTAGAAAGGCTAATGAAACTAAATAAGAATACAGATAAAAAGAGGGAGTATAATAGAGAAGAGAGAAAAATAGAACAACTGAAACTTACTCTTCCATCACTTGTCTTTCATTGTTATTTTTTTCTAATTTAAGTATTTAGTTAAAAGGAATTAAAGAATAAAATGACAGTTATTTTTTCTTGTTAATGGATTTCATTTAAGATTCATTGAAGAGATTTTTGCTTATATTCATTAAAATAAAACCAAACAGTTAGAAATCAATAAAATTAAGCACATTTATTGAAATCAAATGTTTGATATCAATATGCAAATTAGCCTTCCCATTCATACTGTAAACCGCTATTTTGTTGTATATATAAATACAATTGCATGTTATTAGTATGTAGATATGGTTAACAGTATTAATATTGTAAAACAATTTTATTAATAATTGAGCTTAAAATAAAAATAAAATCATTGAGAATGTGATATCAATAATTAAGGGAATTGTGACTTGAGTAGTAATTTAGTTTCGGTTACAGACCGAAAAACACACAATCTCCATTATAATAAGATTTGACTGTTGCAGAGACAATGTGCCAACTATAAGCATACACATGCAGAATGCATTGTGATAATAATGAAGACATGTTGGTCGAAAGGGAGATAATTTGCAAAGACAATATACTCTTCACTTTTGGAGAACAACTATTTACAGTGGTATGTAGTGCCAGACATGCTCACTATTTGCTGGGCGCCGGTGATAAGGTTGGGGAATTGTCCAAATGGAGGAAACATGTAGTTCTTATAGAAATTGAGGATGTGGCAAGCAAGAAACTTGGACTTTGATTTGCAGTTGTAATGGTGACTTTTTCAGTCAACATCAAAAGACAAAAAGAAAAAGTTGGATGAAGGACTAAATAAGGTCTGTGGTTGAGGACACCTGGTCTGACATCTTCAAATATTGAACATTTTAAACTATGCTAACTTCATCTTATGCCTTCCTCCCAATTGGTCCTTCTGGTTTTACCAATCATCTTGGCTTTTTTTTCCTTTTTTTTTTTTTTTTTTTTTTTTTTTTTTAGATTAGTTAAATAGATCACTAATTAGGACTGAGCCTATTCTATTGGTGACCACCCCAAGCGGAGTTTAACAGGTTTGAATTCAGTTTTTATTCTCCTAGACTGGTTGCCTAACCAAGGTTAAAGAGCCCAGTCTGCCCTACTATTTACCCATAGCTGGAGGGAGAGTAGTTGGATTCATACCTTTCCCAAGAGTATTAGCACTATGTGAACTGTAGCTTTGTCCAGGATTTGAACTCGGGTCAACGACTCTATTTCCTATGACTCTAACCATTAGACCATGCACTTACAACTAAGAGGTGGGATTACTATCTCCTTGCCAATTTATTGTTAATTGTTTATAGGTGTATTCAAAATTGTCTTTCTCCTAGACTGGTTGCCAACTGCACTGCTATATTTATATATAGTTGGGAGAAGAAAAGATGGATTCATGCCTTTCTCAAAGGGAACATTTTGAAAGTTGGGTGTTGAGAGTTACAGGTTAGGGACCCCTAATCTAGGACAATGGCTTACCTGTTAGTAGCTGTGATACTTAAGGATAGGACCCTGGTGGCTGAGCAGTCTGTGACATTCAACATTTCTCTTTGGCCCTTACTAAGGCTAGATGGATGGTTGGAGAGTCCCCCTCTGATCAGTCGGCTGGTCACGTCAAGCCATAGCACCTATATGATTGTCTCAACTCTATTGCCCTTATAGCAAGCTCCAATCCTTTTTTTCATATATGTGCTAGAAGGTGGTGGGTGAGGGTCTTAATGTGAAATCCAGTTCTGGAGCTAGGAGAATGTAGAGTACCCCTTCATCACTATTACTCCAAGGTCCACTCTGACCTGGAGTGGTAGTACCTGTTAGGGTCCCATCTAAGGTTAAATAGGACTAAATGAGTTTTAAAAAATTTTTTTTTCAAATTGAGTTTAAAAAACAGAGTGCCCATCAAGAATGAATAAAACAAAATGTCTTTGTCATAAAATGACCCAACAACATAGGTCATGCCATAAAATCCAACCAACCTGTTAGTAGGTTGACTGTATCTATCTTCCTAAAAGGTAAGATGGGCCATATGACCTTTAGGCACCCCTTTTGCTTTGCTGATTCATAAGTACATTTTTTTTCATTTACACCATCAACATCCGGTTGTTTGTTAACAGACGATTTTAGAGTTTTTTTAAAAATTATAAAACTAACCCCTAACAAACAACCGGATGTTGACGGTGTAAATGAAAAAAATGTACTTATGAATCAGCAAAGCAAAAGGGGTGCCTAAAGGTCATATGGTCCAGTAAGATGATAAAAGACATGAATTTTGAGGACTATGAAATCTGTTATGGGTGATCATGCATGAAAGAAAGCGGGTGATGTCTTCGGCTAGTTGGGGGGGGGGGGGTTAGAATAATAAACTGATTATTGAGAAGCAAGATAATTGAAAGATTCAGGACATACGCTATGCTCTAATAATCTCTTTTGTAGGTCAGGCAGAGAAATGAATATATGGGAACCTTGAAATAGGCCACTCTGCCAACTTTACTTACTTTTTTAGGTGCTCCTTAAATGTAACTTCATATACATATTTACCAACCCCTCTGCACAAGTAGGATGTGACACAAGGTAAATTTCTTAAAGCAGAGTTTAACAGGTTTGAATTCAGTTCTCCTTCTCCTAGACTGATTGACTAGCCATGGTTAAAGAGCCCAGTCTGTCCTGCTATTTGCCTTTAGCTGGAGGGAGAGTAGTTGGATTCATACCTTTCCTAAGGGTATTAGCACTAAGTGAAATGCAAACAGCTTCATCCAGGATTTGAACTCAGGTCGACGAGTCCATTTCCTACGACTCTAACCATCACACCATGCACTAAAATATGTATATAATCTCTTGACTTAAGGTTTGAAAACCCCACTACTTGATTGTTTTTACATGGTAATAACATAGTGTATTGTTTACTAAAAGAAAAAAAATGAAGCTGCTATGATAATCTCATAAATTCCCACCAACACACTATAACCTTCAGTACACACAAGAAATAATGACTACAACAGGGTGTCAAGTCCTTTGACGTCATGCAGGCGAAGGCTGTAGAACTGCTACCCCACTTCGACTCGTTTATTTTTAAAATGTCTCGCTGCTATCTTACGCAAATAAGTCTGTAGCATAAAAATGGCAGTTTTGCAAATGGTTCTCAGAAAGTAGATTGACATGCGAGACAGCGAACACGTTTAGCTTCCATTTAGTAACTGTCACTTCTATTACAATATCATTTAAGTGAATCTCATTGTCTTGAGTTCAATCCCTGGGTTAGACAGTTCAATGAAAAATGCAAAAGAACCAAAAGAATGACAAGATATTTTCTTTAATGTGAATAACAATGAATTCACTGGCAGGATAAAGTGCCCAACACAGTCGTGCTGGATTGTGCCAACATGAACAGCATATTCTCCATTCTCTCTATGAGACACCTTCGCTGGCTTGGACATGTCAGGAGAATGGAAAATGGCTGCATCCCAAAAGATCTTTTGTACGGCGAATTAGTAAAAGGCTCCCGATCGGTTGGTAGACCACGCCTAGATTTAAAGATGTCTGCAGGGGAGTCTTGAGGATATGCCATATTGACACAAACACGTGGAGGTAGATGCAAAAAATAGAGCGGCCTGGCGCCTTAATGTTAAGCAAGGCATGGGGAGAGGAGAGTAGCCTCGACAGCAAAGAGAGCCAGAAAGGGAGAAAAGACAGCAGCCCCAGAAAGCATCACAGTTTGTGTGCATTCAGTGCACCAAAGACTGTCAATCAAGAATTGGTCTGTAGAGTCACTTGCGCAAATGCAGAATTTTTTTTTTTGGACACTACTCCATCGCCCTTAGTGGAGGGAAAGGTGCCAACAACAATGAAAACAATTTATCCCCATTGACTGAATAAAAGTTGGTTTCTTTAGGAGGATACTGAATATAACAAAGATCCCTAAGAAAACTTGGAATTACAATGGTGGTTGAAATGTAGCTATAATGACAAAATGAAGGCACTCCTCTAAGAATGTGTGTGTATATATATATATATATATATATATATCTCAATTGTAATATTATGGATTTGGACTCATAACTTAATGTTTCATGGTGCAATCATCAGATGAGTCAAATGGTTGAGATCTTAAAAACCAGTAGTCAAATAGTTGAGATTTTTTTTTTAAATGGTTGAGATTTTAAAAACCAGTAGTTTTTTAGCGTTTATATAAACGTGAAGCGTTTTCACACGATGGGAATATATATATATATATATATATATATATGAGTAAAATGAGGAAATCAATCCCACAATATGTGGAGAGATGTAGACAAACAGCTGAGTTCTTGGATTGAAGGATTCAATTCTCTTACTGATGAGTGTCTTGTGGTCGTGATTGGAGGAGGGTGGTGGTCAACGGCTTGTGCCCTGAAGAAGGTCTGAAAGACCGAAACATTATAGTGTCGATATTACCACTAGTAATAAACTTCCATCCAGTGTAACATCCTGTGTTTGTCTACATTTCTCCACACACACACACACACGTGTGTGTGTGTGTGTGTGTGTATTAGTTTCAAATATGAGCACTTCCACCACACTTATCTCGGTCACCGGATCATGTATTTATATGAAATATTAAAACATTGGTAAATGACAAGATATGATGCCTATTCACAAAATTTCAGCAAATTTCAATAAGTCTAAATTTCTTTAGACCATATTCTTCTGGCCAACTATAGTAGGTAGAGTAGAGCCCTTGCTACAGCCCGGTCAGATGGTACAACCACCACTACCCTAGTCTGCAACTTGTCTGTCTTACAACTGATCTAACTCCTGATTACTTCCTTGAATATATGTGGTCAAGACTTCCGGAAAAAGAAAACCATTTTCCCCACACAGATCCCCTAAAACTAAAGTAAATAATACCCTTGTCTACTGATATCTTCCATTTGTAAACATTTTTTGACTAAAACGTTTCACATTACTCATTGTTCTGTAAATTTCACATGGTTTGCACTTCTCAACCACCAAAAATTTAATGACAGACCCTTGTTCAAACTTAGAGCAGTCAGATTGATATGCCACCATTTTTGAATAGACTCAAAACAAATATTTTTTGAGAAATTAGAATAATTTTTGCAATAAATTAATTCCAAACAATACTGAGTTTACATTTAAGAAAAAAAATTATTTTCCTTTTTTCAAAAAAAAAATCATTATTTATTGAATAAGCTTCATATGAGCACCCAGGTACAGAATAACTTATAGTGTCACATAGGGTTCTTGCTTGTTTTGATTTTGACTAGCATAAGTATTTAAGTTTTAATGCAATGAAATATATTAAATTAGAAAGACTAACTAAATTAAATAAGAACACATATAAAAAGATTACACTTATTCTAATTATATTTTAATGGTTTCTATATAAAATCTTTCATAGGATTAATTTTAATACGTTTCAGAATAAAACAATAATATTGTAGATCAATAACACCAGGAACATATTTATCAAACTCGGTTTTGTTAAAACCAATATGCAAATTAACTACACCATATATTATGTAAACCTTTATTTTTTAGTGATATATAAAACACAGTGCAGGGTTTTGAATGCACTACTAACATGGGCTGTTTTGAGGCAAATCTAACTCAGATTTTCATAGAGACATCGTTAATAAATAAGATTTATTCTATATATTAATGATTTTGACTATAAAGTAAATACTCATTGATGAACTTACATAATTCCTGAGGGTATTGTGACAAAAACAGTGGCATAGTTTCGGTTACAGAGAGGCAGACACTTTAACAGGTCTGAATTCAGACTTTTCCTTCTAGACCAGTTGCCATACCAAAGTTAAAGAACCCATTCTGCCCTACTATTTTCCCATAGCTAGAGGGAGAATAGTTGGATACACATTTTTTCCAAGGGTATCAGTGCTATGTGAAATGCTACCCACCTCGTCTATGATTTGAACTCGTATCGCCTTGTCCATTTCCTATGATGATAACCATTACACAAAGGACACTTCCTCAGAACTAATATAAAAAGGGACATTTACGTATATAATAAAAAAAACAACCTCGTTGTTGATTCTATTGTTGTTTTACCATTTCTTCTACCTCTGCGTGTCCTGGTTATCACTTTAAACTGCATCTAATGGTGAAGTTCCAGTTTTGGAGCTCTGGGGAGTGTGGAGTACCCCTTCACCACCATTACTCCCAGGTCCACTCTGACACAGACTGGTAGTACCTGTTAGTGTCCTATCTATGGGTTAAATAGAAAAAAAATGAGTTTTAAAAATTTGTTTAAGAAATAAATGAATACCCATCAAGAAAGAGTAAAACAAAATGTCTTTGACATAAAAATGATAAAATAAATAAAACAAAATAATTAAATAAAACAAAATGTCTTCGGCATAAAATAACCCAGCGAGTGTTGATATGCCGTAAATTCCAACCAACCAGTCTCTGCTTTCCAGCAGATAATACGAAATTCTGATCGGTAACCCCCCTCTCTCTTTCTCTCTCCCCCCTCTCTCTCTCTCCCCCTCTCTTCCCCCCTCTCTCTTCCTCTCCTCCCTTGCGTTATCATACACGAATATAACAGTTCCTTAGGATATCCACATAGTTAACAATTTAACCTAGCAGATAATTACTATTGTAGTGTCCAACCAAGTGACTTGTGCCATATTGTAAGCTAAATTTAGTAAACAATGGAGGCGTGAATCCTGTAATGGTTATCGTCAAAGAAAATTGACTCTGGCATCGGGAATATGAAATTTGAAATCAGTGTTAAATTATTGGAGGAAGTGAAATTAGTAAAGGTTTACGATACTGCGTAGATGAAGATCTGCCTTCGCCAGTGAACCGGTGCATATTATATTCAGGCATTTGTTTAGAATTCTTGTCTGTTCAGGAATGCGAAGAAATCAAATCATCATGATTTTTTGTATAAAAGCAAGTTTCGGTGATAGTTTGGAATGTACAAAAAAACATAAAAAAAAAAAAACAGACCTAAAGAAGCGCGTAACCTCTTTAAAAAATATTTTAAAACGTTAATAAAAAAAATGGAAAATTATATTTTTTATCATTTTCTTTTACGTTTAATATAAAGAACAATTCCAAGTTTATGTGTTAAAAAAAGAAAAAAAAAAACAGATATC
Organism: Doryteuthis pealeii; assembly: GCA_023376005.1. Classification (NCBI taxonomy): domain Eukaryota; kingdom Metazoa; phylum Mollusca; class Cephalopoda; order Myopsida; family Loliginidae; genus Doryteuthis; species Doryteuthis pealeii. The sequence goes on from CM042153.1 coordinate 76,720,207, forward strand.
TTACACATAACGTACGGTTTTATTTTTTTTAATCATTTTTTAGATTGTTTATTATTTTTCATATATCAGGTATACCTAATTCGTCGAAAAATCCGTGTTTTTTTTTTTTTTCAATACAATTATGACCCCCCCCCCCCCCCCGTTTAAAAAAAATACTTAATCAAAGTTTTGAAATAAAATAACTGATGCATTATAAAATTCATTAATTGGTGAATCAATACTGAAAAATTTCATTAAAATCGGATAATTCCCTGATTTTTGGTAATTCTTTTTTTCAGTCGCGAATGTTACAATTTTATTTTGTAAAAACGGATTTTAAGCAGCGTCTTGGCGGCCATCCTGATCGAAATTGACCGAAAAAATCGTTTTAAATGTATTAAAAATAAATTACATGTGTAATATTATTTTGCTTTTTTTTATTTTTTTACTGATGCTCATAATATTATTACTTTTGGACTTATTTAACCTTAAATAATCGATTTAATTAATTTTAATCCGTTATTAAAATTCGTAGCAGCCGAATTTTTGGGTATACCTATCATATATTTCCCGCCAAAATATAAGGTAGGGTTATTTTCTATGACAGGCCGTAAGTGTCATTTTACCACAGTATTCTTTCCTCCTTTCCTTTTATCAGTCCGTCGCAGATAACGATGATGTCACTCCATGTTGTTCATAACTAATCAACAACTTTTTTGGTGGCTAATTAATCCAATTCTGGACTTGCAGATGCGGTCACAGACATTGCAAGGGAAAATTCCATCTGCATTCTGTGGTGCATGATGACGAAGACGTCATTGTTCTGCATCCCTATTGAATTCGATATTGAGCTGCTCAGTTCCTGTGCAGCACGTATTTCGCCAATCATGTCTGTTGGGGGCCAGGTCTTCTAGACTTGATGGTGTAATGGCGCATTACTTCGGAATCGTCTTCATATGGTCTTTGAACTGCTTCCGGGGACCTCCTGCTCTTCGAGTGCCTTCTGCAAGTTCACCATAATCTACTTTACGGGGGAGTCTGTCTGCAGGCGGAATATCACCAGCGTGATGACCAACAAAGAAAGGACTACACGTTTTGAGCTATAAAAAAAATCAAAACAAAACAAAAAGCAAGAACACAAAAAAAAACAACACCCCCCCCAAAAAAAAACAAAACAAAAAAAAAAACAAGTAACCACATAAATAACTTCATAACCGCATAGATTAGGTATACCCAAATTTTCGTCTGCTTTACATTTTAAAAACCAATTAAAATTAATTAAATCGATCATTTAAGGTCAAAATTTTGCCTAAGTCGAAAAGTAGTAACATAATGAGCATCAGTAAAGAAAGCAAAATAATATTACATGTGTAATTATTTTTTTAATACATTTAAAACGATTTTTTTCGGTCAATTTTGCTCAAATTAATATGGCCGCCGGAGTTGCCGTAAAATCCGTGTTTACAAAATAAATTTAACAATCTCAATTGAAAAAGAAAAGAAAAAAGGTTACATCTATACCATAGATGTAACGTTTGAACAAAAAATAGACGAGAGATGTAATCCCAACAGATATATTGTTGAAAAAACTTGTCTAGTAAAGCAATCAGTCTAGGAAAAGAAAAATTTCTGAATTCAAAATCCGAGAAATGTTGTTAAAAAAAAATCTCTAGCATACTGATGCCCGATTTTTCTGTTATCAGCTCTTCCAAAAAGATGTCCATGGTTCTACGCAAGCTTTCATATGTTTCGCATCTTTAACTGAACTATTGGGCACGGGACCTTTGTTTGCGAAGCGGAACTTAGAAAAAAATATTAAGAAAATTAAGAAAAAATCGATCGTCATATAACACTTGCTCATTAAATATTTAATGATTCGGTACACTAGCACACAAGAGATGATATAATTAGATTACGTATAAAAAGCATTACATTTCACGGAAATACCCGAAATATTTTATATGCTAGGGTGCAAGAAGAAGGGAGATGATGAGGAGGAGGGGGTTGTGGTTATCGTCGTTGTTGTTGTTGTATTATTATATTATTATTATTATTATTATTATTATTATTATTATTATTATTATTTTCACACATTACATTTTTTACAAAAAAACACAACAAATGATTAATCAATGTATTAATGTGTGGAGGATGATCACTAATTAGGACTGAGCCTATTCTAGTAGTAACCACTTCTGCCATTTCATAAGATTTCAGGTTTAAATAGGTTTAAAATATTTTTACATATATAAGTATTTCTTTAAAGAACAACAAAAGTTATTAATTTTAAATATACAGTAGAGACTGTGTCTATTTTTTTTTTTTTTCTTTTTGGTATTTGATTACTTCTCTATTTTTTAAACCGACCAATAGTAATTCCTCCATTAAAGTGAGACGAGTTATTATTGGGGTTAGTGTTAACTTACTTCGGGAGTTTCCGACATCTAATGCTATTTTATATGTAAAATGCAATTCTAATGATATTATCTTTTGCGCGCTATTGTACATTTGACCCAATGATTCTTTGAGTAAAAAATCGCGCCGATCTTGGCGTCTCTTTACAAGCATTAAGGAAAATATTCTTTCAACGGTTTAAAGAGACGCTGACTTTTGTCTGATTGAAAAGATCGTCTCATTTTTTTTCTGAAAAAAAGAAAAAAAAAAAAAAAAAAAAAAAAAGAAAGAAAGGAACATTAAAGTTTCTCCGTTAAAAATGGCGAAGAAAAAGGAAATTTCAGGTATGCCTCCATTAACCAAAGAGGCAGAATATTATGTGCTGAAACGGCTACAAGAATCTCCGGATAGAAGGTGGGCGTTGATGCGAGGGGGTCGGACTTTGTTTGCCGTGGTCGTTTCTGTCCTTCATTTGTTGCTCGTCGTGCTGGCCATCATAATGCTTTGTTTATCGGTGTTCAATCAAATTTATGTCGAGAAGAAAATCAACATGTTTGAAAGATTGAACATTAACAGGACAATGGCGTTTTTTATTGCTTTGTGCGTCTTGCTTATTATGGTTCATGGATGTGCGAGCGGCTTTTTTTACAAGCTGAAGAGCTGCACGGAGTTCAATAACAGTTGGTTCAGAGGTAAGTGTTTATAGAATAAATTGCAAATTGATCGGAAAATTAAAACGGAAAGGTTTTTGGTGGTCCCCCATGACAGATTAACAGTCTATGAATGAACTTTTTGCGAACTGTGTTACGGTTTGGGGGTTAAGGTTGTATTGTGTTAGTATAATACTCAATTCTAAGACTAACAACAACAAGAATGGAATTAATATTTCCTTTAATTCAAACAATATATTTGCCAGGCATAAAACACAAACAACAATATAAAGTCCTTCCTGTATATAAAGTTGAGTTTAAGGGACTTACCGGCGCGTTGGAGAAGAGTTATTAGGGTGGTTTCCTGGAGCCCCTGAATTCGTTGCCTCGTGGCACCGCTGGCGGACTCTGTCTCACTCCTTTTGGATATTGCGCCAAAACTCTCTGGGCTATCACGTGATTGGTAAATCCAATCATAGAGCCTCTCCCTCATTCACTCTATATACAGGAATAACCATTTTACTGACCCAACAGTTGTTTTTAATTATGTATTGCTTTAAAAAAATACTATACTGTCGAGAAAAATATAAGAGGCGCATATCCCGACGCAGGGGGTAGGGGCCAGTAGTGAGCTTTAGTGGGGTAGCCACCAGACCAGGTAAATAAAGTGGTTGCGAAATTTAGTGGGCTTTGCAGCTAACCACTTCAAAAACGCGACCCACTGTTACTCGTACTGGGTCAATTAGTTGAGGGGAAAAAAGTAATGTGGAATTGCACGTATAACCAACTCGCTTTCAGCTTGTTCAGTTCACCCGCCTCGCAGCCGGACTTTTAAGGCCTTGGTATAAACCACAACGAGGGGGTGTCAGCTTCAAGAGGGGGAAATGGGACAACCCAGTCGGCGACCACCTCACCAACTCGCTACCAGGTTATAGAAAGATGGTGGGGGAGAAAAATAATTCTCACAATACATTTAATTAACTATTGAAATTAATTATTGAATCCAACGGTAGACACATTAGTTTCAGTTGTTTGTGTTAGTATTGCAATGTATAATTTCAATTAAACTTTGTTTAAAAAAATATTTTTCAACATTAAATGTATAATAATTTTTTAAAGCAATACGTAATAAAAAAACAACCTTAATCCCCAAACCCCTAAACCGTAACCCAATTCGCAAAAAGTTTATTCATAGACTGTAGTTAAACTGTCATGGGGGACCACCAAAAAACTTTCCGTTTTAATTTTCCGACCAATTTGCAAGTTTAGCCGTGTTTGTTTATTGATTGACTAGAAGTGGCTAACCGGCGTCACCTGGGTAGAGGGGGATTTTTTTAAAATTATTTCGCAGATCCATAATTACTTATCGCGAGTGAGATCCTCGCTGGTTGCCCCATAAAAATCCCCACGGAAATATATAACAATATAGTAAGAAATTTCCATTCAATGATTTACAATTTTAAAAAAAGAAGATATAAATGATGCAATTAATTCAATCAATCAATATTATATTTCAAAGCGAAAAAAAAGAAAAAAAAAAAAAAGATAAACAAATTAACACGCAAATGACTTTCCCTTATGTTACTTTACAAACTTGAATTTTTCCAAATATAAATCAAATCTTCATTATTTTTGCTCAAAAACCAAGCCCTGGTGATATTTAATGTGTATATATATTTACTTTGTCGTTAATTGTTTTATTTTCGAAGTTTCCTCCGGACATACACATACACACAACTGCCCTTTATATATGTTTAGATATAGATAGATAGATATAGATTGATTGATTGATTTTAAGGGTATGGCAACCCACAAGAGTTATTTTATGCCTACTGGTTAAGAGAATCACGTTCATGGTACATTCATATTTACATCCTGTCATGGTGTAATGGTTAGCAAACCAAAATATTTTATTGGTCAGTTTATTTCTCGGTAGTTATGCATAATGGCGCGCAAGAGATAATATCATTAGAATCGCATTTTATGTATAAATAGTGTTAGATTACGGAAACTCCCGAAGTAGCCTAATCCTAATCCTAACCATAAAACTAACCCTAACCTTAAAACTAACCCTAATCCTAATGTCCCAAAGATTTCGGGTATTTCTGTGAAATGTAATGCTTTTTATACGTAATCTTGCGTGCTATTCTGCATTAGTACCGATGTCGGTGTTGGATTATAATTTTGACTTTTTTCATGATGTATTTGAAATAAAATCAGCAGGAGCTTAAGCTCCGCCCATTTTCCCTGCCTAACCTTTTGGCGCCCTTTTTAACGGCGTATTTTTAGTTCAAGAATAAATCTTATCCGAGCCACCTCGTTTTTTATCCTCTCTCTTTTCCTGGTTGTATTTTCTTATTTCAACACGCTTTATTTATTCATCATGGAATATGAATATAGAAACTCAACAGTCGGAAAATCCCGAAGTAAACTAACCCTAGCCCTAGCATCTCAAAGATTTCAGGTATTTCCGTGAAATGTAACGAAATGTAATGATTTTCATATGTAATCGAATGATATTATTTTTGGACACTATTGTGCATTATTACCTATTTTTCTTTCACTTGACGACTTGGAGGCAAAGATTGTTTCAGTTTATCAGATATTTCCCGCTTCTGGATAACCAATGTGTAAAAGTGTGGGATTGTCTGCCCTTGTTTGGCTGGAAGAGTTATCTTCTCTTGTGTTTCTGTTTTTCCCCACCAGGCGCTCTGACTATTTAAGCAGGCAAGCACCAAGTTTGAATCCTCTTTCTTCTCCGGGACTTGACGAACACACATGGGTTAGACACTTATGTCTATACCCTTCTTGTGTATGGGGTTTCATCCCCCCGACACTACGTAGTGACTTTGACTTATGGATTCTTCATATCTTTTACGTGTACAATTATGTATCTCTGTTATACTTCCATTTTGTATCTTGTCTCATGTATGTATATATCTACCATGTTGTGTCTTATGTATCTCGTTGTATAAATGCTTCTCCACGTGCTCCATGTATTAAAGTCCATTGTTGTATGTAACACCCTTAGTCGGAGTTGTTTGTTCATGTGTGTACCAGGTTGGGAGGTCTTTAAGCCAACCAACAAATTATAATTAACATTATTACATTTTTGAACCCAACAAAGAAAACGTCTGCATCGGAGTTTGAATTTGACATTATCTTTGTTCTTCTTTGTCTTAACGGATTTTGCATCTTTTTTTTTTGGGGGGGGGGGGGAGTCTTTAATTTCAAGGGCATTTTAATTTTTTTTTTTTACATACACAACTTTTGCGTAATGCGTTCAATTCACAAAAACTAGTCTTTCAAATTCGTTACTACTGAAAAGCGAGTTCGAACTTTGCTGAATACCACACACTTGTGTCAAATGCTACATTTGTTTCGTTGTAGTTTTTCTTTTCTTTTTTTTTCTTTTTTTGCACACAGTCCTATTGAATACTAAAACAAATTTAAATAGGTTTAGTTGATCAATAGATTGGAACCTGTAATGAACAATGCCAGGTTAAAGGTTAACAATTGTTTTATTTAATATAATAATAAGACTAATCAAGGACATAAAACTCATTGAGGGAGTACAAAGAAGAGCTACTAAAGTAATGAATGATTTAAAGAACCTTTCGTATGAAGAAAGACTTAGGAAGACTGACTTACAAAGTTTGGTTTATCGACAAACAAGAGGGGATATGATTGAAGTCTAAAAATATACCCATGGATTTTATTCAACGAACTTTGATCTACTAAACATTGCTCAAAAGAAACGTTTGCATCGGAGTTTGAACTTATATAAAATGCAAAAATAAAACGCTCTTCATCGACAACGATAGATTCAACTGTTTCGATAAAACAAAATGCCCCTTAAATGGAAATTGTTTAACCAATAACATCGTCTATAAGGCCACCACCAAGGAAAGTTAAAATAACGATGAAAAAACATCATAAAACCACATTCATAAATTAAAACTCTTTAAAAAAAAATGTAAAACAAATGCAAGACAAAATTATTTTAGTAACAGAGTGGTGAATACATGGAATAAACTACTGTAGTATTCTATATTACTCCCTGCTCTATGAACTCTGAACTTACCTCCCTTTGACCCTTCGGGGTTAACCCCCCTTACCACCGTTCTCCTTTGTAGAGTTATGTAGTCATTTATTCGCCATTAAAGCCTTATATACAGGTCTCCAGAGTTTATTCAATTCTTCAATATACTTCAACTACCATCATCAATAGTGAATGCCCCATCTCTAAACTCCTTTAAGGCAATGTTAGATAATCTGTGGAAAGAGTATGAATATTCTGTGGAATTAAGATGAATGTTTATAAGGAACAGCAGACAGGTCTCTGACCTAATATACTAGCTGAAAAAGATATTATTATTATGAATTATTATTTACTCCTTTTGAGTTTTCACATCAGTGTTAGCTGATGGTCTTTCACTGGAGTCTGAGTGACAGCAAGTCTCCTCAGGTCTCCAGGACTCTTCTGAGTATTCTGGCAGATTGCAGCAGTACAGTGTTCTGAATGGTTTCAATCCTTCCTCTGATATCCAAACTTTCCAAGCCCTTTTCTAATCCTTTTGGGACTGTTCCAAGTGCACCAACTACAATTGGTATAACTTTCACTTTCATATTCCATAACTTTTTCAGTTCTCTGGCAAGGTCCAGATATTTGTCTATTTTTTCATTTTCCTTTAACTTCACCCTGTGATCTGCTGGCACTGCAAAATCCACCAGTTGACAAGTTCTTTCTTTTTTGTTAATCAACACTAGGTCTGGCCTTCTTACTGGGATAAGGTGATCCGTTTTAATTTCAAAGTCCCAGAGAATTTTGTGCGTTTCGTTCTCAAGAACAGATTCTGGTTTATGCATATACCATTTTGTTGTATGGTCAAAATTTAATTTCTTGCATAATTCCCAGTGGATCACCTTCCCAACCCAGTCGTGTCTAGTTTTGTATTCTCATTGTGCTAGTTTCCTACATTCGCAGAGTATATGGTTAACAGTCTCATCTCTATTACCGCAAAGTCTACATTTACTATTCCGTTGGGTCTTATCAATTTTCGCTTTGATGTAGTTTGTCCTTATGGCATTATTTTGTGCAGCAATTATAAGTGATTCTGTTTCTCTTTTGAGGTTTCCCTTTCTTAACCATGTCCAAGTCTTTTCATGTGCAACCTCATCTATTTGTCGTTTGAAGCGTCCATATAGTTGTTTTTCTTCCCATTTTTGTTTTCTAGTCTTTGTCGTTTTTCTGTTTGTCCATCTACCGTTTCTACTATTGTTGGCCGCCATAAGTAGTTTGTCTTTGCTCTTCCTTGTGTAATCTTCAAGTTGTTGGATTGTGGTTTCTACGCATTCCTCTATGTTGGCAAGACCTCTTCCCCCTTCCTTTCTTGACACATACAATCTATCTCTATCATCTCTAGGGTGGAGAGCCTTGTGCATGGTCATTAATTTTCTCGTCCTTTGGTCTATCTGTCTGAGTTCTTCTTTTGTCCATTTTAAGAATGGTATTATTATTATTATTATTATTATTATTATTATTATTATTATTATATACCACGAATGATGTGTTATGACGTTATTGGCTATATCTCGTTTGACCAAGATTTCCCCAATCTCATTACTTCGAGATTTTGAGTATATTACAGACCCTAAAAGGTACTACCATTCCGAGTCAGAGTGAACCAGGGACTAATAGAGATGAATGGGTATTCTACACTCCCCAGACCATGAGAAATAAAGCCTCACTATAAGATGCAGTCTTACCCTCTTGCAGGGAATACAGTCAGTGTATTCTAAGCTCCGATGACAAGGCGGAGGAAGTATTCAGAAGAAAACGGAAGGCTTTAATAACGAATAAATATTTACATTACCACCATTGTGGTGGCAATTCATCTCTAACACCACTGTTCGGGCAAGATGCAGAATCTCCTCCTCCTAGCAGGCTTGCGAGACATCTTCGTTGGCTCGATCATGCTCTTCGTCGACAACCCGCTGACATCATCCGTGAATCCATCGACCCAGTACCACCTCAGGACTGGAAGAAACGCAAAGTGGGTCAACTGAAGCTGACTCAAAACAGTCAGGCAAGATACCGAGCTGATTCTGGGCTCAGGAAATCTATGGAGTTCGTCGATGGAACCGCGAATGGCCGACGCTCATATCTTCAATTGTATTGGATCGCCGCACATGGTCTGGCTTCGTTCGGGATACGATGAATTCGTTGAGTGAAGCCGGCTCAACCGACCCAGGGCGAATGCCGTCACAGACACAGAAAACTGTTAATTTTCTTGATGTAACTTTCGATTTAAACAATGGCACGTGACAACCGTATAGAAAAAAAAATATGTATATTAACATAAACCAGACCATCCTCCCACCATTACAAAGCACATTCATAAGTCTATAGAACATAGATTCGCTACTAATTCCACCAAAGCCGACATATTTAATAATCAAAAACGGTTTATGAAAACGCCCTAAAAACAGTGGATTCTACTCTAAACTAGAAGACAAAGATAATAATAACAATGATTATGATTTTTTTTTTTTAAAGAAAGAGAAACATCATTTTGTTTAACCCTTACAGCAGAACCGTTAAAACGAATGTGGGGAAGATATTTTTCCAATTAAGGAAAAACACTTTGATAAATCATCTACATTGAGCAAACTGTTCAATAAGAATAATTTTTAAATTAGTTATTGTTGTATGAATAATATTTAAAGAAATCATTGACAAGTACAATCTTAAAATTTTTAATGAAAATGACAACAACCCGAACGATAGATTCAACTGTTTCGATAAAACAAAATGCCCCTTAAATGAAAATTGTTTAACCAATAACATCGTCTATAAGGCCACCATCAAGGAAAGTGAAAATAACGATGAAAAAACATATATTGGTGCCACTGAAAAAAATTGGAAAAATAGGTGGTACAACCACAATCTAAGCTTCAATAACAGAAGATATGCAAACAGTACCACTTTATCCAAATATGTATGGCACATTAAATATACAACGAAAATTATCAAAAAGGCCCAGGCTTAAAAAATGTGGACTTTGCATCGAAGAAAAATTGTGTAGTCTACTAAATACGAATGCAAATTTATTGAACAATAGAAGCGAACACGATTCCAAATGCAGACATTTAAACAAATTTTTATTGTGTCATTTACCAACCGACCCTAATTAATCCCTTATTTTTCGCCCTCTACTTATCTATAAAAATCATCTGGACACCGCGTGCATTAAGACCTAAGCATGTTTATTTTTTAGATATAAGTTTACCGTTATAACATTCCATCGCGTGAACACGCTTTACGTCATATAAGCGCTAAACAAGCCACCGTTTTTTTTAATCTTAACATTTTGACCGTCTGATGATTGCAAGTACGCATGAAACTGTACTTACGGGATATTAAATCCATAATATTTAATCTTTTATTTTATATAAACATGTGTGCGCGTATATATATATATATATATATATATATATATATATATATATATATATATATATATATATATATATATATATATATATATGATCCACTATCTCTAATGTCTCTAGTATACATACACGCACACACACACATAGACCTATATTAGGCTTGTCTTAATCCTCATACCCACATATCTACTTATTTATATAATAATCTATATATTCACACACACACACACACACACACCACACACCTCTGCTCACATGCGTGCACCCAATTGCATCGTGCAGCACACGTAGTGTTATAGGGGTGATACGAATTGGAAAGGAGACTTCGATAGGTGGTGAGTGTTTAGCGGAATCCTTGGATTCCTCAGTAAGGGAACATCTTACTCCTGGGATGTCAGTTATGTTACGTTTTGGTGGCCACTTGTATCAAGATTTTCCAAAGTAGGCAGACCTGTATTTTGAATGACAGAACCATTCTATCCATCAGGTTCAGCCGGCATGCTATTTGGTGACGTACAGACGCAAGTGGTTGTGTTCTCTCGAGGATAAAAGTTAACAGAGACCTTTGAATCTGCAGCTTTCACTTTTATATTGCAGACTCACTACACCACCTAGTGCCTTACGGCAGATACGGGATTTCATTACCTCTTGTGTCTCCTAATGTCAAATACAGGAATCGTGGAAAGTAAGAAATGTAATTCCTACAAAACCATTGTTAGTGAGTTCGATTCTCACTGGCTTTGTTCCAATCTTAGTAAATTATATTAGTATTGTATACGACACCTTCAATACAAGTTCATCCGATCATGGATATACTGTGCATAAAACGTAAAACAAAAACAAAAAAAAAAAAAAAACAATCTTTCTCAAATGGAACACAATCTTCAATCGAAATGTTACTCTAGATAGGCAAATATACGATTGACCATGACAAGAAATTTAAACTCAGAAACCCAATGAGAATCTAATTTCCGGTTCCGTGTGTGTTCAGCCAAACAAGAAAATCGAATGAATCAAATAATGGAAAACTGTTACAGGTGCACAATAGCGCGCAAGATATATCATTAGAATCGCATTTTACGTATAAATAGTATCAAATGTCGGAAACTCCTGAAGTAGACTAACCCAACTTTAACCCTAACTCTAAAACTAACCCTAACCTTTACCCTAATTCTAACCCAAGCGTCTCAAAGGTTTGGATATTTCTGTGAGATGTAATGCTTTTTATACGTAAAAAAAGTAAAGTCGTCGGGGCGGCCTAAAGTCGGTATCAGCCAGTCAGTGAGGGAGTCTATCCCCTTTTCAATAGCGCTAGACCAAGGAGATTGTTTTGGCGCCTGGCGTGGAGCGCCACACCTACCATCAGCTCCTTACTTTACCGCACAGATCCCTGTGCTACTCATGCGCTGAGTTGGCGAGGACCGGTATCGAACTAGGAACCTTGTGGTTTTAATGATATTATCTCTTGTGCGCTATTCTGCATTAGTACCAGAGAGAGAGAGAGGGAGAGAAAGAGAGAGGGGGTCTGATTTTCAATCGAGGATATCTTTTTTTATCTGGATGTTGAATTAGTGACCTTGCCATTCCAATTTGAATCTCTCTCTCTCTCTCTCTCTCTCTCTCTCTCTCTCTCTCTCTCTCTCTCTCTCTCTCTCTCTCTCTCTCTGTGTGTGTGTGTGCGTTGATTGATCGGTCCTCTGCATTTGACCCAGCACAGGTCAAAATACATATGACAAAACGTTGACATAAGTTTTAAATGACACGAGAAAAAAAAGAAAAAAAAGTGAGAAAATAAATAAAAGAATTATTGATTGTAAGTTGTTAGCAGTGACAAATAAAACTGACCGAATTGTCGCCCGAGCGTGTGGGTGTGGTTATGGGTGTGTGGGTGTGTGTGTGGGGGGGGAGCATGCTTAGTCGAGAGTCAATTTATTTGACCTTTTCTTATACAATTCTATTTTGCTCATCGTTTATTCACTATTCGCGTTCAAGAGAATGACGTCATTCTTGTTGACATCTTGTCAATAACAAAAGTCATGTTGAGATTGCAAACAATTTATTGTTTATCTTTTCCATCCTATCTGTATGTATCAACGTAGATACTATTTCATCTATCAATTGATATTTTGGTACAAATGCAAAATAGCGCACAAAATTTTGTTTTGTTTTGTTTTACGGCATATCAACCTCAGTGGGTCATTTGATGCCGATAAAGTTTTGAAATAAATCAATTCTTAATGGATAATACAATTTTTTTATAAATACATTTTTCTATTTAACCCATAGATGGGACCCTAACAGGTACTACCACTCCGGGTCAGAGTGGACCAGGGAGCAATGGTGATGAAGGGGTGCTCCACATTCCCCAAACCTCCAGAACTGGAACCTCACCATCAGATAGAGTTTAACGTCATTCCCAGGACATGTAGATCCCGCAGCCACCGCCTTCTAGCATCCATATGATAAAAAGGGTTGGGGCTTGCCATAAGGGCAATAGGGTTTGGAAAATCATATAGGTGCTAGGCTTGACGTGACCAGCCGATTGATCAGAGGGCACCTCCGAATAGCGCACAAAAAGTACTAACATTAGAATCCCATTTTACGTATGAATAGCATTAGATGACGGAAACTGCCGAAGTAGCCTAACACTAGCTCTAACCCTAACCCAACGACAATAACCGTATATAAATGTATATATTTGTTAGGAAGACCTAATAAAAATAGAGTTGCTCCCCTTTGATCAGTAGGGGACTGATGAGAAACCCGGAAATGGGGTTTCCGCCACATTACTTTTGGATTGGGTTTGGTCTTGCGTGGACGCAACGCACGTGTGTCAGCACGGTTAAAATAGTTCAGGGTATTTGCCTCCATCCCACTTTTTAGCGCTGGACACAAGGTCTCGTTTTAACGTGGGCGCATAAAAAATGCGTCGATCCCATCAGCATTCCCCCTCAAGGGGGCGCCTCAGGTGCTGGGCAATAAACACAGCCATGCCCCTTTAAATCAAAGGGGCAGGTATTGCCTGGGGAATAGCCCCCTGGGATTGACGCTATTAATTTACTATACCTGATCCAGCGGCCGAAGCTCACTGGACCCCCCGGCTAGGCTGAGTAATCTAGGTAAGTATAGTTAAGTCACTTTTAAGGTAGAAGCGTTCTCTACCCTGTGTTAAATAAAACCTTGTTAATTTTACAACGACCTGGTCTTGCATTATCATTTCAGTCTTCCGTATTTTATCTGTATATAAAAAAACATAACAATATTCTATTTAGAATAGCACACTGGCTTACTGTACCTGCTATTACTAAGTAGTCACCCATCTCAGTACTGAACAGACTCAATGCTGCTTAACTTACGGTCAATAAAGCCTAAGTCACAAAACCACCTTCTGTCTTTGTCTCTTTCCTTTATTCTACCTATTAATATTCGGCCTAAGGCAAACAGAACTTTATTACCAAGAAGAATAGATATTCACAACGAGTTCATATACAGGTAATATTTCTGCAACCCTAACAACCCCTAACTTTACTAAACTTCATATTTACCAGTAATCCTTGTCCGACCTAAATTGAACTGTTTGAACTTTACAAACACTAACCTCCTTTTTGAAATTGTAACGTTTATATGTTTGTATTCATTCCTATTTCGTACATTCTGTCTGTACATAAATGCTTTTAGTAGTAAACATATTAGTTGTCGTAGCTTGTCTTTCAAACCACATGCTCCATCTTCTCTCTGCTACCGTTGTATTTTCTCCCCATCCATTTATTACAGGTTTAAATTCCTGTTATTGATTTTCATAATATCCGTAATATACTAACACTAAAGCAAACGGAAAGTAAGCCATAATAAACCTATTTATACATAGAAAAACATTTAACATTTAATACATACAATATACATACCAGTAGTATTAAAAAATGCATACACACAATAGCTAAAACTATACATATATTGTTCCATGAACAAGCAGTATGTGGAAAGGGTACAAAATGGAAAAATGGCAATATAGCTGGTAGGGGTAAGAGACAACGTCTATATTGTTCAAAGAACAGAAGCAAAAAGGTGTCAAGAATGGGTTTTGTTCATCAGAAGCGGTTTAGTATCATACTCAGGACACCCCTTTTTTGCGAGTGGAGGTCTTACTCCTCTGCGGGAGATAGGATCAGTAGAATCTAAAGACGAGAAACCCAATAAGCGTTTCACTATGCGGAATACTGTAAAATTATTTATTTGCTTATTTACTCTCAGAATCAGACTACATCCTTTATAATATATCGTATTGAAATATCACAAGAAAGCCTATGGTAGCAAAAGAAAAACGGACGAGAAAATTAGATTAATTTCGTTTATTCAAAAATAAACAAAAGCTGGAAATGTTGAGATGATAAGTCTTTTTTCGCTCGGTGAAGTGAGAGCAGGTGTGGTTATTTGTCTCATACCCCACCTGTATGGACTGAGCACAAGGCTCCGTTTTAACGTGGGCCCACCCACAAGCCGAAGCTACTGGGTGGGAGAGAACAAAAATTGCGTCGATCCCATCGGCATTCCCCTCAGGCGCTGGGCAATAAACCCAGCCCTACCCCCAAAGGGGCAGGTATTGCCTGGAGGGATGTCCCTCTGGGATCGACGCTATTAATTTAACACCTCACCGGTCCAGAGGCCGAAGCTCACTGGACCCCGTCCCAAAGAAACGGGTTGGTGTGAAGTGAGAGCAGGTGTGGGGTTGAAAGTCTGTTTATTCGTCGGCTGATTCGGGTGTGGGTTTGAAAGTCTGTTCGTGGCCGATGACTTGGTTCTGTGTGACGCCGGGACGTGGCGTGGGTCGGTAGGTTCAGTAGTCCCTTGATCTTGCCCGAAGGAGTGATGCTGTGTACCAACGCTGGTAGTCAAGTGGCTTTTCAACTTTTAGTCAGCCGCTTTTATAATTATGAATAGGCTCGAGAATCGCTTTCAAAGGTTTGGGCGGGGGGAATTTATGATTGGCTGAAAAACATTAAACAGCGGATATTTTTAATTGTTTATGAATTTGGTTTTTCACCCTGAAGCTTGTGTGGAGCCTATGTGCAGAAAACTTGTTTTGTTCATTTCGTTTAGAGCTACTGTCGTTTGATGTTACATTTCTTAATAATTTATTTTTTTTTTTAAGTATTATCAGAAAAATGATAGTCGAATTATCTCCCCCTTCCACCAGAGGGCGAATCGCCAATATACGATGTTGGCGCCAAATTTAAACCCCATAACGATAGGCACTTATCGAGGGGCCTTTCACCGAGCGAATCGCTTATTCAAGTGCTCCCTTCACCTTTCACTTATCGTATGAACTTCCACCAGGCGAGACGCGACATTGAAGCAATCCCTATTGACAGCGTGTAGAATTTATTCAAGAGCAACTTCACCTTAACTCAGCAAGATAAGTCTTGTCACAAATGCCACAAAATTTGCAACACCCTTTTTGTACCTTTTTTTAAAAAACATTTTAGTTTTAATGTTCAACTGTTGTTTTGTTTTCTTTCATCCGAAATTATTTGCCTGCCACCGGGAGATTCTAATAGTTCCCTACTACCCTGTTATTCCTCTTAGTGTTTTGTTTTTTAATTTGTTTTGTTGGTGAGTGGGTGTATTGAGTTAGTAGAATGTGAATCAAGAGAGATATATATTTCTAGTATTATCTGCGTTATTCGGACTATTGTCCCCATCTTCATTGTTATTTGTACAACGTTTCGGCCGATATACCCTCCGGCCTTCTTCAGGTATTTCTTGTCGGACTCAGGAACCTTCTCGGACTTGGGAACCTTCTTTTCGAACTTTCCGAGTCCGAGAAGGTTCCCGAGTCCGACAAGAAATACGAAGATGGGGACAATAGTCCGAATAACGCAGATAATATTAATCTTCAAGCCTCATCTCAAACATTCAGAGAGATATATATTTCTATTATAACAGTATCCATCATTGATATATTCTTGTAAGCAAATAAATATTTAGTTGGAATATGACGAGCAGCACCGCTTTGATATGATTTTCTAAACACCGTTATTTTAGGGAAGTGGCCATCAGTAATTTCTGTAATAGAAAGTTCATTTAATAAACAGCATTTCATTATTTCTCGAATACTTAATCAGTATTGGAGATGCGTGCACTCACATATGAATAATTCGTATCATAAGTAATTATCATCCACATACTGTACACATTCTCCTACAATTGATATTTGTATAAACGAGGAAGTATAAACTGAATTATATGGTCGTCTTCTGAATGTTCTTCGTTACTAGAGATAATAATTAATGTTTTGGGTAAATTGATGCCCTTCGTATTTCTAAAGCATCAAACCCCGAGTTTTGTCCAATTTGTTCATTGTTTCTCCTGAATGTCGCCTCACAGTAGATAATTGGCACTTTTCTTTTTGGCATGGAATTCGTTTAGACGCAAAGTCGTCTCGAAGGTCGTGACTTGCAATTAACTAAGTTAATTTATGATTCCCCCGTTTACGTAAACTCGAAATACTTTCTTCACTTCAAATATTAATGCGCATATACAAGGAGTGACAGAAATATACAGAATACGCAAATAGTAAAAAGTGTGGGGAAGTTTTTTTTTTTTTTATATATGCTACAATTTTTGTGGCCATTCTTTGGCTTCAAGCAAGAGAACTCCCCAGCGGAGATCCCTTGTGTCAAGCAGAGCGCGATCCTTAGTGAAGAAACCTTTGGTTGCTCCTTGTTGTCCCTCAGTGTTAGGTATGATCCTTTGGTTGTTCTTTGGTGTCCCTTAGTGTTGGGTATGATTCTTTGGTTGTTCCTTGGTGTCCCTTAATGTTGGGTATGATCCTTTGGTTGTAGGTCCGTTCGTCAATGTCGAATAACGTGCAAATGAACGGCTGTCAATATCAGCGATTAGATAGTTAACTAACCACGTATTTGGGCTGTTGATTGACCGGGGTTTAAATCACGTGACCGCGCTGAGTCTATAAGTTTAAGTGGTGGATTACAGCACGCCTTATATACGAAAATAATCCAACAATATATCCACTTCTTTCTGCTGGGTATATATATATCATGGAGAGGGTGATTCGTTTCTGGATCTCTATTCTTTTTCTGAGAGACACCCGTGGTTCTGCCCTCATATACAATTTTATTCCAAACTATCGCTACGAATCCCCTCACTTAAGGGGCAGAGGCGTCAGGCGCCTAAACCATGTGAAGTGTTTGCCTGTCCCAGAGAAAGAGAATTTCAGAATTCCTGGTCTGCTGCCTAAATATTCTCGCCACCTATCGGCGAACAACTGCACAAGGGCAGATAACCCTATTAGACTCATGTACACCCGGAATTACCATTTTACTGACCCAACAGGGCATTAGCACAAAGTGAAATGTAAACAGACTTGTCTAGAATTTGAACTCTGGTTGTTGATTCCATTTCCTATGATAATAACTGTTACGCAAAGTGCGCCTCCACTTTCTGGCATGTATATGTATGTGAAATTACCAAAAAGATGTTGAAATTCACTTTAGTCAGTACAAATTAACACTAACAGACTCTAATAATAATAAGGGTCAGAAGTTATCTGCCCTAATCCATTTATTGTACGGGTGAGTTACTTGCCCTTTGATCTATTAATTTCGGTCATTGTTTTTAAATAAATAAAACACCTCGTGTTATGAAAAGCAGTCGTAATGTGTTGCCTCGTTAATACAATGGAAGGTATCTCAATTGGAATATGTCTCAATGAATAACAAAAAAGGTATGTCTCTTTTTTCTGTGGGATTAAGTTATTAAATTCTCAACAAAAGATAAGTGACTTAGATATTTGAGAAGAGTTCTTTTCATTATGTATACCATTGTATGTGTCAGAATCTGTTGGAGAATATTGTTGTATAAGGTGTGCTAATGTCCACGACTTATATTTATAGACTGTTTCAAAACAACAGTGGCTGAATCGGTCAATCAAAAACGCCCAAACATGTATTTAAATTACTACTTAAAGGCGTTGATAAATCGTTCTAAAATTACTCGCTGGAAGCACAGACCAACATACGAGGATTATACAACTCTTTACTTCAAGACAGGATAAACTCTGATACAACTCAGGACGGATCAGCGGACAAGGACTAAAACTGATACTACATCTTTCTACTTTAAGAAAGGATCAAACTTTATGCTACAAGGGATCTCCATTGTAAAAATGCATTCAACAACAGCCCTAAAATGGCCACACGAATTGTAACAGAATCATATGTGAAAGCATTTCATATTGTACACATGTGTGGTGATTCACGCCACGAGTGTAAGGCAGACAGGAGTTAAAAACAGAAAACACATGAACTTATGGGGACAAGTTTTTAGTTCATTCGTCTTTGTATCTTATCCCCAATAAAAGCTGGTTCTTACTTCCTGTGGGCTAGTAAGCTGAAATGGAGTTTAAGGAACGAAAGAGGAAAGAGACAAAGGCAAGAGGTATTTTTTACGACTTAGGCTTTATTGAACGGGGTATAGTCGGTCGTAGCAAGGGGACATGCCCCTGGCCAGGAAAACGACTACCTTCAGTTGCGGCCTCAGTTCGAATGGCCGAGGTATTATTTTGGGGGTAAGGAGTCAGTCCTTTATGTCGGACATGCGCAAAGGGGTTCTTCCGGTCAAAGCACCATGGGAGTTTGTTGTTTTTTTAAATTTTATTTTAATTTTATTTTTATCCTCGTATTTTTTTAATCCCCACAAACTCGACATGGAACTTCAAATAACTTGTATTAATGTATACACAAACAAGAAATTACGCTTGCAGACGAAGGTTTTGTCTGCAGGAATGATAATTATATAAATATAATAATGCAGTCCACTTAACTGAAGTCCTTGAGGTTGGTGAGTTATCGAAGTACAGAATACGAACTACGGCCCCCTGTTTCTCTCGGCTGAATATAAGTGATGACTATTTTTTTCTCGTCCCACTTCTGTAGAGGCTGGTGGCCAAATAGGAAAAAAATCCTATCTTCAATGTTGCCACTAAGGTTTGCTGGCCCGTGATTTGTTGATTCAAAGAGAGGCTTGTAGACCAAAAACGACAACCCACCTACCGTAGTGTGACGGAAAACAAGTACCGTACTCATTTGGAAAAAGGGCAAGACATTGTCTTGCCTGCCGGAGTCGAACCCGCGCCCTTCGGGATGCAAAGAAATGCGATTCAGGCGCTGGATGGACGCGAGGTGTAATTCAGGTGCCTGGATGTTGGGGGACTGTGTCCATAAATAACAAGTGAGTGGAGCGCTGGGGAGTGAGAAGTAGTTGGCCAACGCGAGACGGCAGTCAGCGACGAAGCGCCTTATGAACGACCCAACAAAGAAATTGATTTTAATCCAACAAAGAAACAAAACTAAATGGGAGACTTTAACGACGACGGCTTTTCAGCTGCTGGACGAAGACGAAGACTGTTTGACCAAAAGAAAGTGTTGCCTGTGAGAAGACGGTGGACTCGCTTCTTTTTGGTTCCCCCTCACCTCTATTTTTTCCCTTCTATAAGCTATTTCGGCCTTGGATAATATTCGCTTGAACAGAGAGATAATAGGCTTGGGTCCTCCAGAGATATCCGTCACGAGCCAAGAGAACCTATGCTTGAATCTTTCAGGGATATCCGCCTTGAACCTGCAAGAGATATTCGTCTTGAATCTCGGGATCTGCGTAGTGAATCAAGAGATATACGTGAATCTCGTGACATTCGTGAACCTCGTGATATACGCCGTGAATCTAGAGACATTTGTTTGGAATCCTGTGACACACGTGGAGAGTCTAGAGACATTCGTATTGAATCTCAGGATATCCGAAAACCTAGAGATATCCGTAAAGAACCAAGAGAGTCTCGACTTGAGTCTTCAAGAGATATTCGCTTTGGATAATGGCAAACAAGTCTAAGGTACGCCCTGGCAGACGTTTGTGAACAGAAATGGGCGAGATATCGTCACAATCTCTCCCCAGGCAGCTTAAAAGTTGAAACTGGGTCAACATGCCGTTGTACACGGAAGGTTGGCCTTTTATTTGGGAGGTGGACACTGTGACTTTTCAAAGAATGTCAGAGCTGAAGAGACCAGCATACACAAAGAAGATTGTGATGATGGAGGTGGTAGTAGCAAATATTCGAACGAGACCTTCAAAGACCGGAGTGCATTTTGTGATTGGGCCGAGGACCGGAATGCTTTGTGTGATTGGGCCGGAGACTGGAGGGCATTTGTGCTTTTGGGCCAGAGATCGGAGGGCATTTGTACGTTTGGGCCGGGGACCAGATGGCATTTTGCGATTGGTCGTAGATCGGATGGATTTTTGTGATGTGATGAAGCAACAGTTCTTCTACTTTAAGGGAGCGCGAGAACAAAAAGGCCACACCCACCCTACACGTTTTGTGATGAGGACATCAGGGGGGAGTGTGACGGAGAACGAGTACCGTACTCATTTGGAAAAAGTCGAACCCACGCCCTCTGGAATGCAAAGAAATGCGATTCAGGCGTTTGATGGACGCGAGGTGTAATTAAGGTGCCCGGATGTTAGGGGACTGTGGAACACCCTCTGGTTAAAAATGAGACCGTCCAAATTGTTCAAGATGCAATACAAAAATGAAAATCCAGATTATCTGGTGTCGTTTAATCGCAGATTTCTTATTTGTCCCATTTTATCTAACCCAATTTTAAAAATGAAAGATTCCAAATAGTTGTTGCGAGCAAGTGTCAGGCAAGTTTCAGGCTTAACTTAGATATTTTCCGAGTCATGTTTTTGTCACTTTTTTGTTGGCAAATTAATGTAGATATTTTAAACACCTCCCCACAGATTTTTATTGGCAAATCAATGTAAATATTTTACTACCCCCTCCCTTTAAGAAGGAAAGAAAGAAGAAAAAAGTGAAAGAGTGTTAAATCAAGCTTATTATACTTTTTACATATTGAAGTATTAGCAATAGCTCTTAAGTAAACATATCAAATGTTGTAATAATTAAGTCATCATAGTATATA
Organism: Doryteuthis pealeii; assembly: GCA_023376005.1. NCBI lineage: Eukaryota > Metazoa > Mollusca > Cephalopoda > Myopsida > Loliginidae > Doryteuthis > Doryteuthis pealeii. The sequence continues at coordinate 76,741,676 of CM042153.1, forward strand.
AATATTGTTGTTAAATAGACTCAGGTAATCAATTTCAATCAGCTTGACATACAACTCTATTCCTACAACAAAAGTTCACCACAGTAATCTGCAACAATAGTACAGCAGTCTTTTGTGCAATTATACCGAGTACCAAAAACACCTGTTAATTTTGTCACTTGTGCTTTCTTTTATTGTGGGGCTATTCTTGGGGGAATTTGCATATGCCAAAAATCTAGCCTTGCCAATTCTCTTGGGTTTGAGATTATGTCTCACAGATTATAGTTGTGGAGTGGTTATGTTTCATTTCTGAGTTTTTCACTCCTGTATGTTTGGCAGTTTGTTCTAAGAGGTTAGCCATTCTCTATTCTACAATTATTACTTTTTGTGACTCATAATATTTAATTTTTCAGCTGACACAACTGTTTTTCTTTTCAAAGGTTTGAAAGTGAACCTCACTATTTTTTTCTTTTGATGACCTGTAATATCTAATCTTTTCTTTTGGTGACCCCTAATATTTAATAATTTCTTTTGGTGACCCATAATATTCAATAATTTCTTTTGGTAACCCATAATATTTAATAATTTCTTTTGGTGACCCATGATATTGAATAATTTCTTTTGGTGACCCCTAATATTTAATAATGTCTTTTGGTGACCCATAATATTCAATAATTTCTTTCAGTGACCCATAATATTTAATAATGTCTTTTGGTGACCCGTAATATTTAATAATGTCTTTTGGTGATCTGTAATATTTAATAATGTCTTTTGGTGATCCGTAATATTTAATAATGTCTTTTGGTGACCTGTAATATTTAATAAATTCTTTTGGTGACTCATAATATTCAATAATCTCTTTTGGTGACCCATAATATTCAATAATCTCTTTTGGTGACCCATAATATTCAATAATCTCTTTTGGTGACCATAATATTCAATAATCTCTTTTGGTGACTCATAATATTCTCTTTTGATGACCCGTAATATTCAATAATTTCTTTTGGTGACCCATAATATTTAATAATTTCTTTTGGTGACCCATAATATTCAATAATCTCTTTTGGTGACCCATAATATTTAATAATTTCTTTTGGTGACTCATAATATTCAATAATCTCTTTTGATGACCCATAATATTCAATAATCTCTTTTGGTGACCCATAATATTTAATAATTTCTTTTGGTGACCTGTAATATTTAATAATTTCTTTTGGTGACCCATAATATTCAATAATTTCTTTTGGTGACCCATAATATTTAATAATTTCTTTTGGTGACCTGTAATATTTAATCATTCAACTGACACAATTGTTTTTCTTTTTCTCAGGTCTGAAAGTGTACCTCACTGTGGTGATTGTTATGTTGTTGATTGTTATTGCTGGTATTTTTGTTTGCTTCATGTTAAGTGAAGACATGGAAAAACAATTGCACCACAGTATTTTCAGTGCCATGAAGGAATACAAATACAAACTGAAAATTAAAACAAGGATAGATATCATGCAGCAGAAATACCGCTGCTGTGGAAGCATATCAGCCCGTGACTGGTCATCGGTCAGCTGGATAAGCAACTCTATCCTGGATAGCAACAACAAACAGGTCAAAATGTACGTACAGTTCATTCAATGGTTCATTGTCATATTGCATGAGAAAACTTTTTAGATAAAATTGGCAGTTAAATCAAATTTAACGGACCTAAATTCCACCATCGTATGTTACCCCACCGAAAGAAAAAAATACCAAAAATCAGGGAATTAACCGAATTTAATGAAATTTTCAGTGTTGATATATTAATCAATGAAAGATATAATGCACCAGTTATTTTATTTTAAAAACTTTTACATTTTTTCAGGTCATTTAATTTGAAACCATGTATCTTTGAGGCATAACACAGATTCTCAAGATAAGTAGTGATATTATTTAACTCATAGTTGGAGAGGATAAGTAGTGATACTATTTAACTCAGTTGGAGGGAATAAGGAGGTTCATACCTTTCCCAAGGGTATTAGTCCAACAGTAAACATAATAGCATGACTGGAGTTTCAACTCACTTATTACGATATCACAGTCCAGCATGTTAGACACTACACCATTGGTACTACCCTCTTCTAAAAGGAGGTCTATGGCATTAAATAACCCACAAAAGTTGATATTAAATAAAGAAACTAAAACCTATCCAAGTATGCTTCAGAGTTGACCATAACTGAATTGTGTTATTGCGTTCGTAGCTTCAGAGAATCTAATAAGATCTGCGTACACTCCAGGTCTAAAACTGGTTTGAATTCAGTTTTCCTTCTCCTAGTCCAGCTGTCATATCAAGGTTAAAGAGCTTAGTATGCCCTATTATGTACCCATTGCTAGGGGAGAATAGTTGTAGTCATACCTTTTCCAAAGGTTTTAGCACTATTTAAATTGCAAACGGCCTTGTTCAGGATTTGAACTCAGGTGGCCATGTCCTCTTCCTACAACAACAATCATTATGCCACAAGTGCCCAACCCTGTTAGCTGGGGTTATAGAATACACCGACTGCACCTCTGCAGAAGATACCCCCCCCCTCAATAGGGCCACCTGTTGGCTGTGGGTAGCGACTCATAATGCCTAAAGACAGGATTTTGGTGGCTGTGCGATCTTTGACCCAAGTATTAAGTAGTCCAGTGACTTGCAACACTCCATTACAGGCCATACTTGAGCTAGATGAGCGTTCAGAGAGGCAACATTTGATCAATTGGCCAGTCATATCAAGCCCTAGCAACTATATGATTGTCCTGAATGTATTCTTCAAATTGCTCTTTTGGCAAACACCCATCCTTTTTTCATCATATATGTGCTAGAAGGCAATCACAAATATTTATTAATACACATGAAGTTAATGAAAATTAGTTCTACCAATTTATTAATACACATGAAGTTAATGAAAATTAGTTCTACCAATTTATTAATACACATGAAATTAATGAAAATTAGTTCTACCAATTTATTAATACACATGAAGTTAATGAAAATTAGTTCTACCAATCTATTAATACACATGAAGTCATTGAAAATTATTTCTACTAATTTATTAATACACATGAAGTTAATGAAAATTAGTTCTACCAATTTATTAATACACATGAAGTTAATGAAAATTAGTTCTACAATCTATTAATACACATGAAGTTAATGAAAATTAGTTCTACAATTTATTAATACACATTTTTATTAATACACATGAAGTTAATGAAAATTAGTTCTACCAATCTATTAATACACATGAAGTTAATGAAAATTAGTTCTACCAATTTATTAATACACATGAAATTAATGAAAATTAGTTCTACCAATTCATTAATACACATGAAGTTAATGAAAATTAGTTCTACCAATCTATTAATACACATGAAGTTAATGAAAATTAGTTCTACCAATTTATTAATACACATGAAGTTAATGAAAATTAGTTCTACCAATCTATTAATACACATGAAGTTAATGAAAATTAGTTCTACCAATTTATTAATACACATGAAATTAATGAAAATTAGTTCTACCAATTTATTAATACAAATGAAGTTAATGAAAATTAGTTCTACCAATTCATTAATACACATGAAGTTAATGAAAATTAGTTCTACCAATTTATTAATACACATGAAGTTAATGAAAATTAGTTCTACCAATTTATTAATACACATGATGATAATGAAAATTAGTTCTACCAATTTATTAATACACATGAAGTTAATGAAAATTAGTTCTACCAATTTATCAATACACATGAAGTTAATGAAAATTAGTTCTACCAATTTATTAATACAAATGAAGTTAATGAAAATTAGTTCTACCAATTTATTAATACACATGAAGATTTCACATTAAATAACCCACTAGGTTTGATATGCCATTAACAACCAACCAACCAAACAAGTTCCTCCAATCTTTTGAATAATGGTTGCTAAGACTAAAATCTTCTTTATGTTTTGTATTTCTTTTTGTTTTCATTTTACTTAAATATTAAATACATATTGATTTTTCTTCTTTCAGAAATATGGATAAAAATGAATATTTCCCCAATGGTGTTCCATACAGTTGCTGCTCACTCACTGCTAAACCACCTTGTATACATATCTTGAGTAAAAGCAGTGATTTCTTCACAGATATGAATATTTATAAACATGGTTGCAGCCAAAAATTACTTGATTATTTTGATGTCATCTTTCTACTTCCGGTTGGAATCTTACTAATTGTGACAGCCATGATTGAGGTAAACTAAAATGTCATTTTTCTTTTCTGTTTCTCTGATGGCATTCACCCTGGGTCAGTTGAGTTAGCTCCATCCATAAATTCACCTGTGGTGAATTCATAGAAGGAGTAACAAGAAAATAGTAAATTCCCAAGTGGTCCCCAAACCCCACATGCATTAACAAAAATTCTATCATAAGAGAGGAATAAAGACAAAAAGTTTATTATGCGGTGCGAAGGGTTTGCTAAAACTTAATGTTTTTAGCGGGTTAGCTCAGTTGGTAGTGCTGTCTGTGTTCGTTGTAGTAGTCAGTAGTCTCTGCTGCTAAGGATTTTGGCCATGTAGTCTCTCTCTCTATTGATACTGTGCTCCCAGGAGGGACATTGTCCCTCTCTGAATACCTTTACTGTTCTGAGGATTTTTTCCTTACTGGTAATTTCGCTTCCGGCTTTTACCCTTTATGGGTTCTGTCAGAGGAGGGTAACCCATATTTTTCATAGCATATCCTGGAAGGAGATGCCCTTGCTTATTGCAGATTTTCCTCAGATGCAGTGACAAAAGCTGTTGATTCCTAACGATGATAGTGATGGCCTTTGGATTTTCGCCAGAGCCACTTTGACCATTAACAAACCAAAACACTCCATATATATATTTACCAAATCCTCCGCATGGGCATGATGTGACACAAGGTCAATTTTTAAAGCGGACTTCAACAGATTTGAATTCAGAGTTTTCCTTCTCCTAGACCGGTTGCCTAACCCAGGTTAAAGAGCCCAGTCTGCCCTACTATTTATCCATAGCTGGAGGGAGAGTAGAATTCATACCTTTCCCAAGGGTATTAGCGCTAAGTGAAATGCAATTACCACGTCCAGGATTTGAACTTGAGGTGACAAGTCCATTTCCCATGACTTTAACCATTACTCCACGCTTCCATATAACTCTGCAAATTACTTGTACAAAGAATACTTACTTGAAGATAAAATCGTTTAAAAATGATTATCATTAAATAGTAATAGTTACTTGAAACCATATAATTGCTTGGAAAAAAATGAACTGACTTTGGCATTAAATAACCCCACAAGGGTTGACATACTCTAAAACCAACTAAATAATTTAACAATTCAACCATCAATTTATCATCTTAAAATGATAATTCATAATGATAAAGAATTTAAAAGACTGTAATATGATTATTTTTTAATCTTTTTAGTAAATTTATTTTTGTAAAATACAGTGGTACCTTGACTTACGAGTTTAATTTTTTCTGCTCATAACTCAGTTTCCTCATATATCAAATCAATTTTCCCCATTAAATAAACTGAAATACCATTAATCCACCCCCCCCTCAAAACCCTTTTTTATAATTAAAAAAAAAGCACTGAATTGTATAAAAAATAATAAAATAGTATTTTATAAATAATGTGCTCTAATATGTATTATTTGGATTATTCGGACTATTGTCCTCATCTTTTTTGTTATCTGTTCAATGTTGTGCAGATAACAATAAAGATGAGGACAATAGTCCGAATAATCCAAATAATCCAAATTATCAAGCCTCATCTAAAAAATTCAGAGAAATAGTGCTTTAATATATTTTAATGTTTATCTTTTTATGAATAATATTTTTCTTTGGTGTATTAAATTTGGAAACTTAAATGTTTTTAGTGAACTTATTAACATAAGTGTATCTGAAGATCACTCGTACCTCAAATTTTAGTTCTGAACGCAAAGCAAAAAATCAACCTAGTGACAGCTAGTAATGTTGCATAATTGTATGGTGGCATAGGGTTTTGACAACACCCTGTAGCGAGAATTCTAAGGAGCCAGTGTTTTCAGATCAGTGGATGGAAAACTACTGGACGGTTAGGATCTCGCAATTCATGTGAGACTTAGTTAGTAAAGTCAGTTTCAGCCAAGATGCGATGCAGTTCAGATGTGTGACTGCTGAGGTTGTGACTCCCAGCATGGTGAAATGGGCTAAAATAAAGCTTTGATCAAAGTAATACAAGTCTTGTTAATTAATTTAACATGACTTAAAAGATGCCCTTAATAAGAAGCCCTTAGAATAGAAGAGACAACAAGAACTAAGAAGATAGAAAGAAGTAAAGAGAAACCAGACTAGACGTTCACATCATGGCCGAAGTGGAAAGGAAGAAGTTAGAGAAGAACAAGTAAGTCACAAATCTATCTGTCTATCTCTCTCTCTATGTTGGTCCACTCTCTCTCTCTCTATCATGCAAAGAACACTATTTTTATATACCCACAACAATGGCTACATAACAGTAACTCGGAAAGCTCATAAGTTGGAATTGCTGTAAATCAAGGTACCACTGATTTAATGATTTTTTTCTCTGTGGTTTTTTATTTGTAGAATGAATAATAACCACATAGAAAAAATATTTGAAATAACTCAAAGAAAAAAAAAAGAAATGAAAATCATTTATTTCTAAATTCCAGTTAGCACTTTTGACATTAACCAGAATTCTACAGACATCTGTAAAAAGTGCCCATTTACTTGGAGATGACAATGGAATCGGTTATGCTCATCTGATGCCCGATATTCTTCAGGACATTTGGTGTAAGTAAACATTGTTTTTACCATTCCAATTTTACAAAAACGGGGGTAGAGGTGAGTATATACTCAACCCGTTTGCCATAGGTTGGCAATGAGACAAGATCTTGAGTATGGGGCATCCAGTGAGGATCAAACTTGCTATTCAGTAGTAATGGACTAGCTTGATAACCATTATACCACTGTGGGATGCACTTAACAATGTGGGAAGAGGTATAGCAGATTAAAAGTGGGAAACTAGGAATTTGGACCAAGGCTGCTGTTGTGACAATATTTTGTCATGACCTGTCGAGTCTTTCCTGATAAACAACTCAACTTCATCTTGTGTAAATTCTTTTAAGCAGTTGCGGCTCATGACTGTAGAATAATTATACTAAGTTCCAATTACTGTCGAATTGGTAACAAGTAGCCGTAACTGAATACGGATCTAATCTTGTTGCAATCCTACTGCAGAATGCCAGGGTATTTATGAAGCCTCATAACATCATAGAAACCAAGCAGCCAATCAGGACTCAAGGAATGGAATCACCCAAATACATGAATGGACTATTCTTGAGTTCCATAAGTACCAGATGTCTTGGGCCTAGTTCAGTTGTGCTTAGCCAGTTGTTGTTGTCCAAACCAACAGTATACTGACTGACATTAATTTTTTTTGCATCAAAAAATGTAAACAGATCTTTGAAATCTTTTGATATTTTTGATAATAGATATAAAAAAAAATATTTTTATAGAATACACATCATACCCATTGGATTCAAAATCCAATGGGTATTTCCCACACAGGTTCATATCCTGTCTACAGCGTCATGTTGATATTTGTGTAAACTGATCAGTATTCAACGGTTGCAAGTTAAATCAGCTTCTGAGAATCCAAACTTGGTAAGAGGTTTAAATAGCAGCTTGGGCTATTCTACTTTGTGGAATGGGCAAGTCTATTTCCCACATTTTGATTGGCTGGTGGTTTTAGTGTGTATATTTGTATCCAAATATACTGAACACTTGACCATGTCCTCTCAGTTCCTACAGAGTGTATTCAGCTACTCACTGTCCTTTCTTTGTCCGGTGACTGGACGCTAGTCACAGCCTTCCTGTGAAGGTGAGTATAATGTGTATTCTACAATTTTGCTGTCAAAATTCAAATAAACATCTTTCTAATAGAACCAAGTTTCTAACAGTTAAATTCAAATATGCCTATTATTTTTTTTTAATATAAAATTTCAAAGATCTCCTTACATTTTTTTATGAAAGGTTGTAGCAAAAAAATCCTTTTTGAATTTTTCACATATCCGGGCAGTGTAAAAATTAATCCCAAAATTATGTAAAAAGATTTTTGCCATGCTCTTTTGTAAAAAAAGTAAACAGATCTTTGAATTCTTATATTTTTTTAATAATAGACATAAAAAAAATAGTTTTGCTGTCAAAATTCAAATGAATGTGTTTTCTTTCTAATAAAAACCAAGTTTATAACAGTTAAATTGAAATATGCCTATTATTTTAAAGAAATATAAAATTTCAAAGATCTCTTTACATTTTTTACAAAAAATGTTTTTATGTAATTTTGGAATTAATGTTTACACCGTCTAGACAAGCACAAATTTAAACCAGATAGATTTAAAATACACAAACAATTCTTCAAATTTAATGTAGAAAAAGATTATGTGACTATTTCTTGTTTGTAAATAATTTTCTTGTAATACTCTTTTTTGCTAGTGAAAATGATTTTATTTTAATCTATTTTTTTTTAGATGATGATTCCTAGATGAAAATTTGGATGATTGATGTACAAAGAAAATAACAACTATAGAATATTTATTTGAACCAGATGAGGACTTTATTGTAAAAATTGGATTCAAAGATTTACATAGGAAAAATTGAGTTGAAAAAAAAAACAGAAATTCTGATATTGTTTAGTTTTGAAAAAAAAAATGGAACTTTTTTTGAGCGAATTCTTCAGCAAAAAATAAAGTAAAAAAAAAGAAAGTAGAATATGGTTTATGGCTTTTGTGTAATTATGTTTATATCATCATGATCATCATGTGGCACTGTCAGCATGGATTCCTATGACTCTCTCTTGCCAACATCCCTATCAGTCATTGCCCCTATTGAGTCCTCCACATCACATTCAGGATCCATATAGACCTGACCTGATATAGGTTTTTGCTGGTTGGTCAACACAGGTGTGTCCATGTGTAGGTGTCCACATGAGAACATCCCTTATGAGTTAATAATTGCTTCTCACACCAGTGTCTAGTATGTCTTGTCTGTCTTACTTGGATGGTATGTGTGATAGGAGGCAAGTGGCTGTACAGTTACTTTTTTTGTGAGGTGCTTTTTCCAAGACTGTATAGAAGAATTTGTTGATTTTGGGCTTTAAGTCAGTGTATGAAATTTTAACATTGTTGGGGGTCATATTTAAAGTTGACTTGACTGTTGAATCTGCTTTTTTATTTTTATTTCCTTTTATTCCAATGTGGCTTGGGATTCGGCATACGATGTATGTCAGAAAAGTTCCAGACTGGTGTCACAAAAAATTTATTTCAAATCCAAACTACAAACTACAACAATGTCTGCAACATCAACAATGGAGGCCTGCAAACGCAGTAAGGGTGTTGTGAAATGTTATATTATCTGTGGTAGGTAACCTAACGAGTTGGTAAAGAGTTGCTCCCCTTTCATCATTAAGGGACTGACGGGAACCCGGATATGGGAATTCAGCCATGTTATTTTGGACTGGGGTTTTGTATAGTACAGACGTGTGTCAGCACGTCTGAACTAGTGACCACGTGCGTCAGCACGATTGAGCTAGTTTAAGTCTCTTTTAGGGTAGAACCATTTTCTACCCTGTGTTAAATAAGGACTTGTCAACAGACAAGGTCACTGGCCCCATGTCTGAACACACATATAACACAAAGGACGGCCCATGTGTGAACATACACAATAACCAGCCCGATACGTGAGCACACGTATCATACACACAGTGCCCATGTGACGAACACGCACATGAAAGACACACAGCTGAACTCTATCCAAAACGATCCGAATGTATTCCCTATCAGTGAGAATAAATAAAACAAATATTGTTATTGTTAAACATATTTCACTGTTTTTAATATCAATTTTGTATATCCTACATTTCAGGATATAACAAGTGATAAAACTGCAAATTTGTATTTCTAGTTACTAGTATATACCTATGAAAATTCAGTGTTTAACAGCAACCACTCCCAAAATTTTGGCTTAGCATGGCTTCTGAGTATCTATTATTATTATCTCAAAATGGCGGTCAAAATGGCTGCAGCATTTTCAGCATTTACTGATATGATGACCAAATACAGATCTAGATTTGTACAAATGTTACATAATCTATGCAGTTGCATAAGATTATTGTCAATCCCCTGTATTTCTAAAGGGATGGCCCTTCAATGGAATAGTACAGAAAGCCCGCGAAATACGTGAAGTCACGTGGTACCTGGTTGGGTCCTCAGTTTCAGTTTGGACGTCGGGCAGAGATGTACTGCCTTAACTGGAACTCACTGCATACGCGCGCTATGTTAGTCAGATGTTTAGTTACATGAAATGTTTAGTTAAGTAAATAAAAGCTTAAGAAAATAACACAGTTTTGTGATTAATGAATGTCTTGGTAACAAGACTGATCTAGAAGAAATGAGTTAAGTGCGACCGAGCACCAAGACGAAGTCAAGATGTTAGAAGAGACGCTAGAAGAACTTAAGATATCAAAGATGCCAGAAGAAGAATAGAAGTAAGTAAAGAAAGGGTATACAACACAAAGTGATTTGCTTGTATCTTTGTTAAAAATAACACCAAAAATTGACAATTTGTCCCTTCAAAGTAATCCCCCTGGAGTCTAATGCACTTTCCCTACCTTCTCTGCCACACTTGCATACACTCCTGGAAGGATTCTTCTTGGATTATCTGTAGCTCTGTTGTCACGGCCTTTTTGATGTTGTGCATATCCTTGATGATCCCCTTGAGATTGGCGAAGAGGTAAAAAATCACATGGAGCCAGGTCGGGCGAGTAGGAAGGTTGCTCCAGTACAGTGATGTTTTTCTGGGCCCGGAACTCTTGGATACTCAGGCCAATGTGGGCAGATGCATTGTCATGGTGAATCACCCATGAGTTGTCCTGCCACATCTCTCACCTCTTCTCGCGCACTGAATGAAGCAAACCCTGCAGTATCTCTTTGTAGACATGTTGGTTGATTGTCTGGCTCTGTGGCAAGAACTCGCAGTGGACAATGCCCCTCATATCAAAGTTTTCTGACATACTGGAACTGGGGCTTTGGGGAAAATTCCAAGAGGCATCTGCATCGGAAACCAGCGGTTACTATTGGCCCTCTTATCTCTGATTCTGCTGGATAATCTGTGGCAAACAAGAGTGTTTACAAGTGGGGTTTAGGGGGGACTGCTTGCATACTTCTTATTGCCATGATACTCCATCCTTGAATGGATGGAGTTGGCTCAACCCACCCCAGTTGAATGCTACCACAACAATGATACTTGAGTAACTTAGAACATTTCAACTATTAAAATCTTTTTTATCTTTTCACTAAATAATAATTAAACTGGTTCACTATTTATTTTTTTTTTTATTTTTTCATAAAATTATGGTAAACTATCAAAAGTTGTAAAAACCATATACAGAAATTGACCAAAAGCAGATATTCAAGAAAAGTTTAGATACACACAACAAACTTCTTTTTTATCCTCAGTGCTTTGGAGACATTACATTACTGCATGTTTTAACACGAAAATATCATATGTTCCTAATTGTGCTTGCGCATTATTTGAAATGAACTTACCATATTTGACGGTATATAAAACACACGGGCATATAAGACGCACCCTCATTTCAGCAGGTCAGATTCAGGAAAAAAAGTTTTTAGTGTATTTAAGTGTGTAGTATTTCATTTTTAAAGCACCGGTAATAATAAAATAATACCAGCAATAAAATAAGGATGCATGGAGTTTATAGTAGGCAAAAGTACTGAGTATAAGCTGGGTTAGTGAGCATCATTAGTCTAGGCCTAGAGGAGGTCTCAAACTTCACCTACGATGTATAAGACGCAATCTTTTGAGCCAAAATTTTGGAAAAAAATGTGCGTCCTATATGCCGTCAAATACAGTAATTGTTATTAAGGCTTCCTCAAAGTGAAAGAAACAAGGGGAGGTTATCTCATTTATGTAGCTAATGTTCAGATTACCCTGGTATCAAACCTGGAACCTTGCGATTCCTAGGTGAATAAAACTTGCAATTATCAACATAGCATTCTGATTAAGAAAATAGATTATTAAAATAAAAAAATCTTATCAGTTGTAATCTGATTCAGAATTATAAAACAGCAAAAAAAAAAAAAAAAAAAATGTTGCTTATAACTAAACATAAATAAAATAGAAAGTCTGTCTTCCTTTTTCAAATAAATATAGAAGTAAATATTCTAGGTAAAATCAATAAAAAGATGATGGTAAAAAGATTTTGCAAAATGTAATATTTAAATAGCCAAAATATTTTAACCCCAAGGTTTTTTGAACTTGTCCTTTCATGTTTGTCTTGATTTGAACTTACAATCATTAATTCATTTTTCTATCATTTCTCAGCTTTAAAAAAACACCAAAAAACGCGCGCGCGCGCACACACACACACACACAGACTCTCTCTCTCTCTCTCTCTCTCTCTCTCTCTCTTCTCTCTCTCTCTCTCTGTCTCTGTTGTGTGTGTGTATTAGGAAACATCACAAAACAGCAGAAGTTATTTCCCTTTGATTATACATACACACTTCTCTTATGGTCCAAACATCGTTGTCCAACGCCCTTAAACAGCCTCCCTATTCGACCAGACTTGTTAAGACTGCTGGCCTTAGGAACAAACCCCTAAAGATTGAATTACTCATTCAAAGGGTCTACCTTTCCATTCTAAGGGACAAAACCTTTTCTATTATTTCGGATGGGATTGTGGATGCGAAATGAATGCTCTCCCCTTATTCATTCATTTATATTAAAATTGCGTCATTATAAATGACGAAATATAGCAATTACTAAGCATAGCAAATACGTAGATATCACAAATGAAGTTTACTTTTCTTGGATATTAACAAATTCCTCTGTCGACAGAGCGTGCGCCTAGGAACCACAAGGTTCCTGGTTCGGTACTGGCCCTCGCCAACTCAGCGTATGAGTAGCACAGGATTTGTGCGGTAAAGTAAGGAGCTGACGGTAGGTGAGGCGCTCTACCTCAGATGCAAAAACAATCTTCTTGATCTAGAGCTACTGAAAAGGGGACAGACTCCCTCGCTGTCTGGCTGATACCGACTTAAGGCCATCATGACGACTTTACTTTTTACTTATTTCAAATATACCTACATTTAACTTGATATTTTGATATTAGCATTTTAATTAATTATTATATAAAAAATAAGTTCATTTAAGACATAAAATATTGATATTATTGTAGTGATTAATAAAAATAAAATTAAACCAAATAAAAATAAATAAAACAAAATTAAATTGAATATAAAAAATTAATAAAAATGATAAAAATTTTAATAAAAAAAAAAAGGTGTACATAAATATTCTATCTTTAATATTAAAACTCATGTTCCTTTTTTGTATGTCAGTTATCATCTTGCAACACCCTCTGGTTAAAAATGAGACCATCCAAATCATCCAAGATGAAATGCAAAAATGTAAATCCTGATTATCTGGTGTTGCTTATCTGCAGAATTCTTATTTCTTATGAGTGTCATCACCTCAGCTAAATAATGGACCATTCCGTTTTTATTATAAAAGAAAGAAGAGAAGGAAAAGGACATGTTACACAAAAAATTATAAGAAATAAAGAAAAAAAGAGATGGGGAAAGATAAAAGAGGGGGTGAGCATGTGGAAGGATAATGCTAATCTGTTTCAATTGAACATAATGAAAATATGAAAAGAAGGAAAGAAAGAAAAAAAAGAGTGAGAGAGAGAGTTAAATGAAGATTATTATACTTTTTACATATTGAACTATTTTTCAATAGCTCTTAAGTAAACATATAAAATGTAATAATTAAATTATCATACTGAGGTTTATCCACAGGTCCTGCTAGTATATGATATAATGCACTAATGTATGAGTATTAAATCATCACAAGTGGCTGAAGATTGGAAATTTTATCAGTATACGAGGTATGTCAGAAAAGTTCCAGTATGTCAGAAAACTTTGATGTGAGGGGCATCATCTACTGTGAGTTCTTGCCACAGAGCCAGACAATCAACCAACATGTCTACAAAGAGATACTGTGGTGTTTGCTTCATTCAGTGCACGAAAAGAGGCGAGAGATGTGGCAGGACAACTCGTGGGTGCTTTGCCATAACAACATACCTGCCCACACTGCCCTGAGTATCTGAGAGTTCCTGGCCCAGAAGAACGTCACTGTGCTGGAGCAACCTCCTATTCGCCTGACCTGGCTCCATGTGATTTTTTACTCTTCCCCAAGCTCAAAGGGGTCATCAAGGGAACATGTTTTGAGGAGGTGCACAACATCAAAAAGGCAGTGATGACAGAACTACAGAGAATCCCAGAAGAATCGTTCTAGGAGTGCATGCAAGTGTGGCAGAGAAGGATGAGAAAGTGCATTAGACTCTAGGGGATTACTTTGATGGGGATAACTTGTAGTTTGTAGTTTGTATTGAAATATTTTTTTGACACCAGTCCTGGAACTTTTCTGACATACCTTGTATACTGTATTAAGGAGTCAGTTTAACCACACACAATGTTCCTGGTTCGATACCTGCCCTTGTCAACTCATGAATAGCACAGCTTGGTTCTCTGTGCTAAAGAAGGAGCAGATGAAGAATCCTTCCAGGAATGCAGGCAAGCATGGCAGAGAAGGATGGGAAAGTGCATTAGACTCCAGGGGGGGGGGACTTTGAAGGGGATAACTTGAAGTTTGGATTTGAAATAAATTTTTTGTGACACCAGTCCTGGAACTTTTCTGACATACCTCATATCCCCTACCACTGACATGTACATAGTGTGATCAGGTCAAATTCACATCATCCTTTAGAGAATTGCAATTTTCTGCCAAAATAATTAACCTAATTTTATTGACCTTGTGCCAACTATAAACTATAATTATTAATCATATTTGATTACACAAATCTGCTTGATGTAGATGTTTGAAAAAAAACAATGTTACCAAAATATAATACACAATTTGTGAAATAATGAACAGGCTTATCTTATGGATTATTACAACTATAGTGAGTTTGATCCTCACCAAGTGCCTCACACTTGTGGCTTGGTACACACAAAAAACTCACCTTACAAATGTGATTTAATATTTTTTTTTAAATGTTGGAATTTATATATATAAATATATATATATATGTTGTATACCCTTTTCATTACTTACTGCTATTCTTCTTCTGGTGTCTTTTCTATCTTACGTCTTCTTCTAACATCTCTTCTAGCATCTTGGGCTTCGTCTTGGCGGTCGGTCGCACTTAACTCATTTCGTCTTCTTCATCAGTATTGTTACCAAGACATTCACCAACCACAAAACTGTGTTATTTTCTTAAGCTTTTATTTACTTAACTAAACATTTCATGTAACTAAACATCTGACTAACATAGCGCGCGTATGCAGTGAGTCCCAGTTAAGGCAGGACATCTTTCTGCCTGACGTCAAACTGAAAACTGAGGACCCAAACAGGTCCCACGTGACTTCACATATTTCGCAGGCTTTCTGTACTATTCCATGGAAAGTCCCGCCCGTGATATGAAAAGGGCCATCCCTTTAGAAATACAGGGGATTGACAATAATCTTATGCAACCACATAGATTATGTAACATATATATATACACATATTGTATATTTTTCTATATAATATTCTTTAAATATTTTTTATTACACACACACATATATATGTGGAGAAAGGTAGACAAACAGTGGATGTTGTAGAAAATGGATGTTTATTGTAGGTAGTGATGTCGATGATGCAACGTTTCGGTCTGTTAGACCTTCTTCAGGACTTTAGGAATAGAGTTCTTGCTTCAGTGGTGAACATTTTCTTTCCAATGAATTAAGTCTATTCCTAAAGTCCTGAAAAAGGTCTAACAGACCAAAACGTTGCATCGTCGACATCACTACTTACAATAAACATCCATTTTCTACAACATCCTGTGTTTGTCTACCTTTCTCCACATACTGTCGGATAATCTCCTCATATTTCTCCCATATATATATATATATATATATATATATATATACACACATACAAGGTGTGTCAAAAAAGTATTGAGATATTTTGTACTAAAAAAAAATTAGATAGAAATGAAGAATGAATGGAATGCTATTTTTTTTTCCAGAATACAAGGTGTGTCAAAAAGTACAAAAAATCTTGATACTTTTTGACACACCTTGTATATACACACCCATTAAATATTTTTTATTACATTATATATATATATATGCATGTTGAATTAAACAAAAGACACATCTCCTGTTTAACAATTTTATTTGTGATTTTTTCAAGTTTTCTGGCCAACTTTTTAATATTTGGGTGGAATTCGTGGATTAGTCCAAAGTTCATGTCCCGAGTACTTTCGGCACTTCGAAGTGCCATCATCAGGGGTGATGTGTTCCAGCTTTTCAAATTATATTAATGGATGTGGAGGCTGGAAGGAGTGAATTGATGGGGAAGGTGCTATAGGCATTTTAAAATGTGTGTACTGCATTGGAAATTAATTTTGTTAATTTTAATTCATATATATATATATATATATATAGGATCATCCACAGACAAGTGTTTCAACTTATCAAGTCTTTTCAGTGTGGCTAGACATTTTGTAAGCTACCTACAGCCGGAATTGAAATCCAATCAGTTGGGTGTTAGTCCGGCACCTTAACCATTAGGCTGTCTTCACTTACAGAATTGGAAGGGGATTTTAACTGTTTTAATACACACATCGCTTTGTGTGTAAAGGCCGTCATAAAGTGCTCCATATATATCATTATGAAATTGAGATAATTTTTCTGAATCTTTTTTAATATGATAAAAAAAAAAGCAGTTTTAGTAAAGCCAATTCCCTGTAAAAATTAATCAAAATGATTTCCAGAAAGACAAAATAAAAAAAAAGATAATCATTAAAACATTTATAAGTAAAAGTAAGTAAAATCGATGGGGCGGCCTAAAGTCGGTATCAGCCAGTCAGCGAGGGAGTCTATCCCTTTTCAATAGCGCTAGACCAAGGAGATTGTTTTAGCATCTGAGGTGGAGCGCCACACCTACCATCAGCTCCTTACTTTACCGCACAGATCCCTGTGCTACTCATACGCTGAGTTGGCGGGGATCGGTATCGAACTAGGAACCTTGTGGTTTCTAGCTGAATGCTCTACCGACTGAGCTAACCCGGCCCCTATATATTTATATATATAAATTCCAACATTTAAAAAAAATATTAAATCACATTTGTAAGGTGATTTTTATCTCTCTTTTTTT
>CM042153.1:76759046-76800802 GCA_023376005.1 Doryteuthis pealeii
GGTGGCCTAATGTTGGTTATCAGCTAGACAGCTAGAGAGGTCTATCCCCTTCACGAGCACTAGAACCGAAGTAGATTGGGTTTTGCGTTTGAGGTGGAGTGCCACACTATCACCAGCTCAACCCACTTTAAGTGCAGATTTGCCCTGTGTTACTATACGCTGAGTTGGCAAGGCCCGGGTTTATCAAATAGGAACCTTGTTGTTTCTAGCCGAAACACTCTACCGACTGAGCTAACTGCCTGTCTTGGAACGTTTCAGTTTATATTGGAGACATAGAAAAATATGATGAGAAAAAAACAAAGACGAGTTCTAATTGGCAACCATGTTTGCCCTGTGCACGTTATTTTCCCAATCTTTCGGGTGGCCTCTACCCTTTTTTGGGGAGGTTTTGTGTGTAGAACAACTGAATAGAACTAAATATATATTATATATAGTATATATATATGTATTCCTTTCTCGTTCATTTTCATATTTATTTTATTTTATTCAATATTCTGTTGTCACACAAAAACCTCATTAAGGGTGGAAGCCGCTTTGCGATCTACGACATGTGCTCTACCGACTGAGCTAAACCGGACCTGAAAAAAATGAAACGTAGGAAGAATTTTGTGCTGTTAAAATTGAGAGATCATTTGAACGAAAACTGTTAAGTTAGCAGATTAAGAAATGATATGAATTTTTCGAACAGCTATATATAATGCTCTTGCTATCCTTAATGGGACAACCATTAGGCATTCTTGTAAACACACTGGTTTAAAAATGAGACCATCCAAATCGTCCAAGATAAATGCAAAAATGTATCCTGATATTGGTGTTGCTTATTCACCAAAATTCTTATTTCTTAATGAGGCGTCGTCACCTCAGCTAAATAATGACCATTCTGTGTTTATTATACAGAAAGACAAGGGAAAAAAAGACAGCTACACAGGAAAAAATATAAAAAAGAAAGAGAAAAGACCTAGAGGGGATGAGTGGCCAGAAGTGATAATGCTTATCTGTCTTCAATTGAACATTGATGAAAAGAAGGAAAGAAAGAAGAAAAAAGTGAAAGAGAGTTAAATCAAGATTATTATGCTTTTTACATATTAACTATTTTTCAATAGCTCTTAAGTAACATCATCAAAACGTAAAATAAAATTATCATACTGTGGTGTATCCACAGGTCCTTACTAGACCTGTATTCTTGTACTTGATATTTATCATGATACCCCACATACAGGTTAGCACAGGCCCTTAATGGGGACTACCACAAGCCGTGACTCATGGGCAGTGGGGCAAAAATGCGTTATCCCATCGGCATTCCCCCTCAAGGGGGCGCCCCAGGCACTGGACGATAAACCCAGCCCTACCCCTTTAAACGAGTGGGCGGTGTTGCCTGGGGGGATGGGCCCCCTGGATCAACCCTATTAGCTTGTAAGATCCAGGGGGTGCAAGCCACTGGACCCCCACCCGAGGGCATGTCTACTTTGTTGACAAGAAAAAATAGCTCCTGAAAGATAAATCTAATCTTATTAATGGAGATGTGTGTTTTTCTGTCTGTAACCGAAACTAGTATTCTACTCAGTTCACAATTCTCTTAGTTATAGACATCCACATTCGCCATGATTTATTTTATTAACCGCAATTATATAAATTGTCCATACATATTAATACTGTTAACTATGTCTACATACTACCAACATGCAATTATACTTATATATACAACAAAATAGCAGTTTACAGTGTAAACGGGAAGGCTAATTTGACATATTAATATTAAAAAAATCGAATTTATAAATATGTGCTTAGTATTATTATTTCTAACTGTTTGCGTTTTATTCTAATGATATAAGCAAAAATCTCTTCAATGGAATCTTAAAGAACTTCCATACAAGGATAAATAACTCATTTTTATTCTTTACTTCCTCTTATAACTAAATAATTAAATTAGAAAAATAAACAATGAAAGACGAGAGTGATGAAAGAGTAAGGTTTCAGTTGTTCCTTTTATTAAGTTTTAAGTAATAAAGATTGTATAATTAGAAAGGCTAATGAAACTAAATAAGAATACAGATAAAAGATTTGAAACAGAGGAGTATAATAAAAGATTTGAAACAGAGGGAGTATAATAAAAAATGAACAACTGAAACTTACTCTTCCATCACTCTCGTCTTTCATTGTTTTTTTTCTAATTTAATTATTTAGTTATAAGAGGAAGTAAAGAATAAAATGAGTTATTTTATCTTGTTAATGGATTTCATTTAAGATTCATTGAAGAGATTTTTGCTTATATTCATTAGAATAAAACCAAACAGTTAGAAATCAATAATACTAAGCACATATTTATTAAATTCGATTTTTTAATATTAATATGCAAATTAGCCTTCCCGTTTACACTGTAAACCGCTATTTTGTTGTATATATAAGTATAATTGCATGTTGTCAGTATGTAGACATAGTTAACAGTATTAATAATGTATGACAATTTTATTAATAATTGAGGTTAATTAAAAATAAAATCATGGAGAATGTGATGTCTATAACTAAGAGAATTGTGACTTGAGTAGGAATATAGTTTCGGTTACAGACAGAAAAACACACAATCTCCATTATAATAAGATTAGATTTATCTTTCAGGAGCTATTTTTTCTTGTCAACAAAGTAGACATGCCCCTCGGGGTGGGGGTCCAGTGGCTTTGACCCTGGATCTTACAAGCTAATAGCGTTGATCCCAGGGGGCCATCCCCCCAGGCAACACCTGCCCCCTCGATTTAAAGGGGTAGGGCTGGGTTTATCGTCCAGTGCCTGGGGCGCCCCCCCTTGAGGGGGAATGCCGATGGGATCAACGCATTTTTTGCACCCACTGCCCATGAGTCACGGCTTGTGGGTAGTCCCACATTAATAGGGCCTTGTGCCTAACCTGTATGTGGGGTACATGATAAATATCAAGTACAAGAATACAGGTCTAGTAGGACCTGTGGATACACCACAGTATGATAATTTAATTATTACGTTTGATATGTTTACTTAAGAGCTATTGAAAAATAGTTCAATATGTAAAAAGCATAATAATCTTGATTTAACTCTCTTTCACTTTTTTCTTCTTTCTTTCCTTCTTTTCATCATGTTCAATTGAAACAGATAAGCATTATCACTTCTGCACACTCATCCCCTCTAGTCTTTCTCTTTCTTTTTTATATTTTTCCTGTGTAGCATGTCCTTTTTCTCCCCTTTCTTTCTGTATAATAAAAACAGAATGGTCCATTATTTAGCTGAGGTGACGACCCTCATAAGAAATAAGAATTTGGTGAATAAGCAACACCAGATAATCAGGATTTACATTTTTGCATTTCATCTTGGACGATTTGGATGGTCTCATTTTTAACCAGTGTGTTTACAAGATGCTAATGGTTGTACAATTAAGGAACAAGAGCATTAATATATAGATGCTTCGGAAAAATTCATATCATTTCTTAATCTGCTAACTTAAACAGTTCTCGTTCAAATGATCTCAAATTTTAACAGCACAAAATTCTACGTTTCATTTTATTTTCAGGTCCGGTTTAGCTCAGTCGGTAGAGCACATGTCTAGGAATCGCAAAGCGGCTTCCACCCTTAATGAAGGTTTTTGTGTAGACAACAGAAAATAATTGAAAATAAAATAAAATAAATATGAAAAAAAATGAACGAGAAAGGAATACATATATATATATATATATATATATATATATCTTAGTTATATTCAGTTGTCTACACAAAAAACCTCCCCAAAAAAAGGGTAGAGGCCACCCGAAATATTGGGAAAATAACGTGCACCAAGGGCAAAACAATGGTTGCCAATTAGAACTCTTTTGTTTTTTTCTCATCATATATTTTCTATGACTCCAATATCACTGAAAACGTTCACAAGAACAGGGCCAGGTTAGCTCAGTCGGTAGAGTGTTCGGCTAGAAACAACAAGGTTCCTAGTTTGATACCGGCCCTTGCCAACTCAGCGTATGAGTAACACAGGGATCTGCACTGTAAAGTGGGGAGCTGGTGATAGGTGTGGCACTCCACCTCAAACGCCAAAACAATCTCCTTGGTCTAGTGCTAGTGAAAAGGGGATAGACTCTCTAGCTGTCTAGCTGATACCAACATTAGGCCACCCCGTTGACTTTACTACTTTTTTTTTTTTAGAAATGTCATTCTGGAAAAGAAAAGGCATTTAAATTTTAAACATAGAATTTTGAGTTGATTCATACCTTTCCCAAGGGTATTAGCATTTTGTGAAATGCAAACAGCTTCGTTGAGGAATTGAACTCTGGTCGATGAGTCCATTTCCTATGACTCTAACCATTAGACCATGCACCTCCATACCAAAACACTATATGTTATAGAGATCTCCTTCTGTGTTTATCTTGCTGGTGATAATTTATTATTATACTAAAGCTGAATTAATCAATGATTGTTTTCCTGTTTAGTTTAATGACACAAAATTCATACTAAAATTTTCCTTATTTCTAGGATTGAGTAATGTTTGAAAAAAAAAAAATCATTTTAATTGGTTCTAATTAGTCGTAATTTGCAATTAAGTCAAAACTGACCTGTCTCTTATTTCACATTCTGCCTTTCATTTTCCTGCTCTCTATGTATATCTTGATTACCTCCTCATTATATATGTTAGTTTCTCTGTGAGTGTAAAGAGAGTGATTGGAGAAGTTGAAACATATTTGTATGTTAAGTTTCAGCAGCCAGACAGCCCATAGCTTCAATAATATTCCAAACTCAGGTCCTTTTGAATTAGGTCAAATGTTCCCTTTCTTAGAAATCTTACAAAATGATTTTAATGTTTTTTTTTAATTCTCCGGCCGTATCTATTTTCTTTAAAAAATCTAATACACTTTGCAAACTCACTTTTCCCTAATCCCAATTATCTATCAAGAGCTCAATGGGTGACCCAACAGATCATGTCTTGTGTAGTATTCCATAGAGATAAAAAGTGTGTTGTTTTGTAATGCAAAAGAAAAAATGATTTGCTTTTTTTTTGGTTCTTATCTAAGAGTGAAGACCAAATACACTTTTCATGTTTTGTACAATACAATGATACAATTTATATGATGCTTATCTCAACTGGATTAGTAACAAAAACATTACAATGATCAAGAATTTTATATTAAAAAAATCTAAAACATAATAATTTAGAGTTTTAATTGATTTTAACTGCAAGGAAACAAAATAAATTTAGTTGCAATATTGAAATTACAAAAATATGGAATAAACAGCCATGTTCTAAATTGGATTAAAGAATTCCTAATTAATAGAAGACAATGTGTCAAAATTAAAAAAACTAAATCAAAATGGGCTCAAGTGACAAGTGGAATTCCACAGGGAAGTGTTCTTGGACCTTGTCTTTTTGTTATTTTTATAAATGATCTCCCAGATAGGATCAAATGTTACACACAAATATTTGCAGATGATACAAAAATATATTCTACTGTTAATGATCAAAATGATACTGATAAAATCCAAACTGACATTAACAATCTTGTAGATTGGTCTGATAAATGGCAAATGAGATTCAATACATCTAAATGTAAGGTACTTCATGTAAGAAGAAATAATTCAAAACATGTATACTTTATGAGAAAAAATTTCTCTGATGAAAGAGAAATACTAAAAGATACAGAGTTAGAAAAAGACCTTGGTGTGAATGTGTACCCTGAATTAAAATTTTCCTGACACATAGAAATACAAGTAAATAAAGCAAACAAGATATTAGGATTAATACAGAGGTCATATAAATACATGGATAAAGAAATGCTGAAAAGACCTCATTTGGAATTTGCTAATGTGGTTTGGAGTTCAAGACTAATCAATGACATAAAACTCATTGAGGGAGTTCAAAGGAGAGCTACTAAAGTAATGAATGATTTTAAAAAAAACTTTCGTATGAAGAAAGACTTAGGAAGATTGACTTACAAATTTGGTTTATCGACATAAAAGAGGGGATATGATTGAAGTCTACAAATATACCCATTGATTTTATTCAACAAAATTTGATCTACTAAACATTGCTCAAAATATCAATACCAGGGTTCATAAATTAAAACTCTTAAAAAGAATTTTGTAAAGCAAATGCAAGACAAAATTATTTTAGTAACAGAGTGGTGAATACATGGAATAAACTACCATCATCAATAGTGAATGCCCCATCGCTAAACTCCTTCAAGGCAAGTTAGATAATCTGTGGAAAGAGTATAAATATTCTATGGAATTAAGATGAATGTTTATAAGAAACAGCTGACAAGTCTCAGACCTAATATACTAGCTGAAAAAGATATTATTATTAATACTATTACATGTTTCCATGGCAACAATCTGAACAGTGGTGACATGTCTGTAGGAATTGTGAAACTGCAGCACCCCCTGCAGGCAGGAATATACCTTATATTCGTTAATATTAGTTATACCTGGCTTAGCTCATTCAGTAGAGTGTCAGACTAGGAACCACAAGGTTCCGAGTTCAATACCGGCCCTCGTCAACTCAGTGTATGAGTAGCACAGGGATCTGTGCGGTAAAGTAAGGAGCTGATTGTAGGTGTGGCGCTCCACCTCAGCAGACGCCAAAACAATCTCCTTGGTCTAGCGCTAGTGAAAAGGGGATAGACTCCCTCGCTGTCTGGCTGATACTGACTTTAGGTCACCCTGACAACTTACTTAATTTGAGTTATATCTGCTCCTTTAAGGCAATGTTAGATAATCTGTGGAAAGAGTATAATATTCTGTGGAATTAAGATGAATGTTTATAAGGAACAGCTGACAGGTCTCAGACCTAATATACTAGCTGAAAAAGATTATTATTATTATTATTATTATTATTATTATTATTATTATCATCAAAAATAGAAATTACTTAAGCATAAAGCAAGTTTTAGACATTGTCAATTTTTATCACTATAGGCTCCCTTAATTTTTTCCCCCTTCTATTCACACCTTTGGTCTTTTGTTTTATTTATACTGTAATAAATTTCAAAAGTATATAATCCAAAAAATAAGGTGTGGTGGTGGGGGTCAAAGTTAAGTGACCTGAAAAAAAATCAAAGTTTTGAAATAAAATAACTGATGCGTTATAAAATTCATTCATTGATAAATCTACACTGAAAATTTCATTAAAATCGGATAATTCTCTGAATTTTGGTAATTTTTTTTTTTTTCATTTTTTATTTTGTAAAATACGCCTATCCTATGACAACAAAATTGGCAAACCCAATACGGAACGGAAATATTATTTAATGAAATATTTTATACAATAACCTTTAATTTTACCTTTTTTATTTTTTTATTAGAAGAAACATTTTCAATCATTACCATCAAAAATTTTACAATTATCTTCTTTTTCTTAACAGGCGTAAGTTCAAGTCACACGTTGTTTATTATTGTATTATTATTGTAAATAGATTGACCGAACGAGTAAAGTAACAATAAACGCATTTATTTATTTGTTTGTTTTAATTAAAGAAAATACTATGTAAAATTTGATAATAATGATAAAGGTTATATTAAATAATCTTAAATATTTTTCCTTAAAAAAGCAAAACATTGTGAAAAAGAAAAAAAGAAAGAAAAAGTTATGCAGAAAATAAATTTACGACTCATTTATTTATTTAAAGCAGTATCATTAAAGCATTTATTTATTTAAAGCAGTATCATCAACATGAAGATGTCATTATTATTTTATTTTAGAATTGTGTGAAATATTAAGATATGTTTTAATGACTTCAATATGATGGTATTTTAAGTATGATAATTTTTAGTGAATTTCAAACGTGTACCTAGTAAATGTGTACGTCTTTTTTGTTTTAGTAAAATGACTCATCGTTTTGAAAAGTCAGACATCTGACAAAAAAAAGTTCTCGAACATTTTTAAAACTGATTATCAAACAATGTACAAGAAACCTCGAAACTAAAAACAATAATTTGTAAGGAAATATATTTTCAGTAATTTTAATAAGTAAAAGACTGGGAGGAATGGAATTGCTGTACAAGGTTCCGGAAGTAACAATTGTATTATGATTATTATTATTATTATTATTTATTATTATTTCTTTTCAAATTTTAGTACCAACTCACTTAAATACATATTACATAATTCTGTTGATATGAGAGTTTGATTTGAATTTGGTTTCTACGTGCTTTGAAAAAGAAAATCACTTTTGTGATTGTGAAATAATTTCTGTTGTTGGAATAGCAAGGTTATGAATAATAAATAAAGCTTTTATGTTAATTTCCAATGTTTTAACTGGTGGATTGAAGCAACAGTTTTTTTTTTTTTTTTTTTTTTTGGGGGGGGGGTCATTTGTGTAACAACAAAGCAAGTAAATACATAAAAATGGTAAATTCAATATTATAAAGATTTTTTTAAGAGAAAAATAGCGATTTCAAAGAATTTTAAAATCAAAAATTCAACTCATAAGAAGGTTAAAAGTAAAACCAACTTTTACTTACTTTAACATTTTTAAGTATTTGAATTTTAAATATAATTTCTTTTTCTTTTACTAACTTTCATATTGGCATTACCATTAGGAAGCTGATGTTTTAATTTTAACTTAAAAAAAAAAAGCAATTTTAACAGAGAATCCTTAGAAACAAAATCTTTTTAGTTAAATAATAGGCTCATCATTGTAAATGCATTTACAAAATGAATGGGGAAAAGGATAAAAACAAACAATAAACATTCAAATATAAACAAAAAGTTAAGACTATATAATTATAAATAAACAAAAATAAAAGCAATATTTTAATTATCTTCAAATACAATACACTTCTTGTTATTAAACTTTAAAGTAAGTTTTTTTCACGGAAACCAGAAGGAATTTGTTGTTTGTTTGTTTTAATTTACAATGTTGAATTTAAAATTTAAAAAATCACAAGTTGAATTAATTAATTGGGCTATTTACTGTTTTCTTTGCTTTTATGTTGTTGTTGTTTTGTGTTTTTACTTTTCAAAGGTCCCATTTTTTCACCCGATCTTCTTCTGGAATTATAGTCCAGTTTGGTGAATGAACCTCAGTAGAAAGCCAGTTAAAATCATCGATATCATCCCATGCATTATGAGAACGGTTTAAGCCGGACATTTCAAAATGAGTGTCCAACCCTTTATAATCCAAATTGTAAGGAGCAAAGGTTACCTTATTACAAGCTTCTATTATGGCCTTGCTTGTTACGTGAATGTAGAATTGACAATTCGTACTTTGATGGATGCGAAGTTGGTGACAAGCAAAAACAAAAGTGCAATTCGTACAATTTCTGATGAATATAGAACTAGTGACTGGACCACAAAACACTTTGCAACTGTCTAATTCATTGATGTGTATAGCGGAGGGCGACCCGAATAATTTGACAGTGCACCCGGTGAGGTTCACAAGGGCCACGTCTTCTTTGTTTAGTTCATCGTCTTTTTTCACCAGAGTCTCATCATTTTTATCTGAAAAATTACACTTGGTGAGCGCAACATCAATTAAGTTTTTTTCGGAGCGGATTTGAGTGGTCGGCTTTGGTTTTTGGTTTTCAGAAATCTTTTTTCGGTTTTTGAAGGCAAATCTCTTCTTGGGTAAAATGACTTCTTTCTTTTTCTGGAAGTTAATGTGTAGATCGGAACTATCTGATAAGGCCCGACCCAAAATAGACGACGGTAGGAACAGAGTGGATTCGGCCACGTATTTCTGGAGCTGTTGTAAAGCCAGAGACATTTCCTCGAATTTCTCCACCATTTGGGATTTATCATATTGAATTTCACAATTGTTGATAAATTCCTCCAGATTTTTTTTCTCCTCGTTAAATGTTTTCAAGAAAAAATCTACTCGTTCTCTGTCATCGTGTGTAGCTTGTTTTTCTTCTTGTCTTTTAAGTATGGCATTTTGTCTTTCTTCTTCTCTTGATCGTAATTTTGCAGTAATTGCTGCTTTTTTCTTGTCATCTACAAGAACCGGTTGCTCGGAAATTGACGACATTATTTCCATGTTATCCAATGATCCGCAAAAAAAATGTATCTCTTATATCAACGAAAAATCAATACATTCAATGGAGCAGTAGTAGTAAATAAATAACACAACTATTTTTTTTTTTTAATTCAAAATATGATCTAGACATTAAAATATATTTTTAAAACTCTTCGGAAATGCGCAAAATAGTTTCCTTCTCATTTGAAAATGCAATTGCTCAATATTATAATGACGCGCAGTAGATTTTTTTCATGTTCTTAAGCGGCTCGAGTTAATCACTACCAATCAGAATAGTAACCTCAAAAATTAAGTTGCACGCATTTACGATTGATTTGTAAATAACGAAATAAATAACGAAACCAGATAAATTGTTATCACTTTATCCCAGTGATAATTGTATTGTCTCATATTTATTGTGATGATAAACAAACTTTTATCGACTTTAATATTTTTGCAGCATCACTTTCATTGTGATTCATTTTAATTTAATTGTAATTGGTTTCTGTGGTACATACGTACGTTCACAACATGAATTTAAGGAAAATGAATAATTCTGCAACTAAATGCATTTAAAATATAATTGACAAAATTTAGAATTTTCTACTTGTTTTATTTTTTAAAGATTTTTTTCTAAATTCTAAATCAGCTGACATTTGTTTTGGTTTTTACCTTGAAGATTTTTTAATTAAAAAATTCTTGATGTTGGTGTGGTCCCACCAAATAGCTTGAAAAGTAAAAAAAAAAAAGAAAAAAGAGAGAGAGAAAAAGATGCAGTAGATGCAACTACTGCATTTTTCCTGACATTAATTACTAATGTCAGGAAAAATGCAGTAGTCGGTGAATTATTTCGTGTACCCATTAATGATTAATAGGTACACGTAGTCGTACATACAATAAAAAAAATCTAATTAAATGTTGAAGGGACCTCGTCGAGGAACCCTAACTCTCCCAACAAATCTTTAGAAACGCCTCTGGTAATATTGGCGCATAATATTTTTTGTCATTTAATTCTTTGATATATATATATATATATATATATATATATATATATATATATATATATATATATATATATATATATTATATATATATATATATATATATATATATATATATATATATATATATATATATATATATAATATATACTCTGAGGAAGGTCGATATTTCTTTGTGTACGGAACATTTCTACATTTTTTCTATTATTATTATTATTTCATTTTTTTTTTTAAATAATAATAGATTGAATAATGTACACATGGATAAACTCCTGACCGAAACACGTGTAAGTAAAATTAATTAAAATATCCCATTTTATCCATTCTATACTTTCTTTCCTTACTTTCTCTTTTCAACATACCGTCGGATTCACTTCCCTTTTCATTTTACATAATACAATGTGTACAAGAACATCCTCTCGCCCGAAACATGTGTCAGCATTTCATTAAATATTTTTTTCCATTAGTTACCACCAATTTTACCCTGTGAAATTTACCCCTCCTATATTTAACACAATGAAACTTGCAGAAAAATTAATATTTTCTTGAAAAAATTTTTTCCATTCAAAAGAAAAAACATTAAACAAACTCCTGATAATTAAAAAAAACTTTTTCAGCATACGGAAATAATGAAAATTATGATTGAAAAACAATGTTTTCATTTTTGCACTGTTAAATCAACTGAAATTTAACGTAGCTAAAAACAAGTTACGGTAAGAGGTTTTTTTTAAAAATTCTATGAAAAATCAATTAATAGTCTGATTTTCACGAAAATTTCCATAAATGTTTACCTTTGGATGTAAATATATCGGAAATAGTTTTTTCCTAAAATATATTAGGGGAAATATTTTTTACGAGGTCTATCCCCCCCCCACACACTATTTTATTTTATGAGATAAAAAAATGACCTGTCAGAAAACTTTTTTACTTTTTTTCTATAAAGATAAGAGTCTGAATAACTATATCAAAGAAATTGTATAACATACAACGCAGTAGTTTTTTTACGAAAAATTAATGAAATCGGAAATAAAAAGTGCAAAAAAATGTCATAATATTATTATTTGAAAACTTCTTTTGCTTTTTTAATTGGTATGTACTATATTCTATTAAATTGTCAAGAAAAAAATTTTTTTAAGAAATTAATTTTTAAGAGATTTTCAATCTTATTTTTTTTTTTTTCTGCTTGAAATAAATTAAATAATTTTTTTTCTGCGTGAAAAAATCGAATTTTTCACGGATATTTAAATATATGAATTTTAGAATTCAGGTGAACTAAAAATTTGTCCGATCCACGATATATTAATATTTTTAAAAGAATTTGTAATTTTTATTGTTGAATAGTAATGTGTGATTCTTAGAATACATGGAAGAGCAAAAGTGACATATTTGTTTTGTTTTTATACAAAGAGACGAGACGGTTCACACTAACTATTGTTTGTTTTTCTTGGCGTAAAAAATTATTTTTCAACTTTTTCTACCTATTAGAATAAAAAGTAAATATATATTTATTATTTTATCAGTTTTTCTCTTAGAAAAAATATTCAAATTTTCATTTCATTTTCGATTTTAAAAATTAATACCAAAACCGAAGACATTTTTTTTTAAGTCAATTTCACTGTGAAATTTTAGTATTAAATTTTTTCAAGTTTTTATTCATTTTAATAGTAAATTTTGATATTAAAGTTTTTAAAGATTTTATTCATATTAATAGTAAATTTTGGCTAAAAAATGTATGTCCATTACAGCCAGCCATATGTAGATGTATAATCGTAAAAGGGAAATAATATGTAATTTATCTGTCTAAATTGCGGCCTGAAAATTACCCTTTCACATATAATACGTTTTATTTTTTAAGATAACGATGTAATTTTTCCCAATTGGATACTTTGATCTTTGAATTAACTGTTTTTCTTTGTAACAAGCCTGTATGTTGTAAAATAAACTTTTTTACTTTTTTTATATAAAGATAAGAGCCTGAATAACTATATCAACATTTTTTTATAACATACAACGCAGTAGTTTTTTTTTAAAAATTAATGAAATTGGAAATAAAAAGTGCAAAAAAATGTCATAATATTATTATTTAAAAACTTTATTTTTTTGATTTTTTAATTGATATGTACTATATTCTATTAAATTGTCAAGAAAAAAATTTTTTTAAAGTAATTAATTTTTGAGAGATTTTCAATCTTTTGTGTGCTTAAATAATTTGTTTGTTTTTTTAATGTTTAAAAATCTTTTTTTTTGTGTGTACAAATCGAATTTTTCACAGATATTTAAATATATGCATTTTAGAATTCAGGTGAACTAAAAATTTGTCCGATCCACGATATATTAATATTTTTAGAAGAATTTGTAATTTCTATTGTTGAATAGTAATGTGCGATTATTAGAATATACGGAAGAGCGAAACTGACATATTTGTTTTTATACAAAGAGACGAGATGCTTCTCAGTATATTAACTATTGTTTGTTTGTTTTTTAAGCATAAAAATTCTTTTTCAAGTTTTTCTACCTATTAGAATAAAAAGTAAGTATATATTTATTATTTTATCAGTTTTTTCTTAGAAAAAATATTCAAATTTTCATTCATTTCATTTCATTTTCGATTTTAAAATATATTACCAAAACTGGTAAAACTTTTTTAAAGTCAATTTCACTGTGAAATTTTAGTATTAAAGTTTTTCAAGTTTTTATTCATTTTAATAGTAAATTTTGGCTAAACTTGCAAATCTGTCGGAAAATTAAAACATATTACAGGGTGACAGAAAAAACAGAACCCAAATTATTTATTTATTTTCCCTTACAACTTGTTTTTGGCTACGTTAAATTTAAATTGATTTAACTGTGCAAAAAGAAAACATTGTTTTTCGTTCATAATTTTCATTATTTTCCTAAGCTGAAAATTTTTTTTAAAGATAAGATAAAAAAAAAAATATTTGAAAAATCGTTGAAACCAATAATCGGTTATTGAATATGCACAAGAAAGAAATTATATTGAATACACCCACCTATACATTTAAATGTATAATTGTCAAAGGGAAATAATATGTAATTTTTCTGTCCAGATTTCGACCTGAAAATTACCCTTTCACATGTAATATGGATAGGTTTATTTATTTTTTAAGATAATGATGTAATTTTTCACATTCGGATAATTTGATCTTTGAGTTAACAGTTTTTCTTTGTAACAACTCTGTAGGGTCATTACTTTTTTTTTGCGAGATTTTTAAAAAACAAAGTTAAAAAATATTTACTTTCGTTTATGAAATATAGCTTAAAATGATCAC
Source organism: Doryteuthis pealeii (assembly GCA_023376005.1). Classification (NCBI taxonomy): domain Eukaryota; kingdom Metazoa; phylum Mollusca; class Cephalopoda; order Myopsida; family Loliginidae; genus Doryteuthis; species Doryteuthis pealeii. The sequence goes on from CM042153.1 coordinate 76,773,297, forward strand.
GTGAACGGAAAATGGAGGTGCCTAATATATATTCCTTTCTCGTTTATTTTTTTCATGTTTATTTTATTTCATTTTCAATTATACTCAGTTGTCTACACAAAAACCTTCATAAAGGGTGTAGGCCGCCCAAAATATTGAAAAAATAAAGCGGACCAAGGGCAAAACAACGGTTATCTATTGGAACTCTATTTCTTTGGTGTTCTCTATACATTTCCTATGCTTCCAATATTACCAAAAATAAAATATTCACAAGAATAATATATTGATACATAATTATATTTATGTATATATATATATATATATATATATATATATATATATATACATATTTATGATGTTGTAAGTTGATGTTGAACCCACGTATGCTTCTTTAAAATAAATATAATTATGTATCAATATATTATTCTTGTGAATATTTTTATTTTTTGAAATAAAGTTCCAATATTAGCCCTCACAATTTGTGATTGAGCACTGTATTTTCTTTGTTTCATCTCAAAAAAATTGTTTATATATATATATATATATATATATATATATATATATATATATATATATGGCCAGTTTTAAGCCTATGGTGGTGGGTTGATGGGAGTTATATATATTTGGGTATTTAACTCATCACACCATAAGGTCTCATGTATTAAGGCAGAAAAACAAGGAACTCATAAATTCAACAAATAAAATGTGTATTGAAACAAAGATTACAATAATCAAGAATACTGATCAATGTCCTGCAGAAAATAATTTTTTAAATGTTCATGTAATAAGATAATAAGAATTGTTGAGTTGACTCCAACTGAGAAAGAAAGGGTAATGTTCAAAATCAAATCAGCAGTCAAGTTACTTAGAGAGAGAAAGAGAAAGATATAGTTTATAATACTTTCTGCAGTAAAGAAATATTTCTTATAACGAAAGGCGTGGAGTATTCAGGCTAGTTGGTTCATTCTCTGCTGTTCTTCAAAAAACCTTCATTTATATAGGGTTCAGATAGACTCCAAAAAGGGTCTTTTTAATAAACTTCTTTTTAGGTGCGAATGCATACAAGTGTTTTATAGAGGGGGAAGTGGACGGGAGGGGGGTTAATATTTCCTCCCCCCAGCACTAACTTTGAATATAGGTCTTAATCTATTGTTGTGAATGTAAGAGAGAGAAGTGGTAGTAGGATTTGTATTAAGTGCGTGTGTGTGTGTGTGTGTATGTTTATAATATTATCAATATTATATATATATATATATATATATATGTATATATATATATATATATATATATAATATTAATAATAATAATAATAAACATACACACAGGTGTGTGAATGTGTATGTTTATTATTATTATTAATATTATACATACATATATATATATATATATATCGAGAAAAATCAATCTCTGTATGTACATTTCGGCCTATTAGGCCTCATCAGCAGAGCTATAGATCGGAAGACCGCCCTGTGCGTGATTTGAAACCGGACTGCCAAGCTGACAGGCCGATAACATAACCCCTACACCAAACGGACTTCTTAGATTTTACGATTTGTTTTAGAGTAGGTTAATATTCCTCTTCTAGTGACTTTTATTACACGACGATATGATAAGTTGTAAACACAGTTTGTTTGGAATGGCTTTTTGCCGACAATTTTTGGGGGAATTTGGTGTAGGGGTTATGTTATCGGCCTGTCAGCTTGGCAGTCCGGTTTCAAATCACGCACAGGGCGGTCTTCCGATCTATAGCTCTGCTGATGAGGCCTAATAGGCCGAAATGTACATACAGAGATTGATTTTTCTCGATTTGTTTAGCCATACATTTAAATAGGTATTCCCGCCTAATTCATTATTAATTAATTAATTTTCAAAATTAGGTACGACTCCAATTAAGCACTTATTCTCCCAAAAATATATATATATATATATAAGCAACACACCAAAGGTTAGTTGTAGATCCAGCTTCTTCAATATTTCCACACACCTAGGAAATGCCATCATAAACAGCTATAGACCAAAAGACAACAAGAAGATACTTAGCAAAAAAAATTAAAAAATAAATTAATGAATAGATAAATAAATAATTCCGATCAATGCAAGATCTTTTTTTTATATAGAGATTTTAATGGGGCATCCTGCGAGGATCCAACTCACGATTCAATAATAATGGATCTGCGAGACTTTACCAGTCTCGCAGATCTCATCTACCCTGTGATGCCTGGTAGCCGCTTCTAGTTTTTCTATTAACGGCTAAATTTTTTCATTTATTGGCCTTCAAAATTTGCCCTAGAGAAGATCCAATTTTCTTCCGCCCTGTCGGCTGGGGCGTTAGAATGCACCGACTGCACCTCTGCAGAGGGGTAAGACTCCCTCAATGGGGGCCACCTGTTGACCGTGGGTGGCGACCCGTGATGCTTAAGGATAGAGCCCAGGTGGATGAGCAGTTCATGACATGCAATTGGGGAATGTGGAGCACCCCATTCATCACCATTGCTCCCTGGTCGACTCTGACCCGGAGTGGTAGTACCTGTTAGGGTCCCATCTATCGCTTAAATAGAAAAATGTATTTATAAAAAATTCTGTTATCCATTAAGAATTAATTTATTTCAAAATTTTATCGGCATTAAATGACCCACTGAGGTTGATATGCCGTAAAACAAAACAAACCAAACCAATACAATTCTCTTACCAATATTCCAATGTCTACATGTCCTATTTGCAAGTAAGAAAAGTAAAGTCGATGAAGTGGCCTATTGTCGGTATCAGCCGGACATTGAAGGAGTCTATCCCCTTTTCAATAGTGCTAAACCTGAGAGGTTGTTTTTGCATCTGAGGTAGAGTGCCACACCTACCAACAGCTCCCCACTTTACCGCACAGATCCAAGCTGTTCTACTCATGCACTGAGTTGGTGAGGGCCAATATTGAACTCAGAACCATGTAGTTCTTAGGGGATGCTCTACTGACAGCTAATCCGGCCAAGATTACATTGTGTACATGTATCCTTTTTTGTACCACTTATTCCAAATCGCAAAAAAAGATTCACAGTTCAATTTGCCATAACAAATTCATTTCCAATGCCAAATTTCAAATAACAGTTAAATTCAAAGTTCCTGATATATAACAAGAAAGTGTCTGGTAGAAAAAGAAGACAGATGAGAAAATTAGATTAATTTCGTGTGTCATAAAAGTATTGAGATTGAAGTTGTATTTACCAAGATAGAAAAGAACAATGAATGGAACGTTTATTTTTTTTCAGAAAACAAGGTGTGTCATAAAAGTGCAGAGTTTGAAACTGCATTTACCAAGATAGAAATGAACAATAAATGGAACGTTAATTTTATTCAGAATACAAGGTGTGTCATAAAAGTGCCGAGTTTGAAGCTGTTTTTACCAAGATAGAAATGAACAATAAATGGAACGTTAATTTTTTTCAGAATACAAGGTGTGTCATAAAAGTGCAGAGTTTGAAGCTGCATTTACCAAGATAGAAATGAACAATAAATGGAACGTTAATTTTTTCAGAATACAAGGTGTGTCATAAAAGTGCAGAGTTTGAAGCTGCATTTACCAAGATAGAAATGAACAATAAATGGAACGTTAATTTTTTTCAGAATACAAGGTGTGTCATAAAAGTGCCGAGTTTGAAGCTGTTTTTACCAAGATAGAAATGAACAATAAATGGAACGTTAATTTTTTTCAGAATACAAGGTGTGTCATAAAAGTGCAGAGTTTGAAGCTGCATTTACCAAGATAGAAATGAACAATAAATGGAACGTTAATTTTATTCAGAATACAAGGTGTGTCATAAAAGTGCAGAGTTTGAAGCTGCATTTACCAAGATAGAAATGAACAATAAATGGAACGTTAATTTTATTCAGAATACAAGGTGTGTCATAAAAGTGCAGAGTTTGAAGCTGCATTTACCAAGATAGAAATGAACAATAAATGGAACGTTAATTTTATTCAGAATACAAGGTGTGTCATAAAAGTGCAGAGTTTGAAGCTGCATTTACCAAGATAGAAATGAACAATAAATGGAACGTTAATTTTTTTCAGAATACAAGGTGTGTCATAAAAGTGCAGAGTTTGAAGCTGCATTTACCAAGATAGAAATGAACAATAAATGGAACGTTAATTTTATTCAGAACAAGGTGTGTCATAAAAGTGCAGAGTTTGAAGCTGCATTTACCAAGATAGAAATGAACAATAAATGGAACGTTAATTTTTTTCAGAATACAAGGTGTGTCATAAAAGTGCCGAGTTTGAAGCTGTTTTTACCAAGATAGAAATGAACAATAAATGGAACGTTAATTTTTTTCAGAATACAAGGTGTGTCATAAAAGTGCAGAGTTTGAAGCTGCATTTACCAAGATAGAAATGAACAATAAATGGAACGTTAATTTTATTCAGAATACAAGGTGTGTCATAAAAGTGCAGAGTTTGAAGCTGTTTTTACCAAGATAGAAATGAACAATGAATGGAACGTATATTTTTTTCTGAAATCAAGGTGTGTCATAAAAGTGCAGAGTTTGAAGCTGCATTTACCAAGATAGAAATGAACAATAAATGGAACGTTAATTTTTTCAGTATATGTCCAAAAGTACAAAAGATCTTGATACTTTTTTGACACACCTTGTATATTGAATCCCCATAGGATAAAGCTTGTTTTACAGATTACTTCTGAGAAGAGTTTGATCCACACTGGGTGCCCTATATTTGTAACCTTGGGCCAAAGCTAAGCTTAGCTAAGCTTAGTAAACAACCGTCTCTGCAGTGTTTTGTTCTGTGTTGTTTTTATTGGATAAATCTTCACTAATTTGACTTTTAAATGACCGATCAGTTTTATCCTCTTAGCCTGTGTTATTTTTTAAGCCCTTAAATATCACATCAGTACACACAATAACCAGCATTTAATACTGATTTGTTTTAATTTGCTACTCTATTATACAAGACATTAGATTTTAGTGAAGTAAACTTACAGAACTGATCCATGTGTAGGGATTTATCTGTTTTTACAATGACACAGTTAATAACAAAATACAAATGAAAACAAATGGGTGCTCTTCCAATATGTGATCTACCGAATGGTTTCTAATCCAATATGTGATCTACCGAGTTGTTTACATTCCAATATGTGATCTACCCATTAACTACCCATTATTTTCCCATTAAAAATCTTTCCAATATGTGATCTACCAAATGGTTTCTAATCCAATATGTGATCTACCGAGTTGTTTACATTCCAATATGTGATCTACCCATTAACTACCCATTATTTTCCCATTAAATGGTTCTCTTCCAATATGTGATCTACCAAATGGTTTCTAATCCAATATGTGATCTACCGAGTTGTTTACATTCCAATATGTGATCTACCCATTAACTACCCATTATTTTCCCATTAAATGGTTTCTCTTCCAATATGTGATCTACCAAATGGTTTCTAATCCAATATGTGATCTACCGAGTTGTTTACATTCCAATATGTGATCTACCCATTAACTACCCATTATTTTCCCATTAAATGGTTCTCTTCCAATATGTGATCTACCAAATGGTTTCTAATCCAATATGTGATCTACCGAGTTGTTTACATTCCAATATGTGATCTACCCATTAACTACCCATTATTTTCCCATTAAATGGTTCTCTTCCAATATGTGATCTACCGAATGGTCTCTAATCCAATATGTGATCTACCGAGTTGTTTACATTCCAATATGTGATCTACCCATTAACTACCCATTATTTTCCCATTAAACTAACCCTAACCCTAACTTCATTTTTCCTAGTAGATCACATGCCATGAATAGGAGATCAATAGTAGATCACAAATCTTCGGTAGATCACTTATTGGAAGAGCACCAACAAATGTTTGCTTTAAGATCTAAGGGAAAAAAAATCACTAGATCTAAGGGAAGTAAATCTTACATTGTCCAGTCCAAGGCAAAAAAAATATGTGATGGTCCAAAGTAAAAAAAAAACAAAAACAAGTAAAGTCGACGGGGTGGCCTAATGTCAGTATCAGCCTGACAGCAAGGGAGTCTATCCCCTTTTCACTAGCGCTAGATCAAGGAGATTGTTTTTGTGTCTGAGGTGGAGTGCTACACCTACCATCAGCTTCTCACTGTGCTGCTCAGACGCTGAGTTGGCGAGTGCCCGTATCGATTGCTCTATCGACTGAAGTCAATAAATTTCCGAATTTGGTGATTGTCTAAAGAAATGCTTCCAAGTAGAATGTGGTGACGCATGTGTTGACATTATATAAGCATCCCAACCAACATTGGCTTTTTTATTCTATTTTCTGAAAGATCAGCATTTACTCTAATTTCCCCATATTTTGATGTTTAGCATCTGCCTAGGAACCACAAGGTTCCGGTTTTGATACCGGCCCCCGCCAACTCAGCACATGAGTTGCTCAGCTTGGATCAGTGTAGTAAAGTGGGAAGCTGATGTTAGGTGTAGTACTCTACCTTAAGCGCAAAAACAATCTCTCTGGTTTAGCACTTCTTTCTTTCCCCTTTAGTATTTCTATCTATTTTTCTATTTCTTTCCTTTTTTTCTTTCTTTCTTCTTTCTTTCTTTCTTTTTTGTTCATTATTGTTGTGTATTTCCTCTTCTCTCTTCATTTCTTTCTTTCTTTCTTTCTTTCTGTCTTTCTTTATTCCAGCGCTTTTCTTTCTTTTTCTTTATTGTTCATTATTGTTCTTTCTTTCCTCTTCTCTCTTGAAAAGAGGATAGACTCCCTTGCTGTTCAGCTGATACCAACAATAGGTCACTCTGCTGACTTTACCTTTTTTTTACTTACTGTATGGGTAATTCCAAGTCAAATTATCCAGGCCATGTCACCCATCCCCTTCAATTTTCTTGAAATTTTGTACAAGTGTGGATTATGTTAAAGTTAGACAATCCCCAAAATTTGAGCTTCAAGTTCCAAAAAATTGGCGGAGTTATCTCGATTTTTAACTTTCCAAAATTGAGGAGGTGTCGTGAAAAATGGTGACTTTCTGTAATCTATTTTTGTCTGTAAAATGAGTTCTAGAGCTTCCTTACTCTTAAAAATTGATTTATAATAGCATTTCTGCCCCAGGAATCCAAAAATGCTATAAAAAATCTGAAAGTCAAACAATTTTAAGTTATTGATGATTTTTTATTATTTCATAGCAAGATTAATATCCCAATGTGGCACTGCATCTATGACAAAGATTTTTTTTCTATTATTATTTCACATATATTGAACATTATTTGTACCAAAAGGATAGTTTGGTTTCTGCTCAGAACCGAAGCTACAACATTTTGTTAAAATTTGTTAAATCAAATCAACATAACTCCGCCAATTTTTGGAATTGGAAGCTCAAATTTTGGGGAATGTCTAACATTAACACAATCCACACCTGTACAAAATCTCAGAAAAATTGAAGTGGGTAGGTGACAATTTTACTTTTTTCTGGATGATTTGACATGGAATTGCCCATTATAGAATGAGCATGTGGTTATGTCATATAGTTCTGGAGTTCTAGGGAAGGTGGAGCACCCCTTCATCACCATTGCTCCCAAGTCCACTCTGATCCTGAGTGGTAGTACCTGTTAGGGTCCCATCTATGCGTTAAATAGTAAAATGTGTTTATGAAAAAATTGAGTATCCATTAAGAATGAATTTATTTAAAAACTTTGTCAGCATTAAATAACCCACTGAGGTTGATATGCTGTAAATCAAACCAAACCAAACCAAACAAAACAAACAAACAAACAAACAAAAATTCAGTTTTTATTATTTTCCTATTTTAATGAATTAGCATTTCTTCTTGTTAGATAATGTAGTTATTCCATTTGAGAACTCTTCTATTTATAGAGAATACAAATATTTATTTACTAAGCTTAGCTGTAGCATAAGGCCAGAAGTAATATTGGCCAGCTAGCCTATCATCATCATCATCATCATCATCATCATCATCATTTTCAAGGTGTGCTGACAGCATGATATTTCCATGACTCTCTCTCGCTATCCATCCCTATCAATCGTTGCTCTTGGTAAGTACTCTGTTCTTTTTCTTTTTTCTTTTTTTCTTTAGAAATATAGTATATATATATATATATATATATGTGTGTAAAATGAAACTGGAAGTGAATCCGATGGTATGTTGAAAAAATGAATAAAGGAAAGAAAAGTATAGAATGGATAATATAGGATATTTTATAGAAGTATAGAATATTTTATAGAATTATAAAAGTATAGAATATTTTATAGAAGTATAGAATTATAGAATATTATAGAATTATAGAATATTTTATAGAAGTATAGAATATTTTATAGAATAGAATATTTTATAGAAGTATAGAATATAGAAGAAGTATAGAATATTTTATAGAATTATAGAAGAATTATAGAAGTATAGAATATTTTATAGAATTATAGAAGTATAGAATATTTATAGAAGTATAGAATATAGAATATATAGAAGTATAGAATATTTTATAGAATAGAATATTTATAGAATATTTTATAGAATTATAGAAGTATAGAATATTTTATGAATATAGAATATAGAATATATAGAATTATAGAATATATATTTATAGAATATAGAATATTTTATAGAATTATAGAAGTATAGAATATTTTATAGAATTATAGAATAGAATATATAGAAGTATAGAATATTTTATAGAATTATAGAATATAGAATATTTTATAGAATTATAGAAGTATAGAATATTATAGAATATAGAATATATAGAATTATAGAATATAGAATAGAAGTATAGAATATTTTTATAGAATTATAGAAGTATAGAATATTTTATAGAATATAGAATATTTATAGAATTATAGAAGTATAGAATCTTTAGAAATATAGTCTAGAGGACAGCATCCAGTGTCCACTGATTCAGAGCTGATGAATATAGGTTTTTGCTGATCATCCAACACTGAAATATCCATGTGTAGGAATCCATAGGAGAACACCAGTTTCCCCTTACTTCTCTTGCAGTGCCCAGTTCATCTTAATTGGATGGTTTGTAATATAGGAGGTAAGTGGCCATACAGCAGTTGTTTTGTAGGCTGCTGCTTCCTAGAACGTATCAATACAAATAATTCACTAAAGGGACTTGACATTCAGTTTCTTGTCAGTTGAGAGAATTTTTATTTTTTATCTTTTTCAGCACAAATATTAACAGATTCTAACTAAATATTTTCAGTATTAATATTCACTGACCTACCCTGACTAGTGTGCTCACCTTGATAGTTGTCATAGCAACAATGTTTTGGCTGTTGTACACATCAATCTTTCTCAGGTGTCTTTTGTAGTCAAACTGAACCCTTCATTCAATCCATGGAGATAATAGGTCTCATTCCCTCATGTGTACTTTATGTGCAATGTTTGTGTCAATAACGGTGTAAATCTATGACCAGAATTGTAAATTGATTGAAGTGAACCAGTGTCAAGATTTTCCCACAACAAACTATTTAAATTAGTAGTTGGTGCTAACTAAAAAAAAAATTAAATAATGAATAGGCACAGCCTATCATTTTTGTAATGTAGTGTAAGATTTAAAATTTAATGTTTATTCATGGAACCAGTGTCAAGATTTTCCCACAACAAACAGTTTAAACTGGTAGTTGGTGCTAACAAAACAAAAAACTTAAATAAGGAATAGGCACAGCCACTCATTTTTGTAATGTAGTGTAAGATTTTAAATTTAATGTTTATTCATGGAAAAATACAGATAAGTTCAGATAAGTGTGACCGGCAGGCTCTGACCCCAGGTTGACCAGGAATGGGATTCACTGATTGGTTGATCAAGTCATGTGACCTGGCAACACATGGGAAAACATTGAAAATTGACTTACAAGCTATAGAGAATAGATGCAGATTAGCATTCTCTGCTGAATTTCCCATCTGTGCACAATTTATATGGGTATTGGGAAATGAACTTTGTGTACACTAAATGAATTAGTCTCTATGTTCCTAATTAAGAACTAAGATGGATGGGGAGAGAGACAATGCCTGATACGGCCCTCATACAAAGATGTCTCCAGCATGAAGAGAAATAGACAACACAGTCAGTCACTTAGTTTGAAAATCGCATAGGCAAAAAATTTCTTTCATCGTCTAAACAACTTACACCCTTCCCTTTCTTTTACGTATGAGTTTGAGAATAACAATTGTCTCCCATTCCTCGATGTTCTTGTCGAGCGTACTGATAATACCATTCTTACTTCAGTTTTCCGTAAACCAATTTTCACTGGTTCTTATACACGCTGGGGTTCCTTCTGTCCCCCCCAACGTAAAATCAACCTGATTAAGACCCTTATCCATCGTGCCTTTATGATTTGTTCCAAATCCAAACTTGAGAATGAATTCAATTTCATTAAAACCATTCTAATAAAAAATGGTTATCCTGAAAATTTAGTCAGATATAAATGTGTGCAACTTTCCACTCTTCCAAAATTCGGTCCTGAGAAATGCCCAGTCTACCTAAGACTTCCTTGGCTGGACAAATCCTCAATCCCTATACTTGACAAAATTAAAAAATCTATCCTTCGTTGCTACAACGCTATCAATCCGTGTATCATCCTCAAATCTAATCTCCTATTCCCTCCTAATCTCAAGGATAAAGTGACCTCCCACCATAAAAGTCACCTAATTTATAAATATACTTGAGATTGGAATCCCGGATTAAACAACACATACCCTCTAATGTTCATTCTGGCAAGTTGGACTGTCCCACCACTGCTGATATAAACTCTCCGTCCGCCATTGGACAACACTTGTTAAGTCACCCCAAATGCGCCCGGGCATACCACCCAGCTATGTTTTCTACCCTCCACGGTTCTAGCAGTGATCTTCAATTGCAAATCCTTGAGTCCCTATATATTTCCCACATCCAACCCATCCTTTGTGTACAGAAACAATTCCACCAACTGCTTCTTTTCAACACCTCAAGCCTCAACGGTGGGACCAGGAATTTTCGAACCCCCCCTCACGGTTTGTAATTATTCTGAATTCTTCTTTCTTACTGGGAAAAACAAAGGAAAAAAAAAAAAAAAAAAAAAAAAAAAAAAAAAAAAAAAACGCCTTTTGCTATTTTTCTAATCTTTCCATCCTATATATATATATATATATTTGGATCCCAAGAATCCCAACCATTAAGCATGGTGGTGGAAACATTATGCTTTTGGGCTGTTTCTTTGCTAAGGGAACAGGACAACTACATTGGGTCAAGGGAAAGATGGATGGGGCCAAGTACAGGGAAATCTTGAGTGAAAACCTCATTGCCTCAGCCAAGACACAGAAGATGGGTCGTGGTTGGGTATTCCAGCATAACAATGACCCAAAGCATACGGCTAAGGCAACAAAGGAGTGGTTCATGAAGAAGCCCATTAAGGTAATGGGGTAGCCTAGTCAGTCTACGGACACTAATCCTTTAGAGAATCTGTGAAAGGAGCTGAAGCTTCAAGTTTCTGAACAACAACCTACAAACCTTGAGGATTTGGAGAGGATCTGCCAAAATCTCCCCTGGGATCTGTAAAAACTTGGTAACCAACAACAGGAAATGTCTTGCCAACAAGGGTTTCTCACCAAGTACTGAGTTATATTTTGCTATGGGATGAAACACTTATTTTTTTCAATAAAATACAAATAAATATTCAAAAATTGATATAAATTAATATAAATTAATCATCTCATTAGAATAACAAATAATAATAATTGGAAAAAACATATTTAAAAATTCACATGATAAAACCTTCTAATAATAGTAAAGACTTAATAAAAATATAAATTTCATTAATGCAATTTAATTTTAAGGGTTAAAATTTTAAGGAGAATTATTCTAAGAACTAAGAACTGAGTTAGTCGGACCATGTTACCTTTAGGCACCCCTTTTTGATCTCGATTAAGAAAGGACATGTTTTTCATTTACACCGTCAGTATCCGGTTGTTTGTTAGAGGTTAGGGTTAGGGGTTAGTTTTATAATTTTTTTAAAAATCTAAAAATTGTCTGTTAAAACAACTGGATATTGACGGTGTAAATGAAAAACATGTCCTTTCTTAATCGAGATCAAAAAGGGGTGCCTAAAGGTCATATGGTCTGATTTTTTATATTCTATCAAGACAGACCTACCCTGAAAATTATACACCATTCCTATTTTTGTTGACTAAATTGTCAAAACAGAAGAAAATGAATATATGATATATATGAAATATGAGTTCATCCAATATATATATATATATATCCAAAAAATATATATCTTTTTATATATGCAAGATTAATACTAGAATATCAACAAGATATATACAGGTGGCAAACTCAGAAAATCAGCAGGGGGTGAAATACTTATTTTCCCCTCTGTATATATGAAGTAATTTATTTATATAGTAAGCAAATAGTTTGTAGTTAGAAATAATTTATTAACTTCATGTGTAACAATAAACTGGTAGAAATAATTTTCATTAATTTGCAAACAGATCTGTTTACCCCATAAATGGGAGTAATCTGTGTTAAGGAAAACATGTTATAAAGCTTTGTAAAGAACGAGAAGAAGTTGACTTTGTGTTTGGTAATTCCACAAAAACCTGGCATGAAAATAAAAGTTGTTGTTGATTTTGTTATACAATGAATAGGCATAGCCTGTCATTTTTGTAAGGTAGTGTAGGGTAGTTTGATAATAACTGTAAATCTGTGGAAAACTACTGAAAGTTTTATAGGCAGGTATTGAAACAAAGTTCATCTGGAATGGGGCTCTCGTTGACTTAGAGTGTCGCGTGACCATGTTGTTCTGGGAAAGAAGAATTAGAATTAGCGGAATTGAGACCAGGCAGCCCTGCTGGGCAGATATGTTTTACCACCCCTGCTTTCCTGTGTGCAGGTGGCAAAGAATGTATTTGGAATCACGGTTATAAAAGAGTACACAAAAATATATCTCCGTGTTTCCTGATTAAAGAACACAGGACCAGAGAGACGTCCATCCTGATGTAAGATAGAAGATGAAAACTTTAAAAGATTTAAGAAAGGTATGATGTAGAAGCAATACAATACTCACCATCGCAGTGAGATTCCAATTACCATCGAATTGGCAGACAAAGCAGTAAGCAAGTTGTAACTCATAATCTCCTTGCTAGAAAATGTCTGAGCATAAATCTTGGTAGGGGCCAAGGTTATTACCCATCAACAACTGTCGGGTGACTTTCCATGGACCCCATCATTCTAAATCTAACAGACCCTAATTCAAAATATTCTTACTACAGGTATGCTCACCCTAATAAAGGTGTTTTCCCATCCATCTAGGTCAGATCCTGTTCAGGGCACTATGTTTAATTAAGTGAGTTAGTGCATTATTGAATTGAACAACAACAAGAAAGTATAATTGAATTTGTACATAAAGTAGTTATTGTTTATAGCACTTGGGCATATTCCATACTTGCATCTCAGTGATCCCATTCTTTGAGTCCTGATTTCCTGCTGGTCTTAGAGTGGTTATGGTGCTAGATAATATCCACCATTCTGCATTATGCTGACAGCAATGCAGATTCTGTATTCAGTTACAGCTTGTTGCCTTGTCTGCCAATTTAATAGTAATTGGAATCTTACTGCGATGGTGAGCATTGTATTGCGTCTACATCATACCTTTGTAGGGGTCAATTTCGCATTTGCCTGAGGAAATTGTCTGCCCGCTTGATGTTGCTGGTTCCCGCTAGGGGCCTCTTGTATTTAAGCGGCTGATTTGAATTTCTCTCCCTCTTTTTTCTACCTCTTCCCTCGCTATGAAACCACATGGGTTAGACAATTGTCATTCCCTTCTCGTTGGGGCCTTTGAATCTTACACCTTTCTTGAATCTTCTAAAGTTTTCATCTTCTATCTTACATCAGGTTAGACGTCTCTCTGGTCCTGGGGTTGTTCTTTCTGTGTTCTTTTATCAGGAAACGTGGAGACATATTTTTGTGTACACTTTTATAAAAGAAAAAAAGTACCTTTTTGTTATGAAGACTCATTGGTAGTTATTTTTTTCTTGAATCTTCTAAAGTTTTCATCTTCTATCTTACATCAGGTCAGACCTCTCTCTGGTCCTGGGGTTGTTCTTTCTGTGTTCTTTTATCAGGAAACGTGGAGACATATTTTTGTGTACACTTTTATAAAAGAAAAAAGTACCTTTTTGTTATGAAGACTCATTGGTAGTTATTTTTTTCTTTTTATGCAGCCAATGAATAAAAGATATTCCAGAGAATAGAATAACTTCCGTGATACTGAAAATAAAAATCAAGAACATTAGACTAGAATGTCCGAAATTCTGAAAGATCATAGCAGCAACATAAGGAATGACAACCTCACCTATGCCACTAGCCAGGAGTGACACATTCAAAACAATAGAGTCCAGGTGTAAAAAGGAACCAGCCCAGGTAATCACAGAAGGTAAAAACGAAGACTGGAATATTCCAAAACCAGCAGTGCCGACCCACAGGTAAGCAATATTATTCTGTGGACCAATCAGCAAGCAGGTGAAAATCACCAAACCGCCAAAGTTGATACATAGGAGCACACCCATATGGACGTACTTAGACAAGACCATGTTCACTAATCGACCAATCAGAAGACATCCCCAAAACATGGAGGTCATGTATGCCATGGTTCCTTTGTCGAGAAACAGGGGTGCAGATGAGCCGTAGAGAGTTAGGAGGTCGCTGAATGCGATTATACTGCCAAACACTGGGATGTGGAAAAAGAAGAGGAGGACAATTATCGCCCAGTTTTCTTTCCACTGTGCCGTTGACCAGGTCTGCGAGTCGGACATTCTGTCGTATTCTTCTTCGATCTTGTTGCTGCATTTCTCGTGGAAGGAGTAGTAGGCAAATGCGCAAATGGCGGGAAAGAGGATGAGAGCTGTGAAGACGTAAGGATAAGCGATCTTTGAGGCAGTGGTGTAGCAAGTGTCTGTTGTGCAATTTGCAAGGGTAGTGATGTTCGCTCCGGGTTTGATGAACACTTTGCTTTGGAATGGTTTCACTGCGAACGGGATGAGAAATGCAGACAGCGCTTCTGCAATGGGTATGCACATCATTTGCCAGTTGTGTTCTCCAGGGAAGAGACGTAAACAGAGTGTGTAGACAACTGAAAGAGAAAGAGGAAGAAAATGGATGAGATGAATTTCGGTGCTTTTCACAGAATTTCATCCCAGCCTCCTGCCTTAAAAAACGCTGATAGCTGAAAAAACAACCCTCCCTACAAATGAAGTCCCTAGCTGAAGCGGTACCTGCTGAAGGGCTTACAGCATTTTTCCCCAAAAGTTAATGCGATATTTTACCCTCTCCAATCTTTTTTTCGACAAGTAAATGTAAATATCTTAACCCTCCTCCTATATAAAATATTTTAAGGGAGGGGGCTAAATATTTACATTTACATGTTGATAAAAATATGGCTTACATTTAACGCCTTCAAACCACTAAAAAAAATAATTAATAATTTGTCGATAAAAACGCCTTCAATCTGCTAAAAAAATTAATCTTTTTTTTTGGTATTTTCATTTTATTTTTATTTTATTTAGCGAGGGTTGCTTTTTCAGCTATCACTGCCTAGCGTTTTTCAAAGCAATTGGCCGGGATGGAATTCTGCTAATAGCGCCTGAATTTCTAATCTATATATTAATACTCATGTTCCTTAATTGGGCAACTGTAACATAACCTATAAACAGCTTATAAATCATGAACGTACCTGTAGTAAGAATATTTTGAATTAGGGTCTGTTAGATTTAGAATGATGGGGTCCATGGAAAGTCACCTGACAGTTGTTGATGGGTTTACTTGACCCCTTAGAAGAGCACGCGATTTGATGCGTGGAAATTAGGTTTAGATGCGACACAGATTTCAGAGTGGGTGGACCTGTAGGTTGCCACTCTGATGTTGTTTTGAATTTGAAATTAACTGTTAGAAACTTGGTTTTATTAGAAAGAAAACATTCATTTGAATTTTGACTGCAAAACTATGTCAATTATTTAAAAAGATATGAGATTTCACAGATCTGTTTACATATTTTTTTTACACTGCCGGAAGGGCATTTTTTAGACCATATTACCTTTAGGCACCCCTTTTTGATCTCGATTAAGAAAGGACATGTTTTTCATTTACACCGTCAATATCCGGTTGTTTGTTAGGTGTTAGGGTTAGGGGTTAGTTTTATAATTTAAAAAAAAATCTTCTGTTAACAAACAACCGGATATTGACAGTGTAAATGAAAAACATGACCTTTCTTAATTGAGATCAAAAAGGGGTGCCTAAAGGTCATATGGTCCCATTTTTTTTTTTTTGCTAGTACTTTGTTATGGTAATTTACCAAGCATGCATGAACACTTCCAGCTATAAATAGCAGCAGGTACTGCTCTTAGGCAAGAGCCAATATTCCAGCGGTCTGCTCGGACAGTTGATTGACCGCCTCGTGGGTAACTTTCTCATTTGTATATGTTTGTACTACTGTTCTTTGTTAATATATTTGTTTAACTCATTTCCTCTCTTGTGTCTTTAATCTGGCACCTAACAAGGCCACAACATACATATAATGACAAATTGGAACAAATTATTAAAAGCAGTTCATTCTGAAACTTACATGTGTCTAGCAAACCCTTTGTGCTTCCCTGGATCAGGAAGAGACTTGTCATCCACCCAAGACTGGTAGAGAAAGGAATGAGAACATTGATAATGGCACCGACGCCTAAGGTCAATGTGATATATAAGTGCAAGCAATTAGTTTTAACCATGATGGTACTGAGGATAATACTCATGAGAAAGCCAAAGCCCTGTGCAGGAAAAATCCGGTTCATTTGAGACAGTGTGGCATTCACCTGCCCAGCAAGATCCAACAGACTTGGTCCAAGAATACCATTGTCTAAGCCCTGCAATAAATAGAATAGAATGTCTCAGGAAGTTATTGTAATTCAAATAAATAAAAATATATGTTGAGAAAGAATGGAAATGAATCCAACAGTATGTGGAAATGTAATAAATAAAAGTGAAAAATTAGAAATGCGAGGATGATTTATTAATATTTGAAAAATAAAATGTTGACGTTAAAATGTTTTAATTCTTATGTACATTTAAAATATTTATCGATAATTGGCAGGACATGTGGATATATCACAGTATGATAATTTAATTATTAGAACGTTTGATATGTTTACTTAAGAGCTATTGCGAATAATTCAATAAGTAAAAAGTATAATCTTGATTTAAGTCTCTCTTACTCTATTTTTCTTTCTTTCCTTTTTTCATGTTTTCCTAATGTTCTATTATATCTATCTATCTATATATATATATTTATATAGATAAAAGGTGGCTTACCGGTGAATATGGGCACGATCATTGGAGGTGCACAGAATCCATGGGTTAAGTCCGCGATAAAACAAATACAAAGTGCTCAATACAAAGTAGAGCAAATTTATTAAAGAAATGGATACAATAGAAACCTGGTGAAACTCGAGTAGGTTTCTATTGTATCCATTTCTTCAATATATATATATATATATGTGTGTGTGTGTGTGTGTGTGTATACAACAATGTATATATGTATACTTCAACATATGTATATATATATATATATATATATATATATATACTTCAACATATATATATATATATATATTTACCAACCCCTCCGCATGAGTAGGATGTGACACAAGGTCAATTTCTTAAGCAGAGTTCAACAGGTTTTCCTTCTCCTAGACCGGTTGTCTAACCGAGGTTAAAGAGCCCAGTCTGCCCTACTATTTATCCATAGCTGGAGGGAGAGTAGGATTCATACTTTTCCCAACAGTATTAGAGCTAAGTGAAATGCAATTACCATGTCCAGGATTTGAACTCAGGGTGACGAGTCCATTTCCCATGACTTTAACCATTACACCACGCGCTTCCATTGTATATATATATATGTGTGTGAGTATACAGATATTAAGCATGAAAATGTCTGTGTATATATATATATATATATATATATATATATATCTTAGAAAGGAAGGAAAAACTCAACACCGTAATTCCATAATAAATTTATTTCGACCAAAATTGGGGCCTTTATAAATCTAAGTTGATTTTGGGGAGCTATATTAAATCAACTTTTATAAAGGCCCCAATTTTGGTTGAAATAAATTTATTATGGAATTACGGTGTTGAGTCTTTCCTTCCTTTCTAAGATAAATATTGCTCTGTATATAATCTAAAAAGTTTATTATATATTGAGCTCTTTTTAGTGATTTAAAGATTCACTGTATTTATACATACTGGATCATACAATAATACAGTGTATCTTAGAAATAACATATAGAATCATCCCTTACTACCAAGTTTTGGATACCTTTCATCTCTCTCTCTCTCTCTCTCTCTCTATATATATATATATATATATATATATATATATATATATATGTGAAGTAAATACACAAGCGGTGTTTATGATATGGCTTTTTTTTTCTTGTTTTTTTAGCCGACAATTTTTGGGAGAATATGTGCTTAATTGAAGTTGTACCTAATTTTGAAAGTTAATTAATTAATAATTAGGTATGCCGCCTAATTAATTAATTATTAATTAATTAACTTTCAAAATTAGGTACGACTTGAATTAAGCACATATTCTCCCCAAAATATATATATATATATATATATATATATATATATATATATATAATTTAAAGGTAAAGGTGTTCTTAATCTGTAAAATATATGCACAAAAATGCAAAGCAATATCACAATATATTTCAAGTATAAGAAAATAATATAAGATACAAACTCATGACTCATGTTTTTTTGGGGGGGTGAAACTGAGAATCATGAGTTTTTATCCTGTTTTATTATTATCTCATACTTGAAAAAATATGTTAACAATTTTTGATAAAGAATAATTAATCAAAGTAATTAATAAAAAAAATGTTAATATTACCTTTAGTCTGGTAGATAAGAAGGTGGAACGTCAAAAAAATTGTTACCAAGCTAAATTTGGAATTTTTTGAAAGCTTAGGGCATCCTCTTTTGAAATCTGAAAACTACTGTTTTTGACCCCCTGGGGAAATTTTTTTATTGGCGGGGGTGGTGGTGATGGTGTTATGCAAACCAGATCTACTCCCCTAGGTTAAGATTCTTATTTTTGGGATATAACTGAAATAAGTCTAAGGGACATAACTCTCTTTTTTTTCTTTTTTTTTTCCCTTTTTTACAAAGATTTTAAAAAATTACTTACGAACCAGATTGATATTGAAAATAATACTTACGATTAAACAAAATGACCAAGTCAGCCACAATAGCTGTACGAATTTAGTCTTCTGGATCGGCTCCATGGTTTGAATTTAGTAACAATTACTTTATGGTATTCACTTTTTTTGTTTCTTTTTTGAGTTATCTGAAAAACAATATTAAGGTAATGTGAACATTACCTACATAAATGAGAGTAACCTCCCTTCGTTTATTTCACTTTGAGGAAGCCATGTGTTTTGGTCGGCCATTTTCATTTCATAAAATGTGTTCTTAATAACAATTAAGTTGATTTTAAATAATGTGCGAGCACAGTTAAGAACACATCTTATGATATTTTCGTGTTAAAACATGCAGTTGTATTGATTTGAACAAATTTGTATTTTCAGTATAGATTTATAGTGAAATGAAAACGGCCGACCAAAACATATGGCTTCCTCAAAGTGAAATAAACAAAGGGAGGTTACTTTCATTTATGTAGTTAATGTTCAGATTACCCAAATTAACGTGACATGAAAATGAATTTTCTTTTGTTTGTTTAAAAAACCTTAACTATTTGTACATGATAATTGGATATACCTTCAAGTCATGAGACCCAAGGAAAATATTTCATTGAAAATCTATGCAAAATCACACAACAAAAGTAAGTTACGGCAATTTTCTATTTTACAACTACTAATAGGTAACTCCCTATTTTAAAAATCTTATAATTTATTTCTGAATCATTATTTTTACAAAAAAATGGAACCATATTACCTTTAGGCACCCCTTTTTGATCTCGATTAAGAAAGGACATGTTTTTCATTTACACCGTCAATATCCAGTGGTTTGTTAAGGGTTAGAGTTAGGAGTTAGTTTTATAATTTTTTTTAAAATCTAAAAATTGTCAGTTAAAACAACTGGATATTGATGGTGTAAATGAAAAACATGTCCTTTCTTAATCGAGATCAAAAAGGGGTGCCTAAAGGTCATATGGTTCAAAAAATGAATAAGAAAAGAATACACATAACATGGAGTTTTTAAAAAAATTCTATATGAGCACCAGCATTCACCTCCAGTCTTTTAAGCCATTCAGGAATCACATCAACTGATCTTCCTAGGAAATCTTGTAGAATGGCAGAAATACATTCTTCAAGTTCTTCCAAAGTTGTCGCTTTCATAGAGCAGATTTGCTCCTTCAACCAACCCTAAAGAAAAAAGTTGCAGGTCATTAAATTAGCTGCGAGTTAACACTTCGCTAATTCTTATACCAATAATAGGTCACTCTGTTGACTTTACTTACTATTACTATTAAAATAATATCTGGTACTCTTCACGAAGTTCTGTCCCAGTTTCCTGCCTCAAAAACCACTAGCTGGTGGCTGCTGAAAAAAAAAACACCAGCTACAATTGAAGTCCGTAGCCGAAGCAGTGTCACTTGAAAAAAACAACAAAAAAACAACCAACTTAGGGTGTTTTTCCCGAAAACCCAACCCCAACCCTAACCCTAAACCCTAACCCTAACCCTAAACCTCCCAAATTAAAATTAACAGTTTTTATTACAAAATTTGTGGGTTCTGTTTTTTTTGGGGTCACTCTGTATACAGGGTGACCCTGTATACAGGGTGACCCAGAAAAAACAGAGCCCAAATTATTTATTTATTTTCCCATTAAACTAACCCTAAAGCCCAACCCCAACCCTAACCCCAACCCTAGTTTTTTTTCAAGTGACACCACTTCAGCCAGGGACTTCTTCAATTGTAGTTGGTGTTTTTTTTTCAGCGTCCACCAGCTAGCGGTTTTTGAGGCAGGAGGCTGGGATGGAACTCCGCGAATATACTCTAATATCTTTGAACAGAATTTAAACAGTTTATACTAGAATTGGAGAGTATTTTCCGATCAACCTAATACTTTGATCTTATTTTTGTTTTCCTTTTTTTAAACACTTGACATCAAAGGATTCAGGTTGTGTCATCGACTGACATAAAAGGAATAATAAATCAATAATTGCTGTGGTGATTTAGCTGATAATAAGATCCCTAAAAATAGATGGTCAGATCACTAACATATGAATCAGTACGTGCCCAAAACAAACTTAAGAAAAAAAAGAAAGTTATAATTAAATGGAGGTCTTTTTATCTTCTTTTTTTTATATGATGCATAATGAATGGTTTTATACTGAGTATGAATTACTTCGGTCAATTAAGTTCAAAGGAAATAGTTTTATTATTTTTACTATTGATTACAAGATAAGACTGAAATTTATCTCTCTGCAGGAATTTTTAAAAAAAACAAAAAAAAACATATTTTAGATTTACCTCAGTACACAATTAGGTATTTTTAAAAGTGATCTTCTCTTATTATAATGGAAATTCTGTGTTTGACTGTCTGTAACCGAAACTATATTCCTACTCAAGTCACAATTCCCTTAGTTATTTATGCCACATTCTCCATGATTTGATTTTTATTTAAACCTCAATTATTAATAAAATTGTTTTACATATTAATACTGTTGACCATATCTACATACTAGGATATTTACCACGTACCCCACGTGTACGGGTTTGGCACAAGGCCCTATTAATGTGGGACAACCCACAAGCTGAAACTCTTGGGTGGCGGGTGCAAAAATGCGTTGATCCCATCAGCATTCCACCTCAAGGGGGCTGCCTCAGGCACTAGGCCTTTAAGCCCAGCCCTGTCCATTTAAATCAAGGGAACAGGTGTTGTTTGGGGGGATGGCCCCCTGGGATCAACGATGTTAACTTCAGGTCCAGGTCCAAAGCCATTGGACCCCCCCCCCCGGTCGAAACTGGAGTTAGATAGGTATTTGCCTTTCATCCCACTTATGAGGGCATGACACAAGGACATTTTTATATGAGCTCATATCTTTTATATGAATATTAGTTCATGAAAATTTACATGTCATAGTGTAGAGGCCCCATATCATAGATTGGGGGGGGGGGCATGAAATCCTAACAGTGGCCCTGCCTATAGATAAACAAATACAGTAAGGAAAATCTAGTGCAATGCTATTCTATTATGAAACTAAATTGATACAATTTGTATATAAAATAAATGTTACTGTTTTCAGGAACTCCAACAATAATAGGATTGTGGTACTTACTACTCACATAAATCCCCAAATGGGTTAGTAGGGGCTCCTTAGCCTTGGTTGGCAACCCATCTAAGTCAAGGAAAGGTCTGACACAAAACCTCTGCTGCCTAGCAGCTTTACCCTTACCCTAGGAAAGGCTAGAGAAGTAAACCCCGAAAACAAATCAGGAGCCTAAGGTGGTGTGATGCTAAAATCCAGTGCTACCCAGCAACTCCTGCGACACTGCTGCTACCAAACTGCATTGATTCCTTACCTTGTGTAGAGAAAGGGGATTTGCTGCTTGGCAAACAGCCTATCCTCCATATGAATCCGCCCAGGCTATGTAGTTAAAAAAAAAAAAAAATTGGACACTACTCCATCGTCTCTTGTAGATGGCAGGATGCCAACAATATAAAATAAATGACACTGTAACATTAATAAACACTTTTTTAAGGGAGTTGTTTAAGTCATATAACATTGAATTGTGGATACCAAAATAGATCATTGAATAATGTTTTTTTGAACAATTAGAGGAAATGTTCATAATAAATTTTACAATAAATTTTGAATATATATATATATATATATATATATATATATATATGTGTGTGTGTGTGTGTGTTATGGTAATTTACCATGCACGCATGAATTCTTCCAATCATAAATAGCAGCAGGTTCTGCACTTAAGCGAGAGTTAGTATTTCAGCAGACAGCCGATAAGACAGCCTCGCGTGTAACCGACTCTTGGTATATGTTTGTACTACTGTTCTTTGTTAATATATTTGTTTAACTCATTTCCTGTCTTTGTGTCTTTATTCTGGCCCCTAACCAGGCCACAACAATATGTATATTATGTAACTTGATAAATCAAAACAAAAAAGTCTACAAAATAAATAAACAAATTGGACCAAGTTACCTTTAAGCACCCCAGGGACGACCTGGATTCAGAAGGACATGTTTCACTTTGCACCGTCAACATCCGGTTGTTTGTCAGGTTTAGGGTTAGGGGTTAGGGTTAGGGTTTAGAGGTTAGGGTTAGGGCTAGTTAGTTTTATAATTAAAAAGAAAAAATGCATAAAAAAATCGTCTGGTAACAAACAACCGGATGTTGACAGTGCAAAGCGAAACATGTCCCTCTGAATCCAGGTCGACCCTGGGGTGCTTAAAGGTAACTTGGTCCAACAAAATAAATAAATGATTAAAAAATGAAGATATATACCTTAACCTTTCACTACCAAGTTTTAAAAAAAAAAAGGTATAAGCAAAATTTTGTGTTAAGTACGACATTTTAAAGATGAAAATGAAATTCAACTGAGAAACCGTGTTTCAGTGGGAGTGAAAGGGTCAAGTAAAAAGATTTACCAAGTAATTATGGTAAAAAATGTATTTATTATTCTAAATGTAAACATCAGAGTTCTTGTCTGTTTAACAAAAGAAAAACAACATTTTTTTTTATACACTTTACATTAGGTTTGTACCTAACTTTTCGTCTACTTTGATCTTTCATTTTTTAAATTTTTTAATTCTTAAAAATTTTTTTGACCATATGAGCTTAAGGCACCCCTTTTTGATCTCCATTAAGAAAGGACATGTTTTTCATTTACACCGTCAATATCCAGTTGTTTTAACAGACGATTTTTAGATTTTTTAAAGTTTTAAAACTAACCCCTAACCCTAACCCCTGACAAACAACCGGATATTGACAGTGTAAATGAAAAAATGACCAAATGAAACGAAATCAAAAAGGTAATATGGTCCAAATTTTTGTTGAATTTTTGTTAATTATTTTGTTATTTTTTTGTTATTTTTTTATTGATTTGTTTGGTATTTTTGGTATTTTTTTGTTTTTTTGTTGAATTTATTTTGTTATTTTTTAAAATTTTGTTATTTATTTTATTTTGCTGATATTTTGTTAATTTTTTTGTTAATTTCTTTGTTATTTTTTTAATGGTTTTTGCGATTTTTTTGTCAATTTTTTGTTTCATTTTCTTTTGTTGATTTTTTTTTTTTTAAATTTTTTTAATGTTGAATATATAATTATTATGCTATCAAAATACTTTCCTAAATAAACAATTTACCAGTGAATATAAATTAATATAAATTAATCATCCCATTAGAATAACAAATAATAATAATTGAAAAAAACATATTTAAAAATTCACATGATAAAACCTTCTAATAATAGTAAAGACTTAATAGAAATATAAATTTCATTAATGCAATTTAAATTTTAAGGGTTAAAATTTAAGGAGAATTATTCTAAGCACTAAGAACTGAGTTAGTCGGACCATGTTACCTTAGGCACCCCTTTTTGATCTCGATTAGGAAAGGACATGTTTTTCTTTTACACCGTCAATATCCGTTGTTTTTGTTAGGGTTAGGTTAGGGTTAGGGTTAGGGGTTAGTTTTATAATTAAAAAAAAAACTCTAAAATCGTCTGTTAAAATAACTGGATATTGACGGTATAAATGAAAACATGTTCCTTTCTTAATCGAGAATCAAAAAGGGTGCTAAAGGTCATATGGTCTAGTTAGTCTAAACTAAAAGGGCATTTCAATGTAAATGTAATTTTGTTGAAGTGATAAACCTTATGACAGAGGAATATTGAAAATTTAAATTTAAGGGTTAAAATTTTAAGGAAAAACATTGTAGAAACTAATATATGTTCACTTTTTTCTAAGCAGCCTTCTTTAAATGGATCTTGATATTAAAAAAAAAAATCAAAGAATACAAGGTGTGTCAAAAAAGTATCGAGATTGAACCTATTATTTAGCAAGATAGAAATAAAGAATGAATGGAACGTTTTTTTCAGAATACAAGGTGTGTCAAAAAAGTACAAGTTTAAAGCTGTATTTACAGATAGAAATGAAGAATGAATGGACGTTATCTTTTTTTCAGAATACAGGGTGTATCAAAAAAGTACCAAGTTTAAAGCTGTATTTACCAAGATAGAAATGAAGAATGAATGGAACGTTTTTTTTTTTTTCAGAATACAAGTGTATCAAAAAATACAAAAAAAATCCCAATACTTTTTTGACACACCTTGTATAATCTACCCCCAAGCTCACTTACCTCATTGGTCCCGTTGTACCCTGGTTTAACACCTTCCCAGACAAAACACCCCTGTCAATCCATCCATCTTTAAAGTTAAACATGTTGAGTAAGGCCAAGACAGACGGAAAATGTCGCCTGACCTTTGCATTAGCTGAGATGAAGGCGGTGTCCAGTAAAAGTGGTAGTGAAATCCGCCTTCCATATGAGGGTCTCTATCTTTGTAGATAATAGCAACATTGGCAGGTGATGACGACAAACTGTTGGTTACAGAGTTTCACCCCAGGTAATCGAAAGCTGTAATCATACTTTGTCACCTGACTAAAGTCAGACCCTACATTCATTAGTGAATATATTTTTGCCATTGAATACTTAACACATGCTCAATTTCCTATCATGATAACAAACTTTGAGGCCCAGTTTTAAAAACGTCAGAATCTTAGTCTTCCCTACTATTTACCTATAGCTGAAGGGAGAATAGTTGCATTAGTGTTACATAATCTATGCGGTTGCATAAGATTATTGTTAATCCCCTGAAATTCTGAGGGGATGACCCCTTTCATACCATAGCCGAGTCCTTCTATGGAAAATTACAGAAGCCCGCCAAATATGTGAAGTTACGTGGGACCTTTTTCAGAGTCCCCAGTTTTCAGTTAGACATCAGGCAGAGAAGTCGACCATTTTAGGTCCTGCCTAAAACTGGAACTCACGCGCGCTATGTTAGTCAGATATTTAGTTACAGGAAATATATAGTTAAGGAAATAAAAGTTTTATATAAGTAATATGTTCTTGTGTTGATGAATGTCTTGTACAAGAACTAAGAAATGAATCCAGGACGACCAGCCAGCAGGAACATAGCAATAGAAAACCAGACCTTAGGAGATCCGAAGACGCTAGACCAGACCAAGTCAAGATGTTAGAAGATAGAAACCAAAGCCGGCCAGAAGAAAATACGACGCAGAGATAAGAATTTAAGAAGGGTATACAACATTAGTACCGAATTTCCCAATTGATATTAGTGCTATGTAATATGCAAACCTGGCTGCACCACTTGGACCCTAACAGAGTGCCAATGAGAATAAAGCTAGATGGGAGCTGCACAAGAATGCTGTGTGTGGTCTTGAACAAATCATGGAAACAGCACCCACACAAGGAAAACTGCTGTATGGCCACCTGCCCCCGCAATCGCACAAAACCATCCGAGTGAGGACGGACTAAGCATGCTGGACACTGCTGAAGACGCAAGGATGAGCTCATAAGCCATGTTCTCCTGTGAAGCCAACACATGGACATGCTAAACGTGGGTCGGCCCACCAAGGACTACCATTGACCAACTATGCGAGGCATGCTGGATGCTGCACAGGGATCTCCTGAGAACAATGAATGGATGAGGGAGGGTTTGGCAAAGAGATTGTCATGGGATTATCGCATGCTAATTTAGTGACAATGAATGCACTGATGATGATGATGAAAATGATGATGATGAATATTAAAAACAGCTTCGCCTCAGCAGTGTGCCTTTTCCTACGACAGTAACCATCAGGCACCATGCAGCCTCAAAACTGGCTGTTGACTCTTCATTAGGGGAATAAAAATGTCTGTACGTTTTCAACTAATTTAAAAATATCCAAATCTCCTTTATATATCATGCCCATTCCTATAATCTAATTTTGTTTTTGTTTTTTGGGGCGGGGGGTTTTTTTTTTTTTTTTTGGGGGGGGTGGCTAGTGGAGACGAGTTCTTTTTTTTTTTTTTTTTTTATTTTTTTTTTTTTTTTTTTTTTTTTTTTTTCTTTTTTTATTTTTTTTTTTTTTTTTTCCATTAATCTAAGTTTATTTTTTCTACCGATGAAACATTTTCAATTGCAAGCCGGTGGGTAATTTATATTACTAGTAGTTTTATATATATTTTAAAATGGATTTTAAAAAATATGTGAATGAACTGACGCACATTTTGCACAGAAGTCAGAAGTAAAACCTCTCTTCGGGAGGGGGTCCGTGGCTGAAGCCATTGGACCCTGTGTTGTAAATTAACAGCATTGATCCTGGGGGCCTCCCCCCAAGGCCAACACCTGCGCCCTTGAATTAAAGGGGGCCAGGGCTGCATTTATTGGCTCAGTGCCTGAGCGCCCTCCCCCCACCGAGGGAGATGCCAATGGGATACAAGGCATTT
>CM042153.1:76800902-76855060 GCA_023376005.1 Doryteuthis pealeii
TGGGTTCGTATACAGGTTCCACCGTACAGTTACTGGATTGATGTCACGTTTGAATTTGGTTTGATTATCAATTTGACTCAAGACAAGGTTGCACGACAAATCGGGATGAGAAAAGATGACAGGGATTGATATGCGACGAATAATCAACATGTACCAGCCTGTGTGTTTTGGAAAGAGACGAGACAAAGGGTGTAGACAACTGAAAGAGAAATTAAAGTGAGAATAATTCTTATTCATTCTGTAGACAATTGGGTTTCTATATTATATGAATACAGATGTATTATATGGGTAATTCCATATCGAATCATCCAGAAAAAAAGTAAAAATTGTCATCCACCCCCTTCAATTATTCTTAAATTTTAAACAGGTGTGGACAATTTAAAGTTAGGACATTCCCTAAAATTGAGCTTCCAATTCCAAGAATTGGCAGAGTTATGTTGGATTTTTTGTAATCTATTTGTCTGTTAAAATGAGTTTCTAGTGCTTCCTTATCCTAAAATTGGGTTATTTAAAAGCATTTTTGCCGGGCAGGGAATCCAAAGATTTCTATCTAAAAAGCCTGAAAGTTAACCAATTTTAAGTTATTGATGATTTTTTAATTTTTCCTAGGAAGATCAATATCCCAATGTGGGAAAAATTTAAATCGACATAACTTTGCCAATTCTTTGGAATTGGGAAACATTAAATTTGGGGATTGTCTAACTTTCAGATAAGTACAAAATTTCAGAAAAAATTGAGGTGGCATGGGTGACATGGTCTGGATGTTTGACATGGAATTACCCACACACACACAAATATATATATATATACTAGATAATGTGTGATGGGGAGTAAAATGAGGAAATTAATTGACAGTATGTGGAGAAATATAGAATAAACATGGGATGTTACAATGGATGCGAAAATTAAGACGTATTGTTGATGTTTGAACATTTTGGTTTATATAGAAACCTTCTTCAGGACAATATAAAAACGTCAACGACATTTTAAAAACTCAATGCATTCAAAAACATCCAAGGTTTCTTTATAAACTGAAATATTCGACGATCGACAAGGTATTGGACTATTAAAATTTCCATCCATCTTGTAACATAGCACATGTTCTACTTCCTACATTCCACGGTGTATATCATATATGATATATATTATATTACATATATTGATGAAGTATATTATTTATCTATATCACTCAATGAATACTAGATGTATCATTCCATATATACCCTCACCTCCCGTAGTTAGCTATATATATATATATATATATATATATACATACTATATATAACATTATATATATATATGATACACATATAAAAGTATACCAAAAAGATGAATTTATTATGATGTTTATGTTGACATTTAATCGTTGCGAATATGTAAGCCTTTCTTCAGGACAATATAATAGAAAAGAAAAATATTATTTTGTCGTTCAAATGGTGCTGATTTAATTTTATAAATGACTTAAGGGAATATGTATTTGAGAAAAAGGCTCAAAACTGTTTATTGATCAGTGTTCATTTTGAAATGTTCATGATGTGATGGTACACGTGAAGACGAAAGTCAAAGGCGTGATTGGTACACACAGGCGGTCATTAGACAAAACGTGGATTGGTAGATGAGGACATTGATGAAAAATTTGTAATATTCCTTACAGATACCATTGTTATAAACTGAAACGTTCAAGTGTCATCCAAAATGAATCATCTTTTTTGGAACAGTTTTTTTTAATATATTGCTCAAATTCATTTCCAATTTAACGCCCATAATACATATATATGAATATTTATGCTCATCAGATATACTGACAAATAAGCATACATGGACCTCATCACATCATATATATCTATATATATAAAAGGAAGTTTGGTATGTATGTGTTGACATATAACTCCAAGCAGGAGGTCACTCAGATCGAATCGCATACACCTTAAAAACCCTTCTAACTAAGAAACAACAAAAAATTGGTTATTAATTTTTACTGATTAATGGATCAATATAGTTAATTAAACAAAAACTAACCAATTTGTGGAACTGTCCGTAAACCGTATGATAAATGCTGATAATAAAAATTGTTCGCCGCCTGCTTTTATATAGTTACCAGCAGTTTAGTTAATTTTAGGGAACAAAATCGCAGTCTAAAGCCTTCAGCAGAATCTCTTCACCTATTTAGGTGTCCAATCTTATTATAATATATTCAGTCAAGGACCGGGTACTTTGCTAGTATATAATAAGATCTTATAATGATAAGAAATAAATCTGACAGTATGCATGAAAAGAGACAGAAAAACAAATGTAATAAATACTGACAGATATCTGTCGACCTGGTTTATGGTTTGTAAATACAATTCAACTGAAATCATTTAAATTAAATGAAGACAATGTTAAAAGATGTTATAAAACCTGTCTTCTTTCAAAAGCAACGTGCCAATACGGTTAATTATTCCTCCTTCTTTCTTTTCATCAATATAGTCTCTTGATGAAGACCGGTTTTATAAAGCATCTTTTACAATTGTCTTCATTTAATTTACCGCCCCTGTCGGCGGGAAGTTTTAGGAATTCCGACTGCCACCTCTTGCAGGGTAAAACTCCCCCAATGGGGCCAACCCATGATGTTTAAGCATAGAACCCAGGTGGCTGAGCAGTCCATGACTTGCAATATTCACTTTAGGCTTTCTTGGCTAGAGGACTGCGGCGCGAGAGGCCACTCTGGATCAAGTCGGCTGGCCACTCAAGCCCTAGCACCTATATGATTTTTCCCAACCTATTGCCTTTATGGCAAGCCCCAATCCTTAATCATATAGGTGCCTAGAATCGGCCGGTGGCTGTAGGTCTACATGATCTAGGAATGACAATTAAACTCTATCTGATGGTGAAGGTTCCAGTTTTGGAGGTATTGGGAATGTGGAGCACCCCTTCATTGCCATTGCTCCATGGTCCACTCTGACCCAGAGTGTAGTACCTGTTAGGGGTCCCATCTATGGGTTTAAAATAGAAAAAATGTAGTTTAAAAAAATTCTATATCCATTAAGAATTGATTTATTTCAAAAACTTTATCGGCATTAAATGACCCACTGAGGTTGATATGCTGTAAAACAAAACCAAACCAAACCAAATCATTTAATTCAAAGTTACTTCATTTGAATATACTTATACACCACATAGGTCGAAAACAGATATCTGTCAGCATATTATAACATTGTTTTCTATCTCTTTTCAATCGTATATATATATATATATATATATATATATATACGTACATACATAGAGTATTTCATAAAAATTGATATCATTTGTTATCTAATAACTTGACCATTCTCATTCAAATGATCTCAAATTTGAAAGCATGTTTAGAAATAAATTCAAATATTTGTTTTATATGATTTTTTTCTTTTTCAACTATAGAAATGTTGTACCATAGACCTTTAGGCACCCCTTTTGCGATCTCGTTTCATAAGGACATTTTTTTCATTTACACTGTCAAAATCCGGTTGTTTGTTAACAGATGATTTTTAGAGTTTTTTTTAAATTATTAAACTAACCCCTAACCCTAACTCCAACCCCTAACAAACAACCGGATTTTGACGGTGTAAATGAAAAAATGTCCTTATGAAACGAGATCACAAAAGGTGTGCCTAAAGGTCATATGGTCCAAAATGTCATTCATTGGAAAAGAAAAGATTTTTAAACATTAAAAATCGAATTTTAAGTTCTTCCTAAAAATGCTATTAACATTTTAGATCATTTAAATTAGTCAAGTTATTAGATTATGAAATGATATCAATTTTTCTGAAATACCCTGTACATTTCAAATGATATCAAATTTTTTGAAACACTGCATAACTGGTCTCATATTCTGATCATATATAGAAATTGGAGAGAAAAACAAAAAATGTTGGACTTATCTCCCTTGGAATTAAAAATTCTTGCATCAGAAATAAAGCAAAATAAATAAATCTTATTATAATGGAGATTCGGTGTCTTCTACATTTCTCCATATAAACTGTGTCTGTAAACATGATTATAGATAACTAAAAAAAAAAAGTATAATTCTTAAAAGTTTAATGGAAATTGAAAATATAGTTATTAAAATTAAACATTTATAAATGAATCAAATTTGGGTATCAAATAACCCATAAGGAGTTGATATGCAGTTAAATATACCAAACCAAACAGAGAGTATTGTTGACCTGAAATTACTTTTTCTTTAAAAGAGTTTTATAATTTGCTCGAAGCATTGTGTTTTATTGGTTTGGTGGTTTGGTTTTAAAGGCTATCACAATGCAAGTGTAAAGAAAATGGGTTATTTCCTATAATCTAACATAAACAAAGGGGAACCCACTCTTGACTGATAAATTATTTATCTATTTTCCCATTAACTAACCTAAACCTTAACCCTAAACCCTAACCCTAACTCCGTCTTCTTTTTTCCTAGTAGATCAATAAATAAATAAATAATTTATGAGTCAAGAGTGGTTCCCTTTGTTTATGTTAGACTTATAGGAAATAACCAAAAAATGAGGTAACTATGATTTCTTTGTTACCTTTGATTTATTCTTAATATTTCGAGAAAAGATCTCTTCATCAAGAGATTTCTGAAAGTCCGGAGCTGTTAGCTAGATGCTAGGTCTTGTCCATTATGACTGTTTTCCTTGAAATTCTCTACATGTGTGTATGTGTAAGTCTGTGTGAGTGTGTGTGTGTGTAAGTCTGTGTGTGTGTCTTTCCAAAAATTTCTTAGCGTCATTCCAGGTTTGGCCTACCTTTTTTTAAATTATTATTAGGTAAGTAAAGTAAAACCGTCAGGTTGGCCTAAAGTCGGTATCAGCCTATCAGCAAGGGAGTCTATCCCTTTTTCACTAGCACTAGACCAAGGAGATTGTTTTGGCATCTGAGGTGGAGCGCCACACCTACCATCAGCTCCTTACTTTACTGCACAGATCCCTGTGCTACTCATATGCTGTGTTGGCGAGGGCTGGTATCGAACTAGGAACCTTTTAGTTTCTAGCCGAATGCTCTACCGACTGAACTAATTCGGCTCTTTAGTAATTTGTTTGTTTATTTGTATGTGTGTGTGTGTTTTTTTTTTTTGTAAATTGTATTATTATTCTGTAGTAAAATTTTAACAATCAAATTTTATTTAATTCATATTATGTCTACTAATTAAAAAGTTCAGATGTATTTTAGCACTTTCAAGAAAAACGTTTTTAAAATAATTTGTTTATTTACACACATTTATATATATATAAATTTTGTTTATAATTATTCAATACAGTTCAGTATATTTTCATATATTGTACTTAAGACATGTTTTGAAAACACTTAAGTTAATAATTCAATAATCAATATTTAAGTATATAT
This sequence comes from Doryteuthis pealeii, assembly GCA_023376005.1. NCBI lineage: Eukaryota > Metazoa > Mollusca > Cephalopoda > Myopsida > Loliginidae > Doryteuthis > Doryteuthis pealeii. Next base: position 76,806,261 of record CM042153.1, read on the forward strand.
ATTTACCAACCCCCTCCACACGAACAGGATGTGACACAAGGTCAATTTCTTAAACAGAGTTTTTTACAGGTTTGAATTCAGAGTTTTCCTTCTCGTAGACTGGTTACCTAGCCATGGTTAATGAGCCCAGTCTGCCCTGCTATTTACCCAGAGCTGGAGGGAGAATTGGATTCATACCTTTCCCAAGGGTATTAGCACTATGTGAAATGCAAACAGCTTCGTCCAGGAATTGAACTCCATTTCCTGCGACTCTAACCATTAGACCACACGCCTCCAAATAATTCAATAATTAAATATATAATTCAATAAAATACACTTAAATGTATTTCTTTTATTAAGGATATGATGTTGTTGTTGTTGTTGTTGTAGCAGCATTCACCCAGGGTGGGTTGAGCTGGCTCCATCTATTTAAAAGAAGAATGCAAGCGGTACCCAAAACCTTGCATGCAGACATTCTTATTTGGTGCAGATTATCCAGCAGATTCAGGGATAAGAGACCAAACAATTTTATGCCGAAAACATTTTGTTTCATACTAGAATAGGCTCAGTCCTAATTAGTGATCTTAGAAAAAAGAAAAAAGGGTAATTTATGAGGAAGTGCGTCCCGGTCTCCTGCCTCAAGAGTTGCTGCCCGGTGACTATTAAAATAACGACCCAGCTCAGTCTATTCAAAACTATCCATCTTCATATCTATCTATCTATCTATCTCAATTTGTTCATATTTATCTATATTACTTTAAATACTAAGATTTTTTTTAAATTCATGTTTGTTTAATGTCTTGTTTTTAGTTTAAATAAACAAGAATTACGACAAAAAAAGAAGCGACCCCCACCCCAAATACATTTACTTGTCGAAAATATCTATCTATCTATCTCAATTTGGTCGTATCTATCTATATTATTTTGTTTGTTTATCTATCTATCTATCTCAGTCTATTCAAAACTATATATCCATCTTCATATCTGAACAAGAATTATGACAAATTACGATAAATAAACAAGAATTACTACGAGCTGGGGTTGTTATTTTGATACTGACCGGGTAGCAGTTTTTGAGGCAGGAGACTGGGATGCACTTCCTCATAAATTACCAAAAGAATAGTTAAAATGATGAGGTTAATGAACTTGTATTATTTTTAAATTTTTTCAAAGAAAATACTATAAATAACAATAATAAATAGGCTTATATACAAATATATTGTATATCATTATAATGTAATTTATTTTTAAACATTAAAACAAAAGAGTAATTAGATAAGATCTGATTGAAACACATTATCTCATTTAAAAAAATAATTTTTTTTTACCACAATTGTATATATGTATGTAGATATAATGTCTGCCATCTTGGATTTGAGTAAAGCTATCACGAGATCATTTTGTAAAAGAATAATTAATTGGGGCATGAATGGTTTTAGCATTTGTAAGATTCAAAGTGATAATACTTGAAGATAAAACTCCGACAAGGGTTGATAGACAAAACATTTTATATACACAGCACAAGATAATACGGGGTACATAATACATAGAGATGTACATAAACATACATACAAAAGTAGAGATAATGACACATTCATGAATGGAAAAACATAAAAGCAACAGACATGAGACTAGGAATAGTCCATGCTGTATGAATCACTTACAGTAATGTAAGGGGGGGGGGGCAAAGCCCCAACAAGAAGGGGTAGACCATGTCTAACCCATGTGTCTCGTGGGTCGAGCAACAGGAAAAGAGCGACAGACGTTCAAATCAGCCGCTTAAATATCAAAGGCCCCTAGCGGGAACCAGCGAACTAAACAGGCAGACAACTCCCCAGGCGAATACGAAAATAATGCCTACACATTTAAACCAGCAAGCATTTTAAAGTCTCTTGCACAACAGACAACTGAGCAAGGCTGGCAGGGTTGATTTTATGGCATGTCAATCCTTGTTGGGTTATTCAATGCTCAATTCCTTTTTTTTTCAAGCAATTACATGGTTTCCTATAACTATTCTTATTTTGCAAAAAACATTTGTAAACAATTATAGCTTCAAGTAACTATTCCTATCTAATGCTGTCTGTAACCGAAACTACATCACTGCTTACATCACAATACCCTCAGGAATTGTGTAAATTTATCAATGAGTATTCAATAGTGAAAATCATTAATACATAGAATCAAGAACAAACCTATATTATATATACTTAGAAATTAAGTATGCAACATTAAACGGTCCTCATTTTTTGTTAAAACAAGTTTTAATAAATACATTCCCAGTATTATTGATTTATATATAGTTTGTTTTATTCTAAAGTTATCTAATGTATAGAGTTTTATGAGAAAATTATTTACAAACAAGAAATAATCACATAATGATCTTCTACATTAAATTTTATATTTCATTATACGATGAAAAAAACAAACAAGTCTGTTTTGATTATCATCTGTCCTAAAATTTTGTTTTACAACAGACAATAATCAAAACAACAGTTTTGACACCTCTCAAAAGAAAAACCTTAAATATTTGAATTAATTTGAATTTAACTGTTAAAAACTTGGTTTTATTAGAAAGAAAATATATCTATTTAAATTTTGACTACAAAACTATTTTTTAATGACTATTATAAAAAAAAAAAAGGACCATATGACCTTTAGGCACCCCTTTTTGATCTTGATTAAGAAAGGACATCTTTTTCATTTACACCGTCAATATCCAGTTGTTTTAACAGACGATTTTTAGATTTAAAAAAAAATTATGAAACTAACGCCTAATGCCAAACCTTAACCCTAACCTCTAACAAACAACCGGATATTGATGGTGTAAATGAAAAACATGTCCTTTCTTAATCGAGATCAAAAAGGGGTACCTAAAGGTCATATGGTCCATATTTTTTTTCATAATAGACATTAAAAAATAGTTTTGTAGTCAAAATTTAAATAGATGTATTTTCTTTCTAATAAAACCAAGTTTTTAACAGTTAAATTCAAATTAATTCAAATATTTAAGGTTTTTCTTTTGAGGGGTGTTGAAACAATTCTAAAGGTAATATGGTCCAAAAATATTAGATTTCAAATATCTGTTTACATTTTTTAGGAAAGAACATGGACAAAATTAATTTTTACACCACCTGGAGGGCGATTATTTTTAACTAGTACAAATAGTTTCTATTTTCAGCTCAGATAGGACTGTATTGATGAATAAATACATGGGTCATTTGGGAATAAATATTTTGACTGATAAATACTTACAAATGTCCATAAATCCTTTGGCGGTTCCTTGTAGGCTAAAGAGAATTGTCAACCAGGCAAGGGAATGACTGATTGGAATTAAAATGTTCACCACAGATCCAAGAAGAAGAGTCATGCCAATACTCAGGTGAAGATAGTTTAGTTTGATCACCAAACTGCTTAGGGTGATCCCGATAATGAATCCAAAACCATGGGCGGGAAAAATGATGTTTAAATCTTTGGGTAGGATTCCAACGTTATTCGCTAAATCCAGAAGTGTTGGGCCAAGGATTCCATTGTCGAGACCCTAGAAATGGACAAAGAAGATAGTTACAGAATATTACAGATTTATTTCTTTCAATAATGTTTTGGTATACTTTTGTCTACAAGAGACGATGGAGTAGTGTCCAATTTTTTTTTTTTTTTTGTGGAATATAGAAAATAAAATAAAATTTGGATTGTTGGTATCCTTCCGTCTGCTAAAGATGATGGCGTAGTGTTGAAATTGCAGGAGTTGCTGGGTAACACTGGAGTTCAGCATCACACCGCCTTAGGGACTCTGGCTCTAGATTTGTTTTTGGGGTTTACTCCCCTAGCCTATCCTTGGGATGAGGCAAAACCGCTAGGCAGCGGAGGTTTTATACTGGAGTTTTCCATGTCCAAGATGGGTTGCTGACCAAGGCTAAGGAATGAATAAAGTGCTTCTTAAAGCATTTGAATTTTTGAGATTTTTAAATACAGAATGATTGAAAAGTAACTCCCTATTTTAAACATGCTGCAAGAGGAAATTTTTCCTGTTGTCAATACTTGAAGACTTAATTTTTATGCAAGATGGTGCTCCTCCACATGTTGCTATTGTTGTTTATGAATGGCTGGATCACCATTTTCCTGGGAGTTGGATAGATAGATGTGATCTGTATGAGTGGCCAGCAAGAAGCCCTGATTTAACACCCAGTTGGCAGACAAGGAGGCAAGCTGTAACTCAATACAGTCCCTGTATTGCTGGAAGGATAATGGAAAACTATTAACTCCCTCATCCCAAGCTATAGGTTAAATAGTACCACTACTATTCTTCTACAATGATGGTTTTGGCATTAAATAACCCACAAAAGTTGATGTGCCATTAAACAAAGAAATCAAACCAACCTAAACCAAGCAAGGTGTCCTGCAAAAAATAAAAAACTAGGCATAGCTTAGAATTGGCACAAAACCACATGTATGCAGGTAGCTAATCAGGATTGAACTCAGTACTCAATTATTGATCTTGCTATGAAAAAAATCAGAAATCATCAATAAATTAAATCTGGTTGACTTTCAGACTTTTTCAATAGCATTTTTGGATTTCTTGGATAAAAATGCTTTTATAAACCAATTCTTAGGAGTAGGGAAGCCCTAGAACTCATTTTACAGACAAAAAATAAATTACAAAAAGTCGCCATTTTTCGCAAACCCCACCAAATTTGGAGAGCTAAAAATTGACATAACTCCGCCAATTTCTGGAATTGGAAGCTCAAATTTTTAGGGATTGTCTACTTTAACATAGTCCACACCTGTACAAAATTTCAGAAAAATTGAAGGCGGTGGGTGACAATTTTACTTTTTTTCAGGATGATTTAATATGGAATTGCCCCAATAGTAATTGGTCTATGAGAATAGAATGCTATTATACTTGTGGAGATTAAAATAAAATTAAAATAAAAAAATAACAAACTCCCATGAGCCTTCACTGGAAGAACCCTCCGAGCATGTGTGGGAAAAAGGACACACTTCCGACCCCCAAGAGAATGTCTCGTCTATTCGACTTTAAGCCCTAACTAGAGCAAGACACTACTACTGGCCAGGGAGAAATTTCCTTGCCACGTGGTGGCTATGACCCATGAATAAAGCCTAAATCATAAAAACCACCTTCTGTCTTTGTCTCTTTCTTTTTCCTTCCTTGATTTTCTTCCTTTTCAGCGTGACCACCAAATAAGATGGGGTTAAAAGCAAACCCTAGGAACACACACCAAAAATAACCAGCTACCTTTTAAACCATTTGCCACCCCACATATCACACCATACTCTAAAAATCTAAACATAGATGCAAAGCTGCCAGTATAGGGCACTTTGTAAGGATTAAACTCACTACTAAATGGTGATTACTCTGCAAGACTAGCTCCTTAACCACTACACTATGATGAGGTGCACCTTGTAGAAATATGTAGGTAGGTAGTTTCCCATCCCATTTACCACAGGTAAACTATGATACAAGGTTGCAAGTATGTGGCATCCAATTCGAGGATTGAACTCACTATTCAGTAGTAATGGATCCGCAACATTAGCTAACCATTACACCATGATGGAACGCCCCTTTCTATACCCTACCCATTCACCACAGGTAGGATGTGAAACAAGGTTGCAAGTATGGAGCATCCAGCGAGGATTGAACTCACTATTCAGTAGTAATAGATCTGCAAGACTAGTTTTCTAACCATTACACCATGATGGGACAGCCTAAGTACTTAACCCGTCCTGTTTGCCATGGATAGGATATGATACAAGGTTGCAATTAGAGGGCATCCAGCCAGGATCAAACTCATTATTCAGTAGTAATGCATCTGCGAGATCTCATTTTTTCTATTCAACGCATAGATGGGACCCTAACAGGTACTACCACTCTGTCAGAGTGGACCTGGGAGTAATGGTGATGAAGGGGTACTCTACATTCCCCAGAGCTCCAGAATTGGAACTTCACTATTAAATACAATTTAACGTCATACCCAGGATTCTAAGACCTTCAGCCACCGCCTTCTAGCACATATATGATTAAAAGGATTAGGAAATTGCCATAAGGGCAATAGGGTTGGGACAATCATATAGGTGCTAGGGCTTGACATGACCGGCTGTTTGATCAGAGGTGGCCTCTTTGACTGCCCATCTAGCCTAAGTAAGGGCCAAAGGGGAGTGTTGCATGTCATGGACGGCTTAGCCACTAGGATTCCGTCCTTATGTATCATGGGTCATCACCCACAGCCAACAGGTGGCCCCTATTAAGGAAATTTTAACCCATCTGAAGAGGTGCAGTTGGTGTATTCTACAGCCCCACTGACAGGGCAGGTCTACCCTGGACTGAACATTTTGGACCATATGACCTTTAGGCACCCGTTTTGCTTTGCTGATTCATAAGTACATTTTTTTCATTTGTACCATCCAACATCCGGTTGTTTGTTAGGGGTTAGGGTTAAGGTTAGGGGTTAGTTTTATAATTTAAAAAAAACTTCTAAAAATCGTCTGTTAACAAACAACCGGATGTTGACGATGTAAATAAAAAAATGTAATTATGAATCAGCAATGCAAAAAGGGTGCCTAAGGGTCATATGGTCCAACATTTTAATCACATTTAAAAAATAAGACAAAATAAAAAAATAAAAAATAACAATCTCCCAGGAGCCCTCAGACAGGAAGAACCCTCTGGGCATGTGCAAAGAAAAGGCCCCTTCCTGGTGCCAAAAAAATCCTTCAACCATTCCAATTCAGACCTTACTGGGAACACACATTATTGACTGGTTCAGGAGAAAATCTTCTCTCCAAGAAATAGCTATGAACCTAGAAATAAAATTGAACCCTTAAAAGTGTCTTTATCTTTTCTTTTTCCTTCCATAATTCTGTTTCAGCTCAACAAACAACAAAAGGAAGAACCATATATAATATGGTTTAAAAGAAAAGAAACCAACGAACATGCACCAAATAACCTAAAGGCCTATTCCTCCCCACATAAAATCCTATACCGCATACATATATGGAGGCGCGTGGCATAATGGTTAGAGTCGTAGGAAATGGGCTCGTCGACCCAAGTTCAATTCCTGGACGAAACTGCTTGCATTTCACATAGCGCTAATACCCTTGGGAAAGGTATGAATCCAACTATACTCCCTCCAGCTATGGGTAAATAGTAGGGCAGATTGAGTTTAATTTTTGTACAGGTGTGGACTGTATTAAAGTTAAACATTCCCCAAAATTTGAGCTTCCAATTCCAGAAGTTATTCCAGAGTTCCAGAGTTATGTCAATTTTTAGCTCTCCAAATTTGGTGGGTGTTCGCGAAAAATAACAACTCATCATAGTTTAGTGGTTAAGGAGCTAGTCTTGCAGAGTAATCACCATTTAGTAGTGAGTTTAATCCTTACAAAGTGCCCTATACTGGCAGCTTTGCATCTATGTTTAGATTTTTAGAGTATGGTGTGATATGTGGGGTGGCAAATGGTTTAATTTTTTAGGTTTAAAAGATAACTGGTTATTTTTGGTGTGTGTTCCTAGGGTTTGCTTTTTACCCCATCTTATTTGACGGTAGCACTGAAAAGGAAGGAATTCAAGGAAAGAAAACGAAGAGACAAAAACAAAGGTTGAAGAAACCTTGGTAAGGCAACCTGTCTAGGAGAAGGAAAACTTTGAATTCAAACCTGTTAAACTCCGCTTAAAAAATTGTTGTACCTGCCATTCCTACAGTGGAGAATATACACCGGTTCTCACTATAAATAGTGAGACACTGAGTGAAAAGGTTGTACTGTTACCGTTTAACGGCAAGCTAGCCATTCCTGTACCATTATTGTAAATACACTTGTCTTATTTTACCCTACCTCGTCTTGACTTCTTTTTTACTGTTGGATTAACATCACAACAAAAATTAATGTAAAATACAAAAAAAGTGTAACATTGATTAATAAAGAAATTTAACACTAAAACTTACCAGTAAGGAAAATGACCACGTCAGCCACATAAGTTGTATCAGTCGGGATCTGATACTCAATGAAGCCATAGTTCCTGTCTTCTGTAGTTTTGAAGTTGTTTCAATCTGAAAAAGAAAACTGGAATAGGCTCAGTCCTAATTAGTGATCATCCTGCACACATTATTACAACAACCAACATTATATTTTTTGTTTTGTGTGAAATTGTTTATATTGTGTAATGTGCGAAAATTAACTTTTGTTGTCATCTTTTTCTCCTTATAAACTTATAACACATTTATAAGGTATAAACATATAACACGTTATCACAATAATCAACTCTAAAACTATGTAAAAGGAAAAAAAAAACTGATGGGGTCATTACTAGAATAGGCTCAGTCCTAATTAGTGATCATCCTCCACACATTAATACAACAACCAACATTACATTTTTTTGTTGTTTTGTGTGACATTTTTTATATTGTGTAATGTGTGAAAATAAACCATTGTCTTCTTCTTCTTCTTCTTCTTCTTCTTCTTCTTCTTCTTCTCCTCTTTCTTCTTCTCCTTCTTCTTCTTTTTCTTCTTCTTCTCCCTCTTCCTTTCTTCTTCTTCCTCTTCCTTTCTTCTTCTTCCTCTTCCTTTCTTCTTCTTCTTCTTCTTCTTCTTCTTCTTCTTCTTCTTCTTCTTCTTCTTCCTTTCTTCTTCTTCCTCTTCCTTTCTTCTTCTTCTTCTTCTTCTTATTGATTTCTCCTTCTTCTTCTGAAAGAATCTTAACTCTTTATTGTAATTGTTTTTGTTTTGTTTTTTTTTCTCTATAAAATACACAGACTTGTTTGTTGGTAGGAATGAAATTTACAATCAAGTTTAAAGCTTCTTTACCGACATATTCATGAGGCCTGTTATTGATCAGTCATTTACAAGGGGGGTTATTATTAAAGGGTGTGCTGCCATGCTGAACCTACATGTCTTGCTTAAATGTTACTCAAGAAATTCTCTGCAAACTTTTAACTAAATATTTTTAGCATCTAGATGATTTCCTAGAATTAAAGGAAGAAATAGTTGAATGATTTAACCTAATATAGAGGTATTTATCATGCATCCCACTTATGCGGGTCAGACACAAGGTCTTATTAATGTGAGATCAGCCATGAACCAAGACTCATGGCATGGCATGCACAAAAAATGTGTGGATCCCCTTGGCATACCCCCACAGGAAGGGGTGGCACCTCAGGCTCTGGGCAATAAACCCAGCTCTGCCCATTTAAATCAAGGGGGCAGTTGGAATGGTTCCCAAAAGCTTAGAAAAGAGATTAGAGGAACTGGAAGAAGAACTGAGACCATCCAGACAACAGCATTGTTGAAATAAGCTAGAATACTAAGAAGAGTCCTGGAGTCTTGAGGATTTCTTTATTAATCAATAATCACTTTTAAGGGTTCACCCTTTTTGTATTTGACATTAAATTTTTAAGTGGAGTTTAACAGGTTTGAATTCAGAGTTTTCCTTCTCCTAGACAGGTTGCCTTACCAAGGTTTCTTCAACCTTTGTTTTTGTCTCTTCCTTTTCTTTCCTTGAATTCCTTCCTTTTCAGTGCTACCGTCAACTTGTTGTCGCTCAGACTCCATTGAAAGATCATCAGCTTACGCTGGTGTGAAAAACTCACAAGGAGTGAAATAATAGTAGTAATAATAATAATATCAAAGCAAAAATAGATGAGACACAAAAGAACAGCAAATAATTTTTTTTTTATATCTTATAAATCCAATGTAATTGCAAAATTCTATAAATACAATGTAATTGCGAAATTGGATCCACATTTTTTTGGACATTATGATATCATCTTTTGTAGACGGACAGTTGTCGACAATGCAACATATGTTCATATTTACATTTTGTGTTGCTGTTTCTTCCGTGTTTTATGATTTCTTTTGCACACAGTCCTATTGTTACATAGATCATAGGCAGACTACGAATTATGTATGAAGTGTACTTAGATTTTTGAATTGAAGTTCATTGGGGTATCAAAATCAGAGGGTGTTAAATGGAAAGTTACCATCAGACTGTTGTATCCCGAGATGTAGGATATACAGAAATGATAATAAAACAGAGAATATGTTAACAATAACAATATTTGTTCTATTTATTTTTCACTGACAGGGAATACAGTGGATGGATTTGGATTAGAGTTCTGGCTTGATGTTAGGATACACGTGTGTCACCTACTTGGTTCTGATCTGCTCTGCAGTCTTTTTTCCCCTCCTCTTCAGAGAGTCCGGTTCGAATTGTTAGGGGGAGATAATTCTCCCTAACACAGACATTATAGTTATGATTGGCAGGTAATAACCTTTACTTGACCCCCCCCTCCCTGAAACTCACCAATAGAAAGGTGCGCGAAAGGAAAAGAAATTAAGTTACTTAAGTAGATTTCGACAATCAGTCAATGGGAGCAGATGTAGGATTGTCGCTCTCAAGGTGCCGACTTCTCACTGTGTGGTTCGAAACCCTTTTGGGCTGGGGTTTTTGTAATAAAGAATTAAAAAAGCAACAACATCATGCTTTGTTATCAACAAAGAAATGAGCAGACACCCAGCCCAACAGAAGAGACCACTTCAAAGTTTTATTGTCATGATAGTCACATTTCTTCTGATGTCCATTTCTACCAGTCTCTTTTCCTGGCCTTTGAGGACCGTTCCAAAGTCACCAACTACAATGTCACCTTTATGTTCTACAGCTTTTTCAGCCCTCTGTCATAATCCAGGTCTTTGTCTATCTTTTAATTCTAACCCAGACATGGTCTGCTATAATAAGAAAAAAATTCCTCTATGACAGTATAGTAAGATATGTGTTCTGTAATATATTTCTTCTGAATTAATTTATTCTTACTTAGAAGTGGATCTTAGTAAAATCTATATTGAAATAGTTTTGTCTTGTTGCTAAATGAACTAAATAGAAATTAGAAGACATCAGGCCAGAAAAAGGAAAATGGTGATTAAACAAGCAGACAAGTAAGTGTAGATTATGGGTTATCTCCCTTGGACTATTTCAGTTGAAGGAACTCTTTGGCAAAAGAGGAAGAAAGTTAATTGGCAACAGACTACATATACGACAATTGTCCACCATTAGAGTGACTGCCATTCAACTGCCTATTAATATTGGTAGCAGACCGAGACCCAGTTGTGGGATAATTTATATTGTTTTGTGTTTTACACATTGCCACCTATACTGCGTCTCAAAATGAAGAATCCTGCATCTGCTGCCTCACTTAAAACCAAAGTTTCAGATGCTAATGGACTTTTTTAAAACTCTGTCCAACTTTTTAGATTGCCAGCTAATTTGGTGCCGCCTTCTTGTTCTTGCCTCCAATAAAACCAAAGATGACAGTTTAGATGGGAAACTACAAACTGGCAGATTCCCTGACCAACAGAGGAGCATCTACACTAAAATTGCTAGAGGTACTTGATACATCCCAACTTAAAAAAAAAAAAGAGCTGCAATGTAGATTATGAGTTATCTCCCTTAGAATATTTCAGTAGAAGGAACTCTTTAGCAAAAGAGTTAGAAAGTTAATTGGCAACAGACTACATATACAATGATCGTCCAACATTAGAGTGACTGCCATTCAACTGCCTATTGACAGTAAGAACCCATCATCTCTCACTCTCTCCTCTCTCCTCTCTCCTCTTGCCATTCATATTATTGGCATTTCAGTCTTGGAAGACTATAATATAGTTTTTGTGCCCCTGAAATTACAGCGACTCCTGTGACTATAAAGTCCAATGTTAGAAAAACATTCTTGGCCACAGATGTTGCATGTGAAGGCTGTCTCTTAAGATGTTGATGTCCTAGGAGCTTCATTGCCGCTTCTTTCTTCCAAACCTCCTAGCTTCATGATGTTGCGCCAGGTTCGAGAAGGCTCCCGAGTCTGACAAGAAATACCTGAAGAAGGCCAGACGGCACATCGGCTGAAATGTTGTATAGATAACAATAAAGATGAGCACAATAGTCCGAATAATCCTAATTTGATTTTCATTTAACTTGAATAATTACTTGGTTGCATTATAGTTGGATAAATGTTGAGTTTAAATCCTCCATGTTAAGACGTATGGCATATTTTTAAGACTCTAGAACCATTGAGATATCGCCATCAATACCAACCCAGGAGAGAGTAAAAGTTTGTTTACTGTACCAGTCTCAAGAAAGAACAAAGAGAGTTTTCAATTCTAACTGATGTTTTATTTGGACCAAGTAACCAATAAGCACCCCAGCTTGGGGCTGTTTTGAAAGGAACACCTTTTGCTTTTTATCGTAAACTCCCAGTTATTTGTTTACAAACAGAAGATTTTTTTTGCATTAGAATTTCACTGTAAGATTTTTTTAAATTTGTTCATGTATATTTACAACCCAAAGGCATGTTTTTATACTAAAATAGTTTTCAATTTTAATTAAAAAAATAGTTATTTCATATTGTTCTTGTTAATTCAATAGGAATCTTTTAAAAGTTTTAAAAACTTTAAATGAAAGACACATTTTTATATTAAAATAGTTTTGGGGACCAAGTAACCAATAAATAACTTTAAAAAAATATCAAAATTGAAAACTATTTTAGTATAAAAACGTGCCTTTGGGTTGTAAATATACATGAACAAATTTAAAAAAATCTTACAGTGAAATTTTCTAATGCAAAAAAAAATCGTCTGTTGTTTATAAACAAACAACCTGGAATTTACGGTGAAAAGCAAAAGGTGTTCCTTTTAGAACAACCCTGAGATGGGGTGCTTATTGGTTACTTGGTCCTAAAAATCTTATAATTTATTTTTGAATCATTATTTTTACAAAAAATATCCCAACTTAAATTTACAGGGTGATTGTAAAGTAACTCGCTTCCCTATTTCAAAAATCTTATTATTTATTTTTAAATCATTATTTTTACAAAAAATGAATATGAGAAAAACACACATCACATGGAGTTTTATTTAAAATTCTATATGGGCACCAGCATTCGCCTCCAGCCTCTCAAGCTGCTCAGGGAATTGCATCAACTGATCTTCCAAAGAACTCTTGTAAAATGGCAGACATAACTTCTTGTATTTGTCCTTCAAGTCCTTTCAAAGTTGTTGGTTTTGTAGAGTAGATTTGCTTCTTCAATCAACTTCAAAGAAAAAAGTCAGAGGGTGTTAAATTAGGGCTTCTGGCAGGCCACTTATGTGGACCACATCTACCCATCCATCTCCCAGGAAAATGATAATTTAGCCATTCACAAACAACAATAGCAAAATGTGGAGGAGCACCAACAACAACAACACAGATTTAATTACCATGTCTATTAAGGAACATACATTAAAGAATTGAGAAAAACGTGACTGCATATAAAAAAATTATAAATAGTTTAAAATAGGGAGTTAATTTTTAATCACCATAATTAATATTCCTGTTTGTCTTACCTTTGTTCATATATATAAATATATGTAAGTTGAAAATGGAAATGAATCTGACAATATGTTGAAAGGATGAATAAATAAAGGAAAGAAAATGTTGAATGGATAGAATTGATTTAATATGAGTTTACTAACACGTCTTTCGGCCATGAGTTTGTTCATGTACACATGTATTTTATTTATTATTATTTTGAATATAAAATAAAATAATAATAATAGAAAATTATAAAATCTTTAATCATACAAAGAATAATGGCCTTCATCAGAGTAAAATGTTTAATATTTGAAGTTAAAGTTTGATATTTGAAGGCCCTTGTGGAAGACAGTTATAGAGATGAGGACCAATTAACAGAAGTGGGGGCTGGCTACACTTTCTCTTGAAAGGGCATGCCGATGGTAGCTGTAAGGGGTTTGATGTAAGGTGGATCGAGCGCCCCATCCTGAATCGGTCTCTACACAGGCAGCACATAACGGTCGTCACGGACACAACTCCTATATTTGACTGACCTGTGTGACAGGACTTTCCCATCGAGGGCTGGGCTTCTCAGTCACATATCGTCGCATACGTGAGGAAGACAGGGAAGGGATTCACATATGATAGGATACATAAAAACAAATCTAGATCCTTGGACCATCTGCTTGTGCACAACCAAACTACTTGTAGAAATGGCCTTATACTGTGAAGAAGTGGCAATCACCATATATATATATATATATATATATATTTGGAGGATATATGCTTAATTGAAGTCATACCTAATTTTGAAAATTAATTAGTTAATAATTAATGAATTTAGGCGGGCATATATGTTCAAATGAAAGACTAAACGAATCGAGAAAATGTCAATCCCTGAATGTACATTTCGACTTACTTGATTCATTTAGCCTTACATTTGAACATACATGCCCACCTAAATTCATTAATTATTAACTAATTAATTTTCAAAATTAGGTATGACTTCAATTAAGCACATATCCTCCAAAAATTGTCGGCTTAAAGCCATATAAAAATAAACACATCTGTTTGTTTACTTAACCTCATATATATATATATATATATATATATATATATAAATTAAGGTAGCAAATATATGAAGTCAACAATACTTAGTAACTATCAGTTTCTCACCAATGTGATTTTCAAACCAAGTGTATAAATATAGCAAACTATATCTATCTATTTATCTATCTATGATAGAACAATTGCAATTAAGAAAGTATTTTGAATAAAAAGAGTGCTTGATGCTCTTATGGCAGAGCAGGTATAAGCAAAGTAAGTAAAGTCACCAGAGTGACCTAAAGTCGATATCAGCCAGACAGCGAAGGAGTCTATCCCCTTTTCACTAGCGCTAGACCAAGGAGATTGTTATTGTGTCAGAGGTGGAGCACTACATCTACCATCAGCTCCTTACTTTACCTTACAGATCCCTGTGCTACTCATATGCTGAGTTGGCGAGAGCCAATATCGAACCAGGAACCTTGTGGTTCCTAGCCGGACACTCTACCGGCTGAGTTACATTAAGGACACTCTAAGTTTGTTATTTAACGTTTCATATGTTTTACACAATCTTCAGATAGAATTGTGAAAAAAATGGCTAAACAAGCGTCTATATAGCATGAGGCATGTTCATCTGGAATATATGTATATACCTACTAGACACTACCTCAGGTGTCTCTGGTCTCTCTGTACAGGGGTTTGTCAGTATCTGACATGAGGATACTTCCCCTTGGAAGTAAACCCTGACCAAATATTCCCCTCGTCATAGCTAAGCACTGGGCTAAATGATGGGGAGTGCTTTGGACCATATGACCTTTAGGCACCCCTTTTTGATCTCGATTAAGAAAGGACATGTTTTTCATTTACACTGTCAATATCTGGTTGTTTTAACAGATGATTTTTAGATTAAAAAAAAATAATTATAAAACTAACCCCTAACCCTAACCCTAACCCCCAACAAACAACTGGATATTGACGGTGTAAATGAAAAACATGTCCTTCTGAATCAAGATCAAAAAGGGGTGCCTAAAGGTAATATGGTCTAGTGCTTCTACCACAAGTAGCAACACTAAGCTAGATACCCGACCAGACCAGCCTAATACTGGTCCTGGAATCCGGCAAGACCGAGCAAGGATTACTAAAAGGAGAAACTATAACATAGCTAAGTGGTCCATTGAGGAGAAGAAAATTATTCTCTGCTGTTTCACTTACTTAAGATTTGAGATTTAAGATTTGGGTCGGAGGGAAGAAAAGAGTATTTGGGTAGTAAATAAAATCCTCCATCCTAAGATGAACCCTGGGATGTAAATACTATGTATAAAGAAATCAAGTGTTAGCCCCAGAAAGGGGTCCCTTTATCTCTAAAAAAAAATTGTTAAATGAAAATTGAAAAAAAAGAGGATAAGAAAACTCTCAGTGATATGTCAACTTCATTGGACCATATGACCTTTAGGCACCCCTTTTTGATCTCGATTAAGAAAGGACATGTTTTTCATTTACACCGTCAATATCCGGTTGTTTGTTAGGGTTAGGGGTTAATTTTATAATTAAAAAAAAAAATCTAAAAATCGTCTGTTAAAACAACCGGATATTGACGGTGTAAATGAAAAACATGTCCTTTCTTAATCGAGATCAAAAAGGGGTGCCTAAAGGTCATATGGTCCACTTCATTCATAAAAAATTAAAGGATAAAAAATGTAAAGATAAAAAAAAAAAGAAGCACCCCCCCAAATATTCCAGAAAGAATTGCATAAAAATATTGATGAAAAATAAATATATAGATTGTTTCATTGATAAGTAAACCCTCACCAAATATTCTGGTCTCTGTATTACATCGATGTGTTTTATCAGATAACTAGAAGTGGCTACCCGGCGTTGCCTGGGTAGAGGGGGTAATCTTTAAAAAGTTAGTCTCGCAGATCCATTATTACTTATCGCGAGCGTGATCCTCGCTGGTTGCCCCATAAAAATCCCCACGGAAATATATAACAATATAGTAAGAAATTTCCATTCAATGATTTACAATTTAAAAAAAAATAAGATATAAATGATGCAATTAATTCAATCAATCAATATTATATTTCAAAGTGAAAAAACAAAAAAACATACAAAAAAAAACATACAAAAAAAAAGATAAACAAAATAACATGCAGATTACTTTCCCTTCGGTTACTTTTCAAATTTGAATTTTTAAATATCTTCCCAAATATATATCAAATCTTCATTATTTTTGTTCAAAAAACAAGCTCTGGTGATATTTAATGTGTATGTATATTTACTTTGTCGTTAATTGTTTTATCTTTTAAGTTTCCTCCGGACATACAGATACACACAACTGTCCTTTATATATGTACTAGAATAGAATGGATCCATTCACACACTTAAGTGTTTTAAAATTGAATTCCTTCATACATATCCTTACTATAACCATTAAACAAATACATATATGCTTGTACGCTTAGATACATTCAATTGCCTACATTCCTGCACATGTGTATACATACTGTGAGGCTTCATGTTTAAGAATGAAATGCTAATAATGTGGGCTTAGACATCAACTAACTTTATTCATAAAAAATTAGAGGATAAAAAATGTAAAGATAAAAAGAAAAAAAAAAGAAGTATCCCCCAAATATTCCAGAAAGAAAAGTATAAAATATTGATGAAAAAAAAAAATAGATTGATTCATTGATAAATAATGAAATGCTAATATCAAGTTGGCTAAATGCTGTAGAAAGTGATAGATATATTTGAAATGATATACAAGGTGTGTCAAAAAAGTATCGAGATTGAAGCTGTATTTACCAAAATAGAAATGAACAATGAATGGAACTTTTTTTTTTCAGAATACAAGGTGTATCAAAAAAGTATCGAGATTGAAGCTGTATTTACCAGGATAGAAATGAACAATGAATGGAATTTTTTTTTTTCAGAATACAAGGTGTGTCAAAAAAGTATCAAGATTGAAGCTGTATTTACCAAGATAGATTGAACAATGAATGGAACATTAATTTCTTTCAGAATACAAGGTGTATCAAAAAAGTATCGAGATTGAAGCTGTATTTACCAAGATAGAAATGAACAATGAATGGAAGGTTTTTTTTTCCGAATACAAGGTGTGTCAAAAAAGTATCAAGATTGAAGCTGTATTTACCAAGATAGAAATGAACAATGAATGGAATTTTTTTTTTTCAGAATACAAGGTGTGTCAAAAAAGTATCGAGATTGAAGCTGTATTTACCAAGATAGAAATGAACAATGAATGGAACGTTAATTTCTTTCAGAATACAAGGTGTGTCAAAAAAGTACCAAATTTAAAGCTGTATTTACCAAGATAGAATACAAGGTGTGTCAAAAAGTAGCAAGTTTAAAGCTGTATTTACCAAGATAGAAATGAAGAATGAATGGAACGTTTTTTTTTTTTTTTCAGAATACAAGGTGTGTCAAAATTTACAAAAAATCTTGATACTTTTTTTTGACACACCTTGTACATTTGACAAAAAAAAACAAAAAAAAACCCCTAAAAAAACAGAAACAGTAAATAGATTCATAAATAATTTTCTAGATACTTACTTCATATACTTCAAATGTAAATGTTCATACTTTGAAAACCGAGGATAATTCAAATATTCGGAGAGGTTAAAATAATAACATCCGATTTGGACATCAAGTTGTGTAGAAAGCGATAGATATATCAGAAATGATATACATGTGACAAAAAAACAAAAAAAAAACAAACATAGGTTCATAGATAATTCACTTGATACTTACTTCCTATGAATCAAATCACAAGATTCACAATTAACAGAGGATAATTCAAATATTCGGAGAGGTAAAAATAATAAGATCCGAGAAACAACCGTCGTTTGTCAAGTTCCAAGGTATTAAGTCAACTAACAAGTTCACATGACGAGACGTGGTAGGGGGAAAGGTTATATTTTCATATCCGACACAATATGGGGTACTAACTGACTATGCCTTATGAAATGTGAATAAGCCCGGTTGAACAATGCCCTGCAAAGTAATTGGTCTAAATAGATAGGTTTTGTCTTATGGGTGGTTCATTTCAAAGTGACCTTTGACCATCGGAGCGTTTCACAGTTAAGCAAACGCTTTGTGATTGTTGTATTCATGTTAAAAAGAGGGATGTCTTTGTTCTGTATAATTAACTTTTGTGCGGCTTTGTTTTCTGTTGCATTCCACATCACGATGGACAATGTTCATCATGCTCGGGTTTTTTTTAATCTTTTGACGGACCGAGAAGATTGAAGTTTTTATCTGGTCTCAGTGTTACATCCATGTGTTTTATTACATAATGGATCCATTCACACACTTAAGTGTTCTAAAATTGAATTCCTTCATACATATCCTAAATATAACTACTACACAAACACATACACTTGTACGCTTAGATACATTCAATTGCCTATATTCCTGCACATGTATACACATACCGTGAGGCTTCATGTTTAAGAATGTATATTTAATCATACATAGACATATTCCATACATTGGAGGCGTGTGGTGTAATGGTTATCTGGTCTCAGTGTTACATTACTTTACTTCTCCAACAGTGTCCAGCATGTCTTGTTCATCTCACTCGGATGTTTTGTCCAATAGGAGGAAAGTGGCCATACAGCTACTTCTTTGTGGGGTGTTATTTTCACGATTTGTTTAAGTTTGCATGCAGCATTTCTTGTGCATCTCATTCTCTAGTCACTGTTACAATTTTTGTGGCCATTTTTAGGCTTCAAGTGAGAGCACTTTACAGTGGAGATCCTTGGTGTTCCTTAACATTAGGTAGAATTCTTTGGTTGTTCTTCAGTGTTCCTTAGTGTTGGGTAGAATCCTTTGGTTGTTCCTCGGTATCCCTTAGTGTTGGGTAGAATTCTTTGGTTGTTCCTCGGTATCCTTTAGTGTTGGTTAGAATCCTTTGCTTGTTCCTCAGTGTTCCTTAGTGTTTGTTAGAATCCTTTACTTGTTCCTCAGTGTTCCTTAGTGTTGGGTAGAATCCTTTGGTTGTTCCTCAGTATTCCTTAGTGTTGGGTAGAATCCTTTGCTTGTTCCTCAGTGTTCCTTAGTGTTTGTTAGAATCCTTTACTTGTTCCTCAGTGTTCCTTAGTGTTGGGTAGAATCCTTTGGTTGTTCCTCAGTGTTCCTTAGTGTTGAGTAGAATTCTTTGGTTGTTCCTCGGTGTTCCTTAGTGTTGGTTAGAATCCTTTGCTTGTTCCTCATTATTCCTTAGTGTTGGTTAGAATCATTTGGTTGAGCAGAGTCCTTGGTTGCCAATCCATTTGTCCATGTTGAATACGAGCAAATGAACGGCTTTCAAGATCGGCGATTAAATAGTTAACTAACAACGTATTTGAGCTGTTGATTGGCTGGCTTTAATCCACGCGCCCACACAGTCTATAATTTTAAGTGGTGGATTCCAGCACACCTTATATCACTAAAATATTCCAACGGTCACTTCATTAGGGTCCAAGGGGTGCAGCTATACAGTAGCACTGCTACAACTACAGATTGAAAGAATTGTCGCTTTAACTTATCAGAGAGATCAGATTTCCATATGACTGATAGTCTGTTTATAACAGACCATGCCATCCCTATACGTGCATTAATGTCGCTTTCTGTGGATGAGATATTACTACCTAGGTACATGAATTGTTCTACCAGCTTTAGAGACTTATTCATAATTATTACCAGTGAGATGAATAATTACACTGGGGAACACAATTTTCATTGAGTTGGATCTGACACTTGTTTTTGACCTCTAAATCCAAAAAATACCCCAGTTTGTTTTTCAATATCACATCAACTTTTTGAACTATATGATACCCTTGATTTTTCTCAAAAACCATAAAAGCATCTAACAAATTTGTGCTTATTTTATGAAATGTTTTAAAAATTTACAAAGGTAATTTATGAGGAAGTGCATCCCAGTCTCCTGCCTCAGAAATTGCTACACGGTGACTATTAAAATAATGTCCCCAGCTATGTTGTCTCAGATTTTCTTTTATTCATGTTTGTTTAATGTCTTGTTTTTAGTTTAAATAAACAAGAATTACGACAGAAAAGAAGCGACACCCCACAAATACATTTACTTGTAGAAAATATCTATCTATCTATCTCCATTTGTTCATATCTATCTATATTATTTTGTTTATCTATCTATCTCAGTCTATTCCAAACTATATATCCATCTTCATATCTAAACAAAATTATGACAAATTACGATAAATGAACAAGAATTACGACAAATTTCTATAAATGAACAAGAATTACGACAAATTACGATAAATGAACAAGAATTACGACAAATTATGATAAATGAACAATAATTACGACAAATTATGATAAATGAACAAGAATTACGACAAATTACGATAAATGAACAAGAATTACGACAAATTATGATAAATGAACAAGAATTACGACAAATTTCTATAAATGAACAAGAATTACGACAAATTACGATAAATAAATAAGAATTACGCAAAAAAAGAGAAGCCCCCCCCTCTAAAGTACATTTAACGCCCTAAGTTGGTTGTTTTCTTTCAAGTAACACTGAAATAGCTGGGGACGTTATTTTAATAGTCACCGGGCAGCAATTTCTGAGGCAGGAGACCGGGACGCACTTCCTTTACAAATGTTGGAAAATGATAAAACATTACATTGAGCAACACAATTATTGTTGAGTTTGATCTGGCACTTGTTATTGACAAACTTTTGGATTCTGAATCCAAAAATTACCTCAGTTTTTCTCTATTACATAAACTTTTGAGTAACAGGATACCCACGCTTGGTCTTAAAAACCATTAAAATACTGCATGTAACAAATTTATGCTTATTTCATAGAATATTTTAAAGATTTACCATGAAAAATGATAATAAAAAATTGCTTGTTTGTTCATACAAATGATATTGTTACTGTAAGTCAAATTGTGTGCAAATAGTTAAGGTAAATTAGTTTTTTCTAGAGTGTTTAATCTGTGGACAATTTCACTTTATATTCTGACCAAGAAGGAAGCATACCCCTGTTGGGATCATCTTCCCATTTAGCCTGTAAGAGTTGTCTTCCCCCTGATTTGTTGCTTGTTCTCACCAGGGCCTATAGTATTTAAGCGCCTGGTTCAAACGTCTCTTTCTCTTTTCCTGTTCCTAAAACTACGAGACACATGGGTTAGATTCTGGTCTACCCCTTCTCGTTGGGGCTTCGTACCCCCCCCCCGGTAGATTACTGTAAGTTATTCACACAGCATGGACTATTCCTAGTCTCATGTCTGTGGCTTTTATGTTTATCTTTTTACCGTTCATGAATGTGTCTTTATCTTTATTTATGTACACCTTGTATTATGTACCCTTTTATCCATGTGCTGTATACTTATTAAATGTTTTGTTTATCAAACCTTTGTCGGAGTTTGTATCTTCAACTATATATCACTATAAATCATACACCATTTTAAGGTCAACACAGATTGTTGTATAGCCATATATACCAGTCAATCTTCACGTCTGGGGCTTAGCTACATCAGACCTATGCAAAGCATGTGGGAAAACTGCTAGCCTGAAACATATTCTCACGGGATGCGAGTAGGCTCTAAGAAGCTACACGTGGAGACACAATGAAGTCCTCGAGATTGTTGCGGAGGCATCGAAGATAGGTTGTGAGACTGCAAATAAATCTGATAATAACATCAACAAAGCAATACATTTTGTTAAAGAAGGAAAAATTTTGAAATTTTCGCATAGAAATAGGCACGTGTCATCTCTATTTGACGGCTCCATGAGCTGGCGCATTGCATGCAACTTGGAACATCAGGTCGTTTTTCCAACTGAAATAACCTGTTAAGAGATATTTTGGGACCCTTAAAATTTCTCGGTGGTAAGCAAGTAATTTTGGATGAAAGAAGACAAGAACAATTGAAAATAAAGAAACATATATTCACAAGGTACAAAAAAGGGGTTGCAAATTTGTGGCATTTGCTAGCCAGAGTTATCTTGCTGAGGGTGAGGTGAAGGTGAAGGTAAAGGTGAGCACCGGAATATTCCACTCACTGGTTGACAAGGTAAAGGTGAGCACTGGAATATCATTCCACTCACTGGTTGACAAGATAAAGGTGAGCACTGGAATATCATTCCACTCGTGGTTGACAAGTTAAAGGTGAGCACTGGAATATCATTCCACTCACTGGTTGACAAGGTAAAGGTGAGCACTGGAATATCATTCCACTCACTGGTTGACAAGGTAAAGGTGAGCACTGGAATATCATTCCACTCGCTGGTTGACAAGGTAAAGGTGAGCACTGGAATATCATTCCACTCGCTGGTTGACAAGGTAAAGGTGAGCACTGGAATATCATTCCACTCACTGGTTGACAAGGTAAATGGAGTGCTTAAAAAAACATGTCTCGCCTGTTGAGTGCCAATTACGATAAGTGACTTTCGTTAAGGGATTTAATTTTGGCACCAATATTCTATATTGACAATTCGCCCTCTGGTGCCAGGGGGAGATAATTTAACTATAATTTTTACGATAATGTGCTGATGTTTGCTCTTTGACTGGGAATCAACCTAGTCACTAGATCTGAAAAATTCTCCTTCATTAAAATACCCAATGCAATCAATTGACCAGTCCTATTACAGACAAACAATACAATTATGCTTGTTTTGAGAGTAAGTTATAGAGAAAAAATCTTGATGAGATAGAAGAAAACTGACAGTAGTTTTGAAATCAGCATGCCAATTTTAGTCTGAATCAAATGAAAAATTAAACTCAACAGAAATTAGTATTATTTGGATTATTCGGACTATTGTCCTCATCTTTATTGTTATCTGTATAACGTTTTAGCTGATGTACCGCCCGGCCTTCTTCAGGTATTTCTTGTCGGACTTGGGAGCCATCTCAGACTTGAGAACCTTCTTGCCATAATCGGAAGCCATCATGGAACTTTGAACTTAACCCTTTATTCAGTCCATGGGGGTATCCTGTTCTCATTTCGCTAACCAGAGCTGGGATACAGGTGTTAAGCTGTGTTAATAAAAGAGAGAGATGTAATTTAATGTTTTGAGAGATTTTCAATCTTTTGTGTGCTTAAATATTTGTTTGTTTTTTTAATGTTTAAGAAATCTTTTTTTGTGTGTACAATCGAATTTTTCACAGATATTTTAAATATATGCATTTTAGAATTCAGGTGAACTAAAAATTTGTCCGATCCACGATATATATAATATTTTTAGAAGAAATTTGTAATTTCTGATTGTTTGAATAATAATGTGCGATTACTAGAATATAACGGAAGAGCAAAACGACATAATATATTTTTATACAGAAGAGACGAAGATGCTTCTCAGTATGATTAACTCATTGTTTTGTTTGTTTTTTTAAGCGTAAAAAATTCTTCTTTCAACTTTTTCTACCGTATGTAGAATAAAAGTAAGTATAGTATTTATTATTTTATATCAGTTTTTCTCTTAGAAAAACACTATTCAAATTTTGCATTCATTTCATATTCATTTTCGGATTTTAAAATGTTATTACCAAAACGGGTAAAACTTTTTTAAAAGTCAGATTTCACGTGAGAATTTTTTAGAATATTAGATTTTTTCAAGTTTTTAATTCATTTTAAATAGTTTAAAATTTGGGCTAAACTTGCAAATCTGTCGGAAAATTAAAACATATTACAGAGTGACAGAAAAAGCAGAACCCAAATTATTTATTATTTCCATTAGTTAATAACAACTTGGTTTTTTTGGCTACGTTAAATTTAAAATTGATTTAACGTGTGGCATAAAAAGAAAACCATTGTTTTTTTCGTTCATAATTTTCATTATTTGTCAGCTAAGAACTGAAAATTTTTTTAAAGATAACGATTAAAGAAGAAAAAATTTTGAAAAATCGTGAAAGCCAATAAGTCAGTTATTGAAATATGCACAATGAAAGAAATTATATTAGAATACACCACTATTACAGTTTAAATGTATAATTGTCAAAAGGGAAATAATATGTAATTTTTTCTGTCCAGATTTTGACTTAGAAATAATTACCTTTCGCATGTAATATGGATGGTTTATTTATTTTTTAAGATAACGATGTAAAATTTTTTCACATCGGTAGCGAATAATTTTGATCTTTGTATTTAACAGTTTTTCTTTGAACAACTCTGTAGGCGTCATTACTTTTTTTATTTGCGAGATTTTTAAAAAACGAAAGTTAAAAATATTTAACTGTTCGTTTATGAATATAGCTTAAAATGATCATGACTCGAAAATGGAGTGGCCCTATATATATTCCTTGTTCTCGGAGAGTATCATGAGGTTTTTTCAGTAGTTTTATGTTATTTCATTTTCACTTTCCTCATTTGTCTACACAAAAGCTTCAATAAAGAGGTGTAGGACCTGCCCGAAAATATGTGCGCACGAAACAATAAAGCGAGACGGCATGAAGGGCAAAGGACAATACGGTTTCTTTGGAACTGCTATCTTCTTTGGTGTTCTCTATACATTTCCTCATGCTTCCAATATTAGCCGCAAATGAATTAAGATATCCACGAAGAACAATTAATTGAATACATAATTGAATATGTTTGATTTTATAAAAGAGTATACGGTGGGTAGTCAAGCATCACGGGTTACTCTATACAAGCTCATCAAGTTATAATTGAGGCTAGGGTAAGTAGAAGAATTATTAATATTAAGTAGCGTTAGTAATAGCATGAGATAGATGTACTGAGTGCTTTGGCGCAGTTTTTCAAAAGACCTATGGATGGTCGGGTACGTTGTTCGCGAAGTTTATATATATTTGCGGGTATTTAACTCATCACACCCGATCAAGGTCTCATGTATTTTAAGGCGGAGAGAAACCATAAGACTCATAAATTCCACAAATAACCGAATAGTAGTGAAAACAAAGAATTACAATATCGAACAGATACTGGATCAACTGTCGCGATGCTGCAGAGTTAAATACTTTTTTTTAAAACTGTCATGTAATAAGAATAAGCAATTGTTGACGTTGACTCCATCCTGAAAAAGAAAAGGGAATGTTCAAAATCAAATCAGCAGTCAAAGTTACTTGAGAGAGAGAGAGAGAAGAGAGAGAGAGAGAGGAGAGAGAGAGAGAGGAGAGAGAGAGTCTTATAAATACCCTTCTCAGTAAGGAAATATTTTCTTATACGAAAGGGCGTTGGAGTATTCAAGGCTAGTTGGATTCTGTTTCCTCTGGCTGTTCTTCGAAACCCATCTTTATAAGGGTTCAGATTAGGCTCCAAAAAAGGGTCTTTTTAATAACTTCTTTTTAGGTGCGAATGCATACATGTTTTATAGAGTGGGGAAGTGGACGGGAGGGGGGGTTTAATATTTCCTCCCCCCTAGCACCTAACTTTGATATAGGGTGCTTAATCTATTGTTTGTGATGTAAGAGAGGGGAAATGGTATGTAAGGATTGTATTTATATTAGTATAAATTATATATGTATAATATTGAATAATAGTATAACATTATATATATATTAATTAATAATGATAATAAAACATACACATATCACACTCACGTGTGGTGTATGTTTATTATCATTATACTTAATATTATATTATATAATATACGTATATATATATAATATATTGGAATAATTAATAAATAAAGCATACACACACAACACACACACACTTAAAACAAATCCTACACCCGACTGTCTCCTCTTACCTTCATAAGCGAATAGATTGAAGACCAATATTCGAAGCTAGTGTTTAAGTAAAAGGGCCCCCCCCCAAACCACCAAAACCCAAAAGGTATAGTTGTAGTCAGCTTCTTCCCAAATCATTTCCACACACCTAGGAAATGCCATCATAAACAAGCTATAGACCGAAAAGCACAACAAAGAAGAACTTAGCAAAAAAAATTAAAAAATAAATAATGAAATAGATAATTAAAGTAATTCCGATCATGCAAGATCTATTTTTTATGATAGAGATTTTTAATGGGGCATCTGCGAGAAGTCCGAAACTCACGATTCAATAATAATGGATCTTGCGAGAACTTTACCGCCCTCGATCTACCCAGGTGTACTGCCGGGTAGCCTGTTCTTAGTTTTTCTATAAACCGGCTAATTTTTTCATTTAATTGGCCTTCAAAATTTGCCCAAGAAGATAGTCCAATTTCTTCCGCCGACTGGTCAGTGGGGGCAATTAGAATGCACCGACTGCAGCCTCTGCTAAGAGGGGTAAGACTCCCTCAATGGGCTACACTGTTGGCCGTGGGTGGCGACCGTGATGCTTAAAGGATAGATGCCCCAGGTGGATGAGCATCATGACATGCAATTCGGGAATGTAGTGGCTATCCTTTCATCACCAATGCTCCCGATCCAGCTCTAACCCAGAATGGTAGTACCGGCTGTTAGGGTCTCATCTATCGGTTAAATAGACAAATATGTATTTATCAAACAAAAATTGTATTATCCATTAAGAATTGAGTTTATTTTCAAAACTGTATCGGCATTAAATGACGCAGCAGCTGAGTTGATATGCCAGTAAAACAAACTAACGCAAACAATACAATTTTTCTTACACATATTCATGTCTGTAATGTCCTATGTTGCAAGTAAGAAAAGTAAAGTCGGTGAAAGTTGGCCCTATTGTCGTATCAAGCCGGAACAAATCGAAGGAGTCCCTATCCCTTTTCAATAGTCTAAACCTGAGAAGGTTGTTTTTTGCCGCATCTGAGGTAGAAGTGCCACACCTACCATCAGCTTCCCTTAACCGCACAGATCCAAGCTGTTCTACTCATGCACTGAGTTGGTGAGGGCAGTAATTGAACTCAGAACATGTAGTTCTTAAGTGGTATTGCTCTAACTAACTGAGCCTAGAATTACATTGTGTACATGCTCCTTTTTTGGTACCACTTACTTCCAAATTCACTAAAAAAAGTTCACATGTTTCACAAGTCTTGCCATCAACAAATTCCATTGCCAATGACCAAATTTCAAATGAAACAGTATAAATTCATAGTGTTCCTGGAATATGACAGAGAAGAGTGTCTGGTAGAAAAAAGAACTACAGATCGAAGAAATAATATGAATTAATTCGTGTGTCATAAAAAAGTATTGAGATTGAAAAGTTGTTATTTCCAAGAAGAAAGAACAATGATGGAACGTTTATTTTTTTTCAGAAACACAGGTGTACTCATAAAATAAGTCGAAGTTGAAGCTGTCATTTACCAGTAAACATCATCTAATGACATGGATAGTTATTTTATTCGAACTCTACAAGGTGTGTCAATAAAGTGCATAACGTTAAAGCTGATTTAACCAAGATAAATTGAACAATGAATGGATCGTTTATTGTTCAAGATACAAGGCTGTGTCTATAAAAGTATCGAGAGATTATGAAAGCTTGCCAATTCTACGTCAAACGATAGAAGAGTGAACAATAATGAACGTTAATTTCTTCAGAATATAAAGGTGGTGGTCAAAAAGTCGAGATTCTGAAGCTGTTATCTTTACCAAGATAGAAAAGAACAAATGAATGCGATACATTTATTTTTTTTCTGAAATCAAGGTGTGTCTAAAATGCAGAGTTTGAAGCTGCATGTTAACGCAGATCAGAAACGAAACACAATTAAATGGAACGTTAGAGTATTGTCAAGGTATAGTGTTCCAAAGTAAAAACATTCTTGATACTTATTTTGACACGACCTCATGTACTCAGTTGATCCCATAGGATAAAAGCTTGTTTTACAGATAGCTGTCGTGAGAAGTAGTTTGATCCCTACAACTGGGGTGCCCGAAGTTAGTTTGTAACCTTTGGGCACAAAGCTAAGCTTAGCTAAAGGCTTAGTAAGACAACCGCCTCTGCAAGTGTTTTTGAGCGGTTTTTGTGTGTTGTTTTTTTTATTGGATAGAATCTGTCACTACATTTTGAACTTTAAAATGACCACGATACAAGTGATTTGGGTAGTGTCCTTCTATATAGCCTCGTGTAGATAATATTGTTGTTTAAAGCCTTTAAGATATTAACCAGTCATGACGTCACGATTACACCAAAGCCAGCATTTATCACTGAGTGTGGTTTAATTTTTGCCTATACTTGTTTACAAAAACGAGTTAGATTTTTGATGAAGGTAAACATGTACAGAACTGATGCATTTGAGGGATTCTATCTGTTTTCTACAGTTTATCGACACAGTTAAAAACAAAAATAAGCGAAACTGAAGTGAACAAATGGGTGCTGTCTAGGCCAATATGTTTGATTGTATGCGAATGGTTGAATCATAATCCAATATGGCTGATCTACTCGAGAAGGTCGCGTTAGTATACATCTCCAGTAGTATGAATCTACCCGCTTTGTAAGCGGAGCTACCGCAACTGAGGTTTATCGCCCATTAATCAGTTCTCTTCCAATATACTGATTATCCTAATGGTTTCTAATCCAATAGTGATACTTGCCGAGAGTTGTTTACATTCCAATATGTGATCTACCATTGTAACTACCCATCGATCTTCCACATTAAATGGATTCTCTTTCCAATTTGTAGTCTACCAAATGTGTTTCTAATAGCAATAATGTGATCTACCCGAGTTGTTTGTACAATTCCAATGATGTGATCTCACCATTAACTACCCCTATTTCCACCATTTGAAATGGTTCCTCTCCAATACTGTGATCTACCGAATGGTCTCTAATCCAATATGTGATTACCGAGTTGTTTTACATCCAATATGTGATATACCCCATTAACTACCTCATTATTTTCCCATTAAACTACCCTAACCCTAAACTTCAATTTTTCCTAGTAGATCACATGCCATGAATAGGATGAGATCAATAGTAGATCACAAATCTTCGGTAGATTCACTATTGGAAGAGCACCAACAAATGTTTTGCTTTAAGATCTAAGGGAAAAAAGAATCACTAATCTAAGGGAAGTAAATGCTTACATGTCCAGTCCAGGCAAAAAAATATGTGATGGTCCAAAGTAAAAAAAAAAACAAAAAACAAAGTAAAGGTCGACGGGGGTGGCCTAATGTCAGTATCAAGCCCTGACAGCAAGGGAAGTCTATCCCCTTTTCACTAGCGCTAGATCAAGGAGATTGTTTTGTGTCTGAGGTGGAGTGCTACACCTACCATCAGCTTCCACTTGTGCTGCTCGCAGACGCTGAGTTGGCGAGTGCCTCGTACGATTGCTCTATCGACTGAAAAGTTCAATAAATTTCCGACATTTGGTGATTGTCTAAAGAAATGCTTCCAAGTAGAAATGTGGTGAGCATGTGTTGACATGAATATAAGCATGCCAACCAATCATTGGCTTTTTTATTGATTTTCTGAAAGATCAGCAATTTACTCTAATTCACCCATATTTGATCTGTTTAGCAATTCTGCCTAGGAACCATAAGGTTTCCGGCTTTTGATACCGCCCCCGACCACTCAGCACATGAGTTTGCTCCAGCCTTGGGATCAGTTTAGTAAAGTGGAAGCTGAGTGTTCAGGTGTAGTACTCTAACTTAGCGCAAAAAAAAAAAAAACAAAAAAAAGTTCTCTCTGGTCGTCTAGCAACTGTCTTTCTTTCGCCTTTAGTATTTCTATGCTATTTATTCTTTCTTTTTTTTTCCTTTCTTTCTTCTTTGTCTGTTCTTTATCTTTATTTTTCATTATTGTTGTGTATTTCCTCTTGCTCTCCTTTCATGTTCTTTCTTGTCTGTGATCACTTGTTCGGTTTCTGAGTACCCTTTAGTCTTTCTGTCTTTCTTTATTCCACGCGCTTGAAAGGAGGGGGCAGGGCATCCCCCTGTGCTGTTCAGCTGATCCCAACAATAGGTCACTCCTGCTGGCTTTTACCTTTTTTTTACTTACTGATGGGTATGTCCAAATCAAATTATCCAGGCCATGGTCCACCCTACCCACTTCAATTTTGGTCTGAATTGTGTACAGCGTGTGGACTATATTTAAAAGTTAAGACAATCCCCAGAAATTGAGCTTCAAGTTCAAAAAATGGCTGGAGTTCTCGATTTTTACTTTCCAAAATTGGAGGAGGTGCGTGAAAAATGGTGACTTTCCTTGTAACTCTATTTTTTGTCTGTTAAATGAGGTTCTTAAAAGAGCTGTCTTAACTGCTTAAAAATTGATTTATTAGGAATAGCAAATTTCGCTGCCCCAGAGAATCCCCAAAAATTGCTAATAAGAAAAATCTTGAAAGTCAAAAATACATTTTAAGTTATTGAGTGATTTTTTGATTATTTCATAGCAAGAATCAATATCCAATGGTGGCACTCTGCCAGTCTATAACAAAGATTTTTTTCTATTATTATTTTCATATCTATGAAGCGATTATTTGTACAAAAGGATAGTTTGGTTTCTGCTCAGAAACCGAGCTACAATCATTTTGTAAAATTTGTTAAATCAAATCAACATAACTCCGCAATTGTTGGAATTGGAAGCTCAAATTTTGGGGAACTGTCTAACATTAACACAGTCCACCTGTACAAAATCTCAGGAAAAATGAAGTGTAGGTGACAATTTTAACTTTTTTCTGGATTGATTGGAACATGGGAATTGCCCATTATGAGAATGAGCGCATGTGGTATTATGTCCATAATAGTTCTGGTGAGTTCTATTTAGAGGGGCGAGTGGAGCACCTTCATACAACATTGCTTCCCAGTCCCACGTCTGATCCTGAAGTGGTAGTACCTGTTAGGGTCCCATCTATGCGTTAAATAGTAAAATGTGTTTATGAAAAAATTGAGTATTCCATTAAGAAGAATTTATTTAAAAAACTTTGTCAGCATTAAATAACCCACTGACGTTGATATGCCTCGTAAATCAAACCAAACCAAACCAAACCAAACAACACAAAAACATTTGCTTTTATTATTTTCCTATTTAATATGAATTAGCAAATTTCTCTTGTTAGATAATGTAGTTTTATTCCATTTGAGAACTCTTCTATTTATAGAGAATACAGATTACTTTATTTACTAAGCTTGCTGTAGCCATAAGAGCCAGAAGCTAATTGGCACTAGCCTAGTCATCTCATCATCATCATCATCATCAATTTTTCAGGTGTGCTGGACAGCATGATATTTCCATGGACTCTCTCTCGCCATCGCAGTCCTATCAATCGTTGCATCTTGGTAAGTACGACTTGTTCTTTTTTCTTTTCTTTTTTCTTTAGAAATATAGTATATTATATAATATCATATATAATGTTAAAATGAAAACACTGGAAGTGATCCGGACGTATGTTGAAAAATGAATAAAAGGGAAAGAAAAGTAATAGAATGGATAATATAGGAGTATTGTTTAGTAGCAGTATAGGTATTTTATAGATATAAAAGTATAACATATTTTTATTAGAAAGTATACGAATATTCTTGATTAGAATTATAGAATAAGTTTATAGAAGTTATAGAAGTATAGAATTATTTTAATAGAATTATAAGAAAAAGGTAGAATTTTGGTGAAAATACAAATTATGTTTATAGAAAGTTATAATGAATATTTTATAGAAGTTATAGAAGTATAGAATATTTTATAGAATTATAAAAGTAATAAAAATATTTTGAATAGAAGTATAGAATATTTTATAGAATTATAGAAGTGATAAGGAATATTGATTCTTAAGAGGTAGAATATTTTATAGATTAAATAGAAGTATAGAATATTGTATGAGAATTATAGAAGTGATTGAAAATAGTTTTATAGAAGTACAGAATATGTTTATAGAATTATAGAAGTATTGAATAGTTTATAAGAAGTATAGGAATATTTATAGAAATTATAGAAGTATTGAATAGTTTATAGAATTATAGAATATTTTATAGAATTATAGAAGTATTGAAATAGTTTAATTAGAAGTATACGAATATTTTTATTTAGAAATTATAGAAGTATAGAATATTTATAGAAGTAATAGAATGTCAGTTTTATAAATTATATGAAGTATTGGAAAAAAAAAAAAAAAAAATTAAAAGTTTGATAGAATTATAGATATTTTTATAGAATTATAGAGTTATAAGAAGTATACTTTATATGAATTTTTAGAGAGTATACGGAATATATTTAAATAGAAGTTACTGGGGGAATCATTTTTATAGAATTATAAGAAGTATAGAAGTATTTTTAGCTTATAGAAGTAGTTTGAATAGTTTATAGAAGTGGGAAATATTTTATGAAAGTATGAATATTTTATAGAATTAAGAAGTATTGAATAGTTTACCCAGGGATCGACCTCGATAGAGCGCTGTACGGGGGTTGAGGGCGCGTCTGCGCCACGCCCGAGCCTGGAGTACTGAAGAGGTGTGCGGCTGTGGTGTCTGGCGTTTCGAGTGGCTTGTTGCTGAGCGGGCGCGTTCGCGTACCGGGTATTCGGAGCTCTGCAGCTTCGAGGTGCTTCCAGGGCAGTGCTGGTCGAGGCGCAGCCGCCTAGTTCGACTGCTCACTTGATCGCAGATACAATTTCGCGCACTAGTGGTGGATAGAGTATAAAAGAATATTTTATAGAATTAAGAAGTATAAGAATATTTTATAGAAGTATAGGAATTTTATGAAAATTATAAAGTATAAGAATATTTTATAGAAGTATAAGAATATTTTTATAGAATTAATCGAGTATAGAATATTTTTATAGAAGTATGTAGAGATATTTTATAGAGAATTATAGAAGCTATAGAATATTTTTAAAATAGAAGTATAGAAATTTTATAGAAGTATACGAATATTTTATGAATTATAGAAGTATTGGAATAGTTTTAATAGAAGTATAGAATATTTATAGAATTAATAGAAGTATAGAATATTTTAAGAAGTATAGAATATTTTATAGAATTATAGAAGTAATATGAAATTTAATAGAATTATAGAAAGTATAGAATATTTTTATAGAAGTATACGAAATTTTTAGAATTATAGAAGTTGAATAAGTTTATAGAATTATAATGAATATTGGTATAGAATTATGAAGTATAAGAATATTTTATAGAATTATAGAAGTAAATAGGAATATTTTAGAAAGTATAGAATATTTTATAGATTATAAGAATATTTTAATAGAATTATAGAAGTATAGATATTCTTATAGAATTATAGAATATTTTTATAAGAATTATAGAGTATAGAATATTTTATAGAATTGATAGAATATTTGAGAATGTTTATAGAAAGTATAGAATATTTAATAGATATAGGAATATATGAATAATAGAAGTATAGAATATTTTATAGATTATAGAAGTATAGAAATTTTTATAGAAGTATAGAATATTTATAGAATTTAGAGTTAATTAATAGTTTATAGCGTATACGAATATTTTTATAGAGATTATAGAAGTTAGAATGATCTTAAAAGTAGAATTTATAGAATATTTAATAGAAGTATAGAATATTTATAATAGAAGTATTGAATAATAGAATTAATATTATAGAATTTATAGAAGTATAGAATATTTTATAGATAGCAGTATAGATAATTTTATAGACAGTAAGGAAATTATAGAATTAAGAAGTATAGAATATTTTATAGATTATAGAATATTTATAGAATTATAGAAGTATTCGATATTTAAATAGACAGTATAGAATATTTTATAGAATTATAGAAGTAAAGATATTATAATTATAGAAGTATAGAATATTTTATAGGAAAGGAGTAAGAAATATTTTTATAGAAGTATTAGAATATTTTATAGAATGAGTAGAATACTTATAATAGAAATTATAGAAGTAGGTAGAAATATTTTATAGAAGTATAGAATGATTTATAGAATTATAGAAGTATAAGAATATTTATAGAATTATAGAAGTATTGAATAGTTTATGAAGTATAGACATATTTATGAAGTATAGAATATTTTATAGGAATATAGAAGTATAGAATATTCTAGTTATAGAAGTATTGAATAGTTTATAGAAGTTAAGAATATTTTATAGAATTAATGAGAGTCATGAGTATTTTTATAGAAGTATAGATATTTATAGAATTATAAGAAGTAATAGAATTATTTATAGAAGTATAGGAATATTTAATAGAATTAGAGTATAGAATATTTGTATAGAAGTATAGATATTTTAATAGAATTTAGAAGTATAGAATATTTTTATAGAAGTTATACGATATTTTTATAGAATTATAGAAGTATAGAGAATATTTTATAGAAGTATAGAAATATTTTAGTACAAAGTATAGAATATTTTATAGAATTATAGGAATATAGAATAATTTTTATAGAAGTATAGAATAGTTGTTATAAGAATTTATAGAGTATTGAATAAGTTTAATAGAGTATAGAATATTTTATAGAATTATAGAAGTATAGAATATTTATAGAAGTATAGAATATTTTAGAATTTATGAGAAGTATTGAATAGTTTATAGAATTATAGAATTATTTTAATAGAATTATAGAAGTATAGAATAATTTTATAGATTATAGAAGTTAATAGAAATATTTTATGAATTATAGAAATATTTTATAGAATTAATAGAAGTATAGAAATATTATAGAATTATAGAAAATTTTATAGAATTATAGAAGTATAGAATATTTGTATAGAATTATAGAATAATTTTATAGAATTATAGAAGTATAGAATAATTTTTATAGAAGTATAGAATATTTCATAGAATTATAGAAGTATATGAATATTTTCATAGAATTATAGAAGTATAGTGTATTTATAGATTATAAGAAGTAGTAGAAATTTTATAGGATTCGAATTATAGAGTATTGGAATAGTTTTAGAGTATAGATATATCTATAGAATTATAGAAGTATTGATAGTATTATAGAATATAGAATATTTTATAGAATTATAGAAGTAATAGAAATATTTTAATAGAATAAGAAGTATAGAATATTTTATAGAAGTTATTAGAAAGATTTTATAGAAGGTATAGAAGTATGAATAGTTTTATAGAAGATAGGAATATTTTATAGATAATTATAGAATATATGAAATATTAATAAATTATAGAAGTATAGAATATTTTATAGAGTATAGAATATTTTATAGAAGTATAGAATATTTTATAAATTAATAGGAAGTATCGAATAGTTTATAGAATTATAGAATATTTTTATAGAATTATAGAATATAAGAAATATTTTATAAAATTAGAGAAGTATAGAATATTTATAGGAAGTATGAATATTTATAGAATTATAGAAGTAAATACGAATATTTTATAGAAGTAATAGAAATATTTTTATAGAATTATAGAGTATAAGAAATATTTTATAGAATTATAGAATATTTATTAGAATTATAGGAAGTATAGAATATTTTATAAGAATTGAAGTATAGAATATTTTATAGAAGTATAGAAATAATTTTTATAGAATTGATAGAAGTTATAGAAATATTTTATAGAAGTATAGATATTTTATAGAATTTAATAGAAGTAATAGAATATTTTATGAGTAATAGAATATTTTATAGAATTATAGAAGTATAAGAATATTTTATAGAGTATAGATATTTTTAGAATATAGATAGTATAGAAATAATTTTATAGAAGTAATAGAATATTTTATAGAATTATAGAGTATTGAATAGTTTTATAGAAGTATATAGAATTTTATAGAATTATAGAAAGTATAAGAATAATTTTATAGAATTATAGAAATATTTATTAGAATATAAAAAGTATAGAATTTTATAGAATTTAGAAATATCTTTATAGAATTATAGAGTATAGAAATATTTATAGAAGTATAGAATATTATTAATGAATTATAGAAGTATAGAATATTTTTATAGAATTATAGAATATTTTATAGAATTAATAGAGTATAGAAATTTTTTAGAATTATAGAAAGTATAGAATATTTTTAAGAATTATACGAATATTTTATAGAATTATAGAGTATAGAATATTTATAGAAAGTATAGAATATTTTATAGAATTAAGAATATTTTATAAATTATAGAAGTATGAATAGTTTTTATAGAAGTATAGGACTATTTTATAGAATTATAGAGTAATAGAAATATTTTATAGAAGTATAAGAATTTTATAGAAAGTATAGAATATTTTATTAGAATTATAGAAGTATTGAATTTTATTAGAAGTATAGAATATTTTATAGAAAATATAGAAGTATAGAATATTTTATGAATTAATAAAGAATATAGATATTTTAAAGAAGTATGATATTTTATAGAAGTATAGAATATTTTATAGAATTAATAGAAGTATTGAATAGGTTTATTAGAATTATAGAATTAATTTATAAGAATTATAGAAGTATAGAATATCTTATAGAATTATAGAAAATATTTTATTTTATAGAATTATAGCAGTAATGAATATTTTATAGAATTATAGCAATATTTTATAAGAATTAAATAGAAGTATAGAAATTTTATAGAAGTATAGAATACTTTATAGAAATTATAGAAGTATTTGAATAGTTTATAGAAGTCAATAGAATATCTTATAGAATATAAAGGTATTGAATAGTTATAGAAGTATAGGAATATTTTATAGAATATTATAGAAGTATAGAATATTATAGAATATATAGAAAGTATTGAATAGTTATAGAAGTGATAGAATATTTTAATAGAATTAATAGAAGTAATAGAATATTTTTATAGGAATTATAGACGTATAGGCAATATTTTATAGAGTATCGTTAGAAATATTTTATTAGAATTATAGAAGTATAGAAATTCATAGAAGTATAGAATATTTTAATAGAATATAGAAGTATAGAAATTTTATGAATTATAGAATAATTTTATAGAATTATAGAAGTATAGAATATTTATTATAGAGTATAGAATATTTTATAGAATTATAGAAGTATTAAGAATATTTTATAGAATTATGAATATTTTTAGAATTATAGAATAAGGAATATTTTATAGAAGTATAGAATATTTTATAGAATTATAGAAGTATAGAATATTTTATTATGAATTATAGAAGTTAAGAATATTTTTATGAATTATAGGAAGTATGAATATTTATAGCAATTATAGAAGTATTGAATAGTTTATAGAAGTGAATCATGAATATTTTATAGAAGTATAGAATATTTTATAGAACTTATAGAAGTATTGAATTAGTTTATAGAATAAGAATGATTTTTATGATTAAGAAGTATAGAATATTTTATAGAAGATGAATATTTTATAGAATTATAGAAGTAAGAAATTTTATAGAAGTAATTACGAATATTTTATAGAATTATAGAAGTATTGAAATAGTTTATAGAAGTATAGAATATTTTTAAGATTATAGAAGTAATATTGCCTGAATATTTTTAAGAATTATAGAAGTATATAATAATTTTTATAGAAGCTATAGAAATATTTTATAGAATTATAGAAGTAAGAATATTTTATAGAATTATAGAAATATTTTATAGAATATAGAAGTATAGAATATTTTATAGAATTATAGAAGTATAGAATATTTTATAGAAGTATAGAATATTTTATAGAATTATAGAAGTATAGAATAATTATAGAATATAGAATATTAATATAGTTATAGGAAGTATAAATAATTTTTTAGAAGTATAGAATTTTTAAGAATTTAGAAAGTAAGAATATTTTATAGAATTATAGAAAATTTATAGAATTATAGAAGTATAGAATACTTTTTGATAGAGTTTATAGAAATATTTTATAGAAATTATAGAGTATTGAATAGTTTACTAGAAGTAATAGAATATTTATAGAATTATAAGACAGTATAGAATATTTTAATAGAATTATAGAATATTTTATAGAATTAGATAGGAACGTATAGACGATATTTTATAGAATTATAGAAATATTCGTTGTACGATTATGAAAGTATAAGAAGTATTTTATAGAAGTATAGAAATTTTAAATAGAATTATAGAAGTATAGAAATTTTTATTAGGAATTATAGAATATTTTAGATTAAGAGTAGTAGAATATTTTATACGAAGTTATAGAAGTAATGAATAATTTTAATTAAGAATTAATAGAAGTATTTTATAAGAATTATAGTGAAGTATAGAATATTTTATAGACAGTAATAGAATATATAAGAATTATAGAATTATTTATTAAGAATTTAGAATATTGAATAGTAGAAAGTATAGGACTATTTTATACGAATTATAGAAGTAGTGAATAATGTTTATAGAAGTATAGAATTATTTAGTAGAAGTATAAATATTTTAGTAAGAATTATAGAAGTATTGAATATTTATAGAAGTTATAGAATATTTTAATAGAATTAAATAGAAGTATAGAATATTTTATAGAAATTATAGAAGATAGAAATATTTTATAGAAGTATAGAATATTTATAGAAAGTAAATGATATTTTTATAGAATTATAGAAGATGAAATAGTTTATAGAATTATGCATTTTATCAGAATTATAAGAAGTAGTATGAATATTAATAGAATTATAGAATATTTTATAGACATTATAGAGTATCAGATATTTTATAGAATTAATAGAATGATTTTTATAGATTATAGAAGGTTAGAATATTTTAATAGAAGTATAGAATTTTTATAGAATTATAGAAGTATTGAATAGTTATAGAAGTGATAGATCATCTTATAGAATTTATAGAAGTATTGAATAGTTTTATAGAAGTATAGGAATATTGTAGAAATTTTTTAGAAGATAGAATATTGTTATAGAATTATAGAAAGTATTGAAATAGTTTATAGACTAATTATATGATATATTTTATAGAATTTCCATAGAAGTTAGAATATTTTAAGAATTATAGAATTAATAGAATAGTTTATAGCAAAGTATAGGAATATTTTCTATAGAAATTATAGAAGTATTCAAATATTTCCATAGAAGTATAAGAAATATTTTATAGATTATACGAAGTATAGAATATTTTATAGAATTATAGGAATATTATTAGAATGTTATAGGAAGTACTAGAATATTTTTTAGTAGAAAGTAAGAATATGTTTATAAGAATGTATACGAAATATAGAATATTTTATAAGAATTATAGGAATATTTTATAGGAATGTATAGAAGTATAGAATATTTTATAGAAGTAGTAGAATATTTTATAGAATTATAGAAGTATGAATATTTATAGAATTATAGAAGTATAAGAATATTTAGTAGAATTATAGAAAGTATAGAATATTTTATAGAATTATAGAAGTATTGAATCAGTTATAGAAGTAAGAATAATTTTTATAGAAGTATAGAATATTTTATAGAATTAGAAGTATGAATAGTTTATAGAAGTATAGAATATTTATAGAATATAAGAGAAAGTATAGAATATTTTATAGAATTAAGAAATATTTTTAAGAATTATAGAAGATATAGAAATTTTATAGAATATAGGAATAATTTATAGAACTTAATAGAGTATTGAACAGTTTTAAGTAGAAGTATAGAATATTCTTATAGAATTAATAGGAAGTATGATATTTTATAGAATTATAGAGATTGTAATATTGTTATAGAAGTATAGAATGATTTTATAGAACTTTATAGAAAGTATAGAATATTTATAGAATTATAGAATATTTTTTATAGAATTAAATAGAAGTATGAATAAGTTTTTACGAATTATAGAAGTATAGAATTTATTTATAGAAGTCATAGAATATTTGTATAGAATTATAGAGTATAGGAGATATTTTATAGGAAGCTAGTAGAAATAATTTATATAGAATTATAGAAAGTATAAATATTTAAATAGAGTATAGAATGATTTTATAGAATTATAGAAGTATAGAATATTTTATAGAATTAATAGGAAAGTATTTGAAATAGTTTATAGAAGTATAGAATATTTTATAGAAGTATAGAATATTTTATAGAATAAGAATATAAGAATACTGTTCTATAGAATTATAGAAGTATTGAATAGTTTTTTATAGATATAGTAATTAATAGAATAAATATGAAGTATAGAATATTTTAGAAGTATAGATTTTATAGAATTATGAAGTATACGAATATTTTTGAGTAGGAATATTATAGAATTATAGAAGTTAAGACAAATATTATAGAAGTATAGAATATTTTATAGAAATTATAAGAACAGTATCAGAATATTTATAAAAGTATAGAATAGTTTTTATACAAGTATGAGATATTTTATGAATTATAGAAGTAATAGAATTATTTTATAGAAGTAGAATATTTTATAGATTATAGAAGATTGATAGGTTTATCAGAAGTATAGAATATTTATAGTAATTAATAGAAGTATAGAATATTTCTTAGATAGTATATGGAATATTTTATAGAATTTAGAAGTATTGAATAGTTTTTATAGAATTATAGAATATTTTATAGAATTATAGAAGTATAAAGATATTTTAATAGAGTGTATAGAAGTATAGCAATATTTTATAGAATTATAGGAATATTTTATAGATATTTAGAAGTAATAAGAATATTTTATAGAATATAGAATATTTTATAGAAATTAAGAAGTAATACGGAATATTTTAATAGAATTATATGAATATTTTATAGAATTATAGATATATGAATTTTTATAGAGTATAGAATTTTTCATAGAATTATAGAGGTATAGATTATTTCAATAGAATTTAGAAGTATAGAATGTTTATAGAATTATTAGAAAGTAAATAGATATTTTATAGGATATTATAGGTATTCAGAAAATAGTTTATATGAAGTATAGAATATCTATAGAATTATAGTGAAAGGTATGAATAGTTTTTATAGAGAGTAATAGGAATATTTTAAGAATTATAGAAAGTATCGAATATTGTTTCATAGAATTATAGAAGTATAGGAATATTTTATAGAAGTACTAGAAGATTTTATAGAAGTATAGAAGTATTGAATAGTTTTAAATAGAAGTAATATGAATATTTATAGAATTATAGGAAGTATAGAATATTTCATAGAATTATAGAAGTATAGGGAATATTTTACTTAGAAGTATAGAATATTTTTATAGAAGTAAGAATATTTTATAGAATCTTATAGAAGTATTGGAGGTAGAGTTTAGTAGAATTAATAAGAGATATTTTATAACGAATTTAATAGGAAGTTAGAAATCGTTTATAGAACGTTAGAGAAGTATAGTATTTATAGAGTATAGATATATAGAATTATAGAAGTATAGATTTATAGAAGTATAAGAAATATTTTAATAGATATTATAGAAGTATAAGTATAGTTAGATTTTAGAATTATAGAAGTATACCCGAATGACTTTTATAGAATTATAGAAGTAAGTAGAATATTTTAGTAGAAGTGATACGAAATATTTTATAGAATTATAGAAGTATAGAACATTTTATAGAAGTAAGAATCATTTTATAGAATTATAGAAGTATAGATTTTTTATAGAAGTTAGGAATATGTTATAGAATTATAGAAGTATAGGAATATTTTATAGAAGTCATAGAATATTGTGATAGAATTATAGGAAGAATATGAATATTTTATTAGAAGTATAGAATATTTTATAGAATTATAGAAGTATTGAATAGTTTATAGAAGTATAGAAATTTTATAGAATTATAGAGAGTATAAGAAAATATTTATAGAAATTATAGACAAATAAATTTTATAGAATTATAGAAGTATTAGAATATTTTTAGAATAGACTGATATTTTATAGAATTAATAGAAGATAGATTTTTATGAATAATAGAATATTTATAGAATTATAGAAGTTAGAATATTTTAATAGAAATTTATAGAAATAATTTATAGAATTATAGAGTATAGGGAATATTTTATAGAATTATAGAATATAGAAAATATTTATAGAGATTATAGAAATATTTATAGAATTATAGAAGTAATACCGAATATTTTATAGAAGTATAGAATATTATAGAAGTGATAGAATATTAATAGAATTATAAGAAGTATTGAACAGTTTTATGAAGTACTAGACTATTTTATAGAATTATAGAAGTATAAATATCTTTATAGAAAGTAATAGAATATTTTTATAGATAATTAGAAATATTTTAAGAATTATAGAAGTATTGAATATTTTTGATAGAAGTTAGAATATTTGTATAGGAATAGTAGAAGTATAGAAATTTCATAGAATTATAAGACAGTATAGCAGGCCGGCGAATATTTCATAGAAGTAAGAATATTATAGAAGTATAGAATATTTTAATAGAATTTATAGAAGTATTGGAATAGTTATAGAATTATAGAAATTTTATGATTAATAGAGTAATAGAATATTTTATAGAATATAGAATATTTTATAGAATTAGTAGAAGCTATAGAATATTTTATAGAAATTATAGAATATTTTATAGAATTTAACGAAGTATAGATATTTTATAGAAGTATAGAAATGATTTTATAGAAATTATAGAAGTATTGGAATAGTTTATAGAAGTATAGAATATCTTATAGAATTATAAAGTATTGAATAGTTTTTATGAAGTTATACGGACGCGACGCTACGTTCTGCGTAGATAGATATTTTATAGAAGTATAGGAATATTTATGAATTATAGAAGTATTGAATATGTTTATAGAATTTAGAATATTTTATAGAATTACTAGAAGTATAGAAGTATTTTATAGAATTATAGAAGTAATAGACATAAATTGTATAGATAGTATAGACATATTTTATAGAATTATAGAGTATAGAATATTTCATAGAAGTATTAGGAATTTTTAGAATTATAGAAAGTTTAAATACGATATTTTATAGAAATTAATAGAATTTTTATAGAATATAGAAGTATAGGAAATAATTTTATAAAGTATACGAATACGTTATAGAATTATAGAAGTATAGAATATTTTATAGAATTTAGCATATTTTATTAGAATTTAATTAATAGAAGTAAGAATATTTTCTAGAAGTATACCGAATATTTTATAGAATTTATAGAAGTATAGAATATTTTAATAGGAATTATAGAAAGTATAGGAATATTTTATAGAATTATAGAAGTTTGAATAGTTTTATAGAAGTTAGAATATTTTATAGAATATAGAATATTATAGATTATATGAAGTATTGAATAGTTTATAGAAGTATAGAATTATTTTTAATAGAATTATAGAAGTATATATTTATAGAAGTATAGAATATTTTATAGAATTATAGAAGTATACGAATATTGTATAGAAGTATCAGGAATATTTTAATAGAATTAAATAGAAGTATTGAATAGTTTATAGAATTATATGAATTTTTATAGAATTATAGAGTATAGAATATTATGAAATTTATAGAAGTCATATAATTATAGAAGTAAGAATATTTTATAGAATTATTAGAAAGTATAGAATATTTTATGAGAAGTTATAGAATATTTTTTATAAGAATTATAGAAAGTATAGAATATTTTAATGAATTATAGAAGATATAGAAATATTTTAATAGAAGTATAGATATTTTATAGAATTATAGAAGTATAGAATATCTTATAGAAAGTATAGGAATATTATTATAGAATTATAGAGTAATAAAATATTTTATAGAAGTATAGATATTTTTTAGAATTTAGAAGTATAGAATATTTTATAGAATTATAGAAGTTATTGAATAGTTTCTAGAAGTATAGACCTATTTATAGAAAGTATACCGAACCTATTATCCGAATTACATCAGAAGTATAAATATTCTATACGAATTTAAGAAGTATTGAATAGTCTTTATAGAAGTTACGAATACTTATAGAATTCATAGAAGTACTAGAAATATTTACTACCGAAGTATACGAATACTTTTAAAGAATTATAGAAGTATACGAATATTTTATAGAAGTATAGAATATTTTATGAATTAATAGAAGATAGAATATTTATAGAAGTATAGAATATTTTATAGATTATGAAGTAATTGAAATAGTTTTATTAGAAGTAATAGATATAATTATAGAATTATAGAAAGTATAGAATATTTTATAGAAGTATGAATATTTTATAGAAGTCAATAGCAATACTTTTATAGACTTCATAGAAGTATAAGAATATTTTCTACGACGCCTATAGACCATCATATAGACATTATAGGAAGTATCTGAACTAGTTTCTACTAGACAGTATAGAATATTTCATCAAGATTAATAGAAGTATACCGAATCATTTTCATAGAAAGTCATATCGAATATTTTATAGATTATAGAAGTATTGATAGTTTATACCGAATTATAGAATATTTTATGAAGTATAGAAGTATAGAATATCTTTATAGAATTGATAGAAGTATAGAAATATTTTATAGAATTATAGAATATTTATAGAATTATAGAAGTAATAGCCACATACTTTTATAGAATTATAGAAATACTTTTAATAGATTCAAGAAGCTATACGACATATTTTATCAGAATCACACGCGATATTTTATATACACATAGAATTATAGAATATAGAATATTTTCTCACTAGAAGTTAAGAATATTTCAATAGAATTACTAGAAGTATATGAAATAATTTCAACTAGAATCTAATGAAGTTATAGACATTATTTTATAAATTATAGGAAGTATAGAATATTTTATAGAATTATAGATTTGAATAGTTTATCAGAAGTATAGAATATCCTTTATAGAATTATAGAAGTATTGAATAGTTATAGAATATAGAA
Organism: Doryteuthis pealeii; assembly: GCA_023376005.1. Lineage (NCBI taxonomy): Eukaryota > Metazoa > Mollusca > Cephalopoda > Myopsida > Loliginidae > Doryteuthis > Doryteuthis pealeii. The sequence goes on from CM042153.1 coordinate 76,851,143, forward strand.
TATTTTATTAGAATTATAGAAGTAGATATTTTTATAGAATTATAGAAGTATAGAATATTTTTATAAGAAGTTATAGAAGATTTTTATAGAAGTATAGAAGTATTGAATAGTTTATAGAAGTATAGATATTTTATAGAATATAGGAAGTATAGAAATATTTTATAGAATTAATAGAAGTATAGAATATTTTTATAGAAAGTATAGAATATTTTTAGAATAGAGAAGTATTGAATAGTTATAGAATTATAGAAATTTTTATAGAATTATAGAAGTATAGAATATTTTATAGAATTAGATGAAGTATAGAATATTTTATAGAAGTATAGAATATTTATAGAATTATAGAAGTAATAGAATATTTTATAGAAGTATAGAATATTTATATAGAATTATAGGAAGTAAGAATATTTTATAGAATTATAGAATATTTTTTCTCAGAATTATAGGAAGTATAGAAATATTTTATAGAATTATAAGTTATAGAAATATTTATACGAACGTAAAGAATATCTTTATAGAATATAGAAAGTATACGAATATTTTATAGAATATAGATATTTTATAGAATATAGAAGTATAGAATATTTTATAGAAGTATAGAATATTTTATAGAATTAATAGAAGTATAGAATATTTAATAGAAGTATAGAAATATTTTTATGAATATAAAAGTATTTGATAGTTTATAGAAGATAGAAATATTTATAGAAATTATAGAAGTATAGGAATATTTAGAATTATAGAATATTTTATAGGAATTATAGAGTATAGACTATTTTATGAATTAAGAATATTTTATGAATTATAGAGTATAGATATTTTATAGAAGTATAGAATATTTTTAATAGACTTGATAGAAGTAAGAATATTTTATAGAATTATAGAAGTAATAGAATATTTTATAGAATTATAGAATATTTTATAGGAAGTATGAGTATAGAATATTTTATAGGAAGTATAAGAATATTTTATAGAATTATAGAAATTTTATAGACATTATCGAAGTATTGAAATAGTTGTATAAGAAGTAAGAATAATTTTATAGAATATAGAAGTATAAATAATTTTATAGAAGTATCGAATATTTAATAGAAGTATAGAATAGGATTTTATACGAATCTATAGAGTATTGAATATTTTATAGAAGTATAGAATATTTTATTAGAATATAGAAAGTATAGAATATTTTATAGAATTGATAGAACGTTATAAATATTTATGAGAAGTATAGAATATTTATAGAAGATAGAATATTTTATAGAATTATAGAAGTATTGAATATGTTTATAGAATTATAGAATAATTTTATAGAATTATAGAAGTTAGAATTATTTTAATAGAATTATAAGAATATTTTATAGAATTAATGAAGTATAGAATATTTTTATAGAATTATAGAATAGTTTTATAGAATTATAGAAGTCATATAGAATTTTTAGATAGAAGTATAGAATATTTTTAGAATTCATAGAAAGTATTGAAAGTTATAAAGTATAGAATATCTTATAAGAATTATAGAAGTATTGAAATAGTTTATAGAAGTATAGAATATATTTATAGAATATTTAAATAGAAGTAATAAAGAATATTTTATAGAATTAATAGGAAGTATTGAATAGTTTTATAGATTAAAAGAAATTTATTTATAGAATTATATGAAGGGCTATAGAATATTTATAGATATAGAAGTATAAGAATATTTTTATTAGAAGTATAGAGATTTTATAGAATTATAGAAGTATAGAATATTTCATAGAAGTATATGAAATATTTTATAGAATGTATAGAAGTATATGAAATTTATAGAATTATAGAATATTTTATAGAATTAAGGAGTTAGGAATAATTTTATAGAATAATAGAATATTTAATGAATTTAGAAGTATAAGAATATTTATAGAATTATAGAATTTTTATTAGAATTATAGGAGTTAGAAATATTTTTAATAGAAGTTATTAGAAATATTTTATAGAAGTTAATAGAAGTAAGAAAATATTTTATAGGAATTTATAGAAGTATAGATATTCTTTATAGAATTATAGAAGTATTCGAATAGTTTTTATAGAATTAGAATATTTATAGAAGTATAGAATTTTTATAGAATTATAGAGTATTGATAGTTTATAGAAGTATAGAATATTTTATAGAATTGATAGAGTATAGAATATTTTATAGAAGTATAGGAATAATTTTAATAAGAATTATAGAAGTTATAAGGAATATTTTATTAGAAGTATAGAATATTTATGATGAAATTATAGAAGTAATTGAATAGTTGTATGGAAGTATAGAATTTTGATATGAGATTATAGAAGTTTAGAATAATTTTATAGAATTATGAGGTATAGAATATTTTAAGAAGTATAGAATATTTTATAAGAATATAGAGTATAGAATTATTTTTATTAGAATAATAGAAGTATTGAATAGTTTAATAGAAATTATAGAATATTTTTATGAAAATTATAGAAGTATAGAATATTTTAATAGAATAATAGAAGTTAGAATATTTTATAGAATTATAGAATATTTTAAGAATATAGAATATACGAATATTTTATAGAATTATAGAATATTTTATAGAATTATAAGAAAGTATAGAATATTTTCATAAGAAGTAGATAGAATATTTTTAAGAATTATAGAATATTTATAGATTATAGAAGTCATAAGAATATTTTTATAGAAGTATAGAATATTTTAATAGAAAGTATAGGAATATTTTAGTAGGAATTATAGAATATAGAATATTTTAGAGTACTAAATTTTTATAGAATTATAGAAGTATAGAATATTTCTAGAAGTATAGAATATTTAATAGAATTATAGAAGTATATGAATATTTTATAAAATTATAGAATAATATTATAGAATTATAGAAAGTTATAGAATATTTTTATAGAAGTATAGAATATTTTATAGAATTATAGGAAGTATAAGAATATTTTTATAAGATTATAGAATAGTTTTAATAGAATTATAGAAGTTATAAGAATATTTTATAGAAGTATAGAATATTTTAATAGAATATAGAAAGTATCAAATTTTATGAAAATAGAAGTAATAGAATATTTATAGAATTTTATAGAAGATAGAATATTTTTATAGAATTATAGAGTATTGAAATAGTTTTATAGAAGATAGAAATTTTATAGAAGGTAATAGAATATTTTATACGAATTATAGAAGGTATTGAATAACGTATATAGAAGTCATGAATATTTTATAGAATTAATGAGAGTAATAGAATATTTTAATAGGAGTATAGAATATTTTATAGAATTATAGAGTATAGAATATTTTAGTAGAAGTATAGAATATTTTTATAAGAATTATAGAAGTATTTGAATAGTTTAAGAAGATACGAAATATTTTATAGAATTATAGAATATATGAATAATTTTAATAGAGTATAGAAATATTTGTTATAGCATTATAGAAGTATAGAATCTTTTATAGAATCTAAGATGGATATTGAATAGTTTTATGAGAATTAATCGAGATATTTATAGAATGTTGATAGAAGTATAGAATATTTTATAGAATATAGAAGATATAGAATATTTTATAGAATTATAGAATATTTTTAGAATTATAGAGTTATAGAATATTTTTATAGAATTATAGAATATTTATAGAATTATAAGAAGTAATAGGAATATTTTATAGAAGTATAGAATCTTTTAATAGAATTATAGAATATTTTATAGAATTATAGAGTATAGATTTTTATAGAAGTATATGAACTATTAAGAGTATAGGATATTTTATAGAATTATAGACAGTAAGAATATTTTATAGATATAGAAATAGTTTTATAGACAGTCTTTAGAAAATATATCTAGAGGACCACATCCAGTGTCCAACTGATTCAGAGCTGATTGAATTAGGTTTTTGCTGATCATCCAACACTGAAT
>CM042153.1:76855070-76950070 GCA_023376005.1 Doryteuthis pealeii
ATCCATGTGTAGGAATCCATAGGAGAACATCAGTTTCCCCTTACTTCTCTTGCAGTGCCCAGTTCATCTTAATTGGATGCTTTGTAATATAGGAGGTAAGTGGCCATACAGCAGTTGTTTTGTAGGCTGCTGCTTCCTAGAACGTATCAATACAAATAACTCACTAAAGGGACTTGACATTCAGTTTCTTGTCAGTTGAGAGAATTTTTATTTTTTATCTTTTTCAGCACAAATATTAACAGATTCTAACTAAGAATTTTCAGTATTAATATTCACTGACCTACCCTGACTAGTGTGCTCACCTTGATAGTTGTCATAGCAACAATGTTTTGGCTGTTGTACACATCAATCTTTCTCAGGTGTCTTTTGTAGTCAAACTGAACCCTTCATTCAATCCATGGAGATAATAGGTCTCATTCCCTCATGCGTACTTTATGTGCAATGTTTGTGTCAATAACGGTGTAAATCTCAGACCAGGATTGTAAATTGATTGAAGCGAACCAGTGTCAAGATATTCCAACAAAAAACAATTTAAACTGGTAGTTGGTGCTAACCAAAAAAAAAAAAGTTACATAATGAATAGGCACAGCCTATCATTTTTGTAATGTAGTGTAAGATTTTAAATTTAATGTTTATTCATGGAACCAGTGGCAAGATTTTCCCACAACAAACAGTTTAAACTGGTAGTTGGTGCTAACAAAAAAAAAACTTAAATAAGGAATAGGCACAGCCAATCATTTTTGTAATGTAGTGTAAGATTTTAAATTTAACGTTTATTCATGGAAAAATACAGATAAGTTCAGATAAGTGTGACTGGCAGGCTTTGACCCCAGGTTGACCAGGAATGGTATTCACTGATTGGTTGATCAAGTCATGTGACCTGGCAACACATGAGTAAACATTCAGAATTGACTTACCAGCTATAGAGAATAGATGCAGATTAGCATTCTCTGCTGAATTTCCCATCTGTGCACAATTTATATGGGTATCGGGAAATGAACTTTGTGTACACTAAATGAATAAGTCTCTATGTTCCTAATTGAGAACTAAGATGGATGGGGAGAGAGACAATGCCTGATATGGCCCTCATACAAAGATGTCTCCAGCATGAAGAGAAATAGACAACACAGTCAGTCACTTAGTTTGAAAATCGCATAGGCAAAAAATTTCTTTCATCATCTAAACAACTTATACCCTTCCCTTTCTTTTACGTGTGAGTTTGAGAATAACAATTGTCTCCCATTCCTCGATGTTCTTGTCGAGTGTACTGATAATACCATTCTTACTTCAGTTTTCCGTAAACCAACTTTCACTGGTTCTTATACACGCTGGGGTTCCTTCTGTCCCCCCCCCCCAACGTAAAATCAACCTGATTAAGACCCTTATCCATCGTGCCTTTATGATTTGTTCCAAATCCAAATTTGAGAATGAATTCAATTTCATTAAAACCATTCTAATAAAAAATGGTTATCCTGAAAATTTAGTCAATGCCACAATCAGATATAAATGTGCGCAACTTTCCACTCTTCCAAAATTCGGTCCTGAGAAATGCCCAGTCTACCTAAGACTTCCTTGGCTGGACAAATCCTCAATCCCTATACTTGACAAAATTAAAAAATCTATCCTTCGTTGCTACAACACTATCAATCCGTGTATCATCCTCAAATCTAATCTCCTATTCCCTCCTAATCTCAAGGATAAAGTGACCTCCCACCATAAAAGTCACCTAATTTATAAATATACTTGAGATTGGAATCCCGGATTAAACAACACATACCCACTAATGTTCATTCTGGCAAGTTGGACTGTCCCACCACTGCTGATATAAACTCTCCGTCCGCCATTGGACAACACTTGTTAAGTCACCCCAAATGCGCTCGGGCATACCACCCAGCTATGTTTTCTATCCTCCACGGTTCTAGCAGTGATCTTCAATTGTAAATCCTTGAGTCCCTATATATTTCCCTCAACCAACCGATCCTTTGTGTACAGAAACAATTCCACCAACTGCTTCTTTTCAACACCTCAAGCCTTAACCTTTCGAATGGTGGGACCAGGAATTTTCAAACACCCCTCACGGTTTGTAATTATCTGAATTCTTCTTTCTTACTGGGAAAAACAAAGGAAAAAAAAAAAAAGAAAAAAAGAAAAAAAAAAAAAAAAAAAAAAAGAAAACACCTTTTGCTATTTTTCTAATCTTTCCATCCTATATATATATATATATATATTTGGATCCCAAGAATCCCAACCATTAAGCATGGTGGTGGAAACATTATGCTTTTGGGCTGTTTCTTTGCTAAGGGAACAGGACAACTACATTGGGTCGAGGGAAAGATGGATGAGGCCAAGTACAGGGAAATCTTGAGTGAAAACCTCATTGCCTCAGCCAAGACACAGAAGATGGGTCGTGGTTGGGTATTCCAGCATAACAATGACCCAAAGCATACGGCTAAGGCAACAAAGGAGTGGTTCAAGAAGAAGCCCATTAAGGTAATGGGGTAGCCTAGTCAGTCTCTGGAGCATAATCCTTTAGAGAATCTGTGAAAGGAGCTGAAGCTTCAAGTTTCCGAACAACAACCTACAAACCTTGAGGATTTGGAGAGGATCTGCAAAGATGAGTGGGCCAAAATCCACCATGGGATCTGTAAAAACTTGGTAACCAACGACAGGAAACGTCTTACCAACAAGGGTTTCTCACCAAGTACTGAGTTATATTTTGCTATGGGATGAAACACTTATTTTTTTCAATAAAATACAAATAAATATTCAAAAATTGATATAAATTAATATAAATTAATCATCTCATTAGAATAACAAATAATAATAATTGGAAAAAACATATTTAAAAATTCACATGATAAAACCTTCTAATAATAGTAAAGACTTAATAAAAATATAAATTTCATTAATGCAATTTAATTTTAAGGGTTAAAATTTTAAGGAGAATTATTCTAAGAACTAAGAACTGAGTTAGTCGGACCATGTTACCTTTAGGCACCCCTTTTTGATCTCGATTAAGAAAGGACATGTTTTTCATTTACACTGTCAATATCCGGTTGTTTGTTAGAGGTTAGGGTTAGGGGTTAGGGGTTAGTTTTATGATTTTAAAAAAATCTAAAAATCGTCTGTTAAAACAACTGGATATTGATGGTATAAATGAAAAACATGTCCTTTCTTAATCGAGATCAAAAAAGGGTGCCTAAAGGTCATATGGTCCGATTTTTTTATATTCTATCTCTCACTTTCAAGACAGACCTACCCTGAAAATTATACACCATTTCTATTTTTGTTGACTAAATTGTCAAAACAGAAGAAAATGAATATATGATATATATGAAATATAAGTTCATCCAATATATATTATATATATTATATATATATATATATATATATATATATATTCAAAATATATATTTTTTATATATGCAAGATTAATACTAGAATATCAACAAGATATATACAGGTGGCAAACTCAGAAAATCAGCAGGGGGTGAAATACTTATTTTCCCCTCTGTATATATGAAGTAATTTATTTATATAGTAAGCAAATAGTTTGTAGTTAGAAATAATTTATTAACTTCATGTGTAACAATAAACTGGTAGAAATAATTTTCATAAACTTGAAAACAGATCTGTTTACCCCATAAATGGGAGTAATCTGTGTTGAGGAAAACATGTTATAAAGCTTTGTAAAGAATGAGAAGAAGTTGACTTTGTGTTTGGTAATTCCACAAAAACCTGGCATGAAAATAAAAGTTGTTGCTGATTTTGATATACAATGAATAGGCATAGGCTGTCATTTTTGTAAGGTAGTGTAGGGTAGTTTGATAATAACTGTAAATCTGTGGAAAACCACTGAAAGTTTTATAGGCAGGTATTGAAACAAAGTTCATCTGGAATGGGGCTCTCATTGACTTAGAGTGTCGCGTGACCATGTGGTTCTGGGAAAGAAGAATTAGAATTAGCAGAGTTGAGACCAGGCAGCCCTGCTGGGCAGATATGTTTTACCACCTCTGCTTTCCTGTGTGCAGGTGGCAAAGAATGTATTGGGAATCACTGTTATAAAAGAGTACACAAAAATATATCTCCGTGTTTCCTGATTAAAGAACACAGGACCAGAGAGACGTCCATCCTGATGTAAGATAGAAGATGAAAACTTTAAAAGATTTAAGAAAGGTATGATGTAGAAGCAAAACAATAATCATCATCGCAGTGAGATTCCAATTACCATCGAATTGGCAGACAAAGCAGCAAGCAAGTTGTAACTCATAATCTCCTTGCTAGAAAATGTCTGAGCATAAATCTTGGTAGGGGCCAAGGTTATTACCCATCAACAACTGTCGGGTGACTTTCCATGGACCCCATCATTCTAAATCTAACAGACCCTAATTCAAAATATTCTTACTACAGGTATGCTCACCCTAATAAAGGTGTTTTCCCATCCAGCTAGGTCAGATCCTGTTCATGGCACCATGTTTAATTAAGTGAGTTAGTGCATTATTGAATTGAACAACAACAAGAAAGTATAATTGAATTTGTACATAAAGCAGTGTTTATAGCACTTGGGCATATTCCATACTTGCATCTCGGTGATCCCATTCTTTGAGTCCTGATTTCCTGCTGGTCTTAGAGTGGTTATGGTGCTAGATAATATCCACCATTCTGCATTATGCTGACAGCAATGCAGATTCTGTATTCAGTTAAAGCTTGTTGCCTTGTCTGCCAATTTAATGGTAATTGGAATCTTACTGCGATGGTGAGCATTGTATTGTGTCTACATCATACCTTTGTAGGGGTTAATTTCGCATTTGCCTGAGGAGTTGTCTGCCCGCTTGATGTCGCTGGTTCCCCCTAGGGGCCTCTTGTATTTAAGCGGCTGATTTGAATTTCTCTCCCTCTGTTTTCTACCTCTTTCCTCGCTACGAGACCACATGGGTTAGACAATTGTCATTCCCTTCTCGTTGGGGCCTTTGAATTTTACACCTTTCTTGAATCTTCTAAAGTTTTCATCTTCTATCTTACATCAGGTTAGACGTCTCTCTGGTCCTGGGGTTGTTCTTTCTGTGTTCTTTTATCAGGAAACATGGAGACATATTTTTGTGTACACTTTTATAAAAGAAAAAAGTACCTTTTTGTTATGAAGACTCATTGGTAGTTATTTTTTTCTTGAATCTTCTAAAGTTTTCATCTTCTATCTTACATCAGGTCAGACCTCTCTCTGGTCCTGGGGTTGTTCTTTCTGTGTTCTTTTATCAGGAAACGTGGAGACATATTTTTGTGTACACTTTTATAAAAGAAAAAAAGTACCTTTTTGTTATGAAGACTCATTGGTAGTTATTTTTTTCTTTTTATGCAGCCAATGAATAAAAGATATTCCAGAGAATAGAATAACTTCCGTGATACTGAAAATAAAAATCAAGAACATTAGACTAGAATGTCCGAAATTCTGAAAGATCATAGCAGCAACATAAGGAATGACAACCTCACCTATGCCACTAGCCAGGAGTGACACATTCAAAACAATAGAGTCCAGGTGTAAAAAGGAACCAGCCCAGGTAATCACAGAAGGTAAAAACGAAGACTGGAATATTCCAAAACCAGCAGTGCCGACCCACAGGTAAGCAATATTATTCTGTGGACCAATCAGCAAGCAGGTGAAAATCACCAAACCGCCAAAGTTGATACATAGGAGCACACCCATATGGACGTACTTGGACAAGACCATGTTCACTAATCGACCAATCAGAAGACATCCCCAAAACATGGAGGTCATGTATGCCATGGTTCCTTTGTCAAGAAACAGAGGTGCAGATGAGCCGTAGAGAGTTAGGAGGTCGCTGAATGCGATTATACTGCCAAACACTGGGATGTGGAAAAAGAAGAGGAGGACAATTATCGCCCAGTTTTCTTTCCACTGTGCCGTTGACCAGGTCTGCGAGTCGGACATTCTGTCGTATTCTTCTTCGATCTTGTTGCTGCATTTCTCGTGGAAGGAGTAGTAGGCAAATGCGCAAATGGCGGGAAAGAGGATGAGAGCTGTGAAGACGTAAGGATAAGCGATCTTTGAGGCAGTGGTGTAGCAAGTGTCTGTTGTGCAATTTGCAAGGGTAGTGATGTTCGCTCCGGGTTTGATGAACACTTTGCTTTGGAATGGTTTCACTGCGAACGGGATGAGAAATGCAGACAGCGCTTCTGCAATGGGTATGCACATCATTTGCCAGTTGTGTTCTCCAGGGAAGAGACGTAAACAGAGTGTGTAGACAACTGAAATAGAAAGAGGAAGAAAATGGATAAGATGAATTTTGGTGCTTTTCACAGAATCCCGTCCCAGCCTCCTGCCTTAAAAAACGCTAATAGCTGAAAAAACAACCCTCCCTACAAATGAAGTCCCTAGCTGAAGCGGTACCTGCTGAAGGGCTTACAGCATTTTTCCCCAAAAGTTAATGCGATATTTTACCCTCTCCAATCTTTTTTTCGACAAGTAAATGTAAATATTTTAACCCTCCTCCTATTTAAAATATTTTAAGGAAGGGGGCTAAATATTTACATTTACATGTTGATAAAAAAAAAAAACATGTTGGCCTACATTTAACGCCTTCAAACCACTAAAAAAAATAATTAATAATTTGTCGATAAAAACGCCTTCAATCTGCTAAAAAAATTAATCTTTTTTTTTGGTATTTTCATTTTATTTTAATTTTATTTAGCGAGGGTTGCTTTTTCAGCTATCACTGCCTAGCGTTTTTCAAAGCAGTTGGCCGGGATGGAATTCTGCTAATAGCGCCTGAATTTCTAATCTATATATTAATACTCATGTTCCTTAATTGGGCAACTGTAACATAACCTATAAGCAGCTTATAAATCATGAACGTACCTGTAGTAAGAATATTTTGAATTAGGGTCTGTTAGATTTAGAATGATGGGATCCATGGAAAATCACCCGACAGTTGTTGATGGGTAATAACCTTTTACTTGACCCCTTAGAAGAGCACGCGATTTGATGCGTGGAAATTAGGTTTAGATGCAACACAGATTTCAGAGTGGGTGGACCTGTAGGTCGCCACTCTGATGTCATTTTGAATTTGAAATTAACTGTTAGAAACTTGGTTTTATTAGAAAGAAAACATTTATTTGAATTTTGACTGCAAAACTATTTTTTATGTCAATTATTTAAAAAGATATGAGATTTCACAGATGTTTACATATTTTTTTTACACTGCCGGAAGGGCATTTTTTAGACCATATTACCTTTAGGCACCCCTTTTTGATCTCGATTAAGAAAGGACATGTTTTTCATTTACACCGTCAATATTCAGTTGTTTGTTAGAGGTTAGGGTTAGGGGTTAGTTTTATAATTTTTTAAAAATATCTAAAAATCATATGTTAACAAACAACCGGATATTTACAGTGTAAATGAAAAACATGACCTTTCTTAATTGAGATCAAAAAGGGGTGCCTAAAGGTCATATGGTCCCATTTTTTTTTTTTTGCTAGTACTTTGTTATGGTAATTTACCAAGCATGCATGAACACTTCCAGCTATAAATAGCAGCAGGTACTGCTCTTAGGCAAGAGCCAATATTCCAGCGGTCTGCTCGGACAGTTGATTGACCGCCTCGTGGGTAACCTTCTCATTTGTATATGTTTGTACTACTGTTCTTTGTTAATATATTTGTTTAACACATTTCCGCTCTTGTGTCTTTAATCTGGCCTCTAACAAGGCCACAACATACATATAATGACAAATTGGAACAAATTATTAAAAGCAGTTCATTCTGAAACTTACATGTGTCTAGCAAACCCTTTGTGCTTCCCTCAGGAAGAGACTTGTCATCCACCAAGACTGGTAGAGAAAGGAATGAGAACATTGATAATGGCACCGACGCCTAAGGTCAATGTGATATATAAGTGCAAGCAATTAGTTTTAACCATGATGGTACTGAGGATAATACTCATGAGAAAGCCGAAGCCCTGTGCAGGAAAAATCCGGTTCATTTGAGACAGTGTGGCATTCACCTGCCCAGCAAGATCCAACAGACTTGGTCCAAGAATACCATTGTCTAAGCCCTGCAATAAATAGAATAGAATGTCTCAGGAAGTTATTGTAATTCAAATAAATAAAAATATATGTTGAGAAAGAATGGAAATGAATCCAACAGTATGTGGAAATGTAATAAATAAAAGTGAAAAATTAGAAATGCGAGGATGATTTATTAATATTTCAAAAATAAAATGTTGACGTTAAAATGTTTTAATTCTTATGTACATTTAAAATATTTATCGATAATTGGCAGGATATGTGGATATATCACAGTATGATAATTTAATTATTAGAACGTTTGATATGTTTACTTAAGAGCTATTGCGAATAATTCAATAAGTAAAAAGTATAATCTTGATTTAAGTCTCTCTTACTCTTTTTCTTTCTTTTTTCCTTTTTTCATGTTTTCCTAATGTTCTATTATATCTATCTATCTATATATATTATTATATAGATAAAAGGTGGCTTACCGGTGAATATGGGCACGATCATTGGAGGTGCACAATCCATGGGTTAAGTCCGCGATAAAACAAATACAAAGTGCTCAATACAAAGTAGAGCAAATTTATTAAAGAAATGGATACAATAGAAACCTGGTGAAACTCGAGTAGGTTTCTATTGTATCCATTTCTTCAAATATATATAATATATATATGTGTGTGTGTGTGTGTGTGTGTATACAACAATGTATATATGTATACTTCAACATATGTATATATATATATATATATATATATATATATACTTCAACATATATATATATATATTTACCAACCCCTCCGCATGAGTAGGATGTGACACAAGGTCAATTTCTTAAGCAGAGTTCAACAGGTTTTCCTTCTCCTAGACCGGTTGTCTAACCAAGGTTAAAGAGCCCAGTCTGCCCTACTATTTATCCATAGCTGGAGGGAGAGTAGGATTCATACTTTTCCCAACAGTATTAGAGCTAAGTGAAATGCAATTACCATGTCCAGGATTTGAACTCAGGGTGACGAGTCCATTTCCCATGACTTTAACCATTACACCACGCGCTTCCATTGTATATATATATATGTGTGTGAGTATACAGATATTAAGCATGAAAATGTGTGTGTGTATATATATATATATATATATATATATATATATATATTAGAAAGGAAGGAAAAACTCAACACTGTAATTCCATAATAAATTTATTTTGGGGGAGCTATATTAAATCAACTTAGATTTATAAAGGCCCCAATTTTGGTCGAAATAAATTTATTATGGAATTACGGTGTTGAGTTTTTCCTTCCTTTCTAAGATAAATATTGCTCTGTATATAATCTAAAAAGTTTATTATACATTGAGCTCTCTTTAGTGATTTAAAGATTCACTGTATTTATACATACTGGATCCTACAATAGTAATACAGTGTATCTTAGAAATCACATATAGAATCATCCCTTCTACCAAGTTTTGGATACCTTTCATCTCTCTCTTTCTCTCTCTCTCTCTCTCTCTCTCTATATATATATATATATATATATATATATATATATATATGAGAAGTAAATACACAAGCGATGTGTTTATGATATGGCTTTTTTTTTCTTTTTTTTTTAGCCGACAATTTTTGGGAGAATAGGTGCTTAATTGAAGTTGTACCTAATTTTGAAAGTTAATTAATTAATAATTAGGTATGCCGCCTAATTAATTAATTATTAATTAATTAACTTTCAAAATTAGGTACGACTTGAATTAAGCACATATTCTCCCCAATATATATATATATATATATATATATATATATATAAATTTAAAGGTAAAGGTGTTCTTAATCTGTAAAATATATGCACAAAAATGCAAAGCAATATCACAATATATTTCAAGTATAAGAAAATAACATAAGATACAAACTCATGACTCATGTTTTTTTGGGGGGTGAAACTCAGAATAATGAGTTTTTATCCCGTTTTATTATCGCATACTTGAAAAAATATGGTAACAATTTTTGATAAAGAATAATTAATCAAAGTAATTAATAAAAAAAATGTTAATATTACCTTTAGTCTGGTAGATAAGAAGGTGGAATGTCAAAAAAATTGTTACCAAGCTAAATTTTGAATTTTTTGAAAGCTTAGGGCATCCTCTTTTGAAATCTGAAAACTACTGTTTTTGACCCCCTGGGTAAATTTTTTTATTGGCGGGGGTGGTGTTGATGGTGGTATGCAAACCAGATCTACTCCCCTAGGTTAAGATTCTGAGTGTCTGTTATTTTGGGGATATAACTGAAATAAGTCTAAGGGACATAACTCTCTTTTTTTTTCTTTTTTTTTCCCTTTTTTACAAAGATTTAAAAAAATTACTTACGAACCAGATTGATATTGAAGATAATACTTACGATTAAACAAAATGACCAAGTCAGCCACAATAGCTGTACGAATTTAGTCTTCTGGATCGGCTCCATGGTTTGAATTTAGTAACAATTACTTTATGGTATTCACTTTTTTTGTTTCTTTTTTGAATTATCTGAAAAACAAACCAGTAACATATTAAAGTAATGTGAACATTACCTACATAAATGAGAGTAACCTCCCTTCGTTTATTTCACTTTGAGGAAGCCATGTGTTTTGGTCGGCCATTTTCATTTCACCGTAATCAATACAACTGCATGTTTTAACATGAAAATATCATAAAATGTGTTCTTAATAACAATTAAATAATGCACAAGCACAGTTAAGAACACATCTTATGATATTTTTCGTGTTAAAACATGCAGTTGTATTGATTTGAACAAATTTGTATTTTCAGTATAAATTTACAGTGAAATGAAAATGGCCGACCAAAACATATGGCTTCCTCAAAGTGAAATAAACAAAGGGAGGTTACTTTCATTTATGTAGTTAATGTTCAGATTACCCAAATTAACGTGACATGAAAATGAATTTTCTTTTGTTTGTTTAAAAAACCTTAACTATTTGTACATGATAATTGGATATACCTTCAAGTCATGATACCCAAGGAAAATATTTCATTGAAAATCTATGCAAAATCACACAACAAAAGTAAATTACAGCAATTTTCTATTTTACAACTACTAATAGGTAACTCCCTATTTTAAAAATCTTATAATTTATTTCTGAATCATTATTTTTACAAAAAAAATGGAACCATATTACCTTTAGGCACCCCTTTTTGATCTCGATTAAGAAAGGACATGTTTTTCATTTACACCGTCAATATCCGGTTGTTTGTTAAGGGTTAGAGTTAGGGGTTAGTTTTATAATTTTTTTTTAAATCTAAAAATTGTCAGTTAAAACAACTGGATATTGATGGTGTAAATGAAAAACATGTCCTTTCTTAATCGAGATCAAAAAGGGGTGCCTAAAGGTCATATGGTTCAAAAAATGAATAAGAAAAGAATACACATAACATGGAGTTTTTAAAAAAATTCTATATGAGCACCAGCATTCACCTCCAGTCTTTTAAGCCATTCAGGAATCACATCAACTGATCTTCCTAGGAACTCTTGTAGAATGGCAGAAATACATTCTTCAAGTTCTTCCAAAGTTGTCGGTTTCATAGAGCAGATTTGCTCCTTCAACCAACCCTAAAGAAAAAAGTTGCAGGTCATTAAATTAGCTATGAGTTAACACTTTGCTAATTCTTATACCATCAATAGGTCACTCTGTTGACTTTACTTACTATTACTATTAAAATAATATCTGGTACTCTTCACGGAGTTCTGTCCCATCCGCCTGCCTCAAAAACCGCTAGCCGGTGGCTGCTGAAAAAAAAAAACACCAGCTACGATTGAAGTCCATAGCTGAAGCGGTGTCACTTGAAATAAAACAACAAAAAAACAACCAACTTAGGGTGTTTTTCCCGAAAACCCAACCCCAACCCTAACCCTAAACCCTAACCCTAACCCTAAACCTCCCGAATTAAAATTAACAGTTTTTATTACAAAATTTGTGGGTTCTGTTTTTTTCTGGGTCACCCTGTATACAGGGTGACCCAGAAAAAACAGAGCCCAAATTATTTATTTATTTTCCCATTAAACTAACCCTAAAGCCCAACCCCAACCCCAACCCCAACCCTAACCCCAACCCTAGTTTTTTTTCAAGTGACACCACTTCAGCCAGGGACTTCTTCAATTGTAGTTGGTGTTTTTTTTTTCAGCGTCCACCAGCTAGCGGTTTTTGAGGCAGGAGGCTGAGACGGAACTCCGCGAATATACTCTAATATCTTTGAACAGAATTTAAACAGTTTATACTAGAATTGGAGAGTATTTTCCGATCAACCTAATACTTTGATCTTATTTTTGTTTTCCTTTTTTTAAACACTTGACATCAAAGGATTCAGGTTGTGTCATCGACTGACATAAAAGGAATAATAAATCAATAATTGCTGTGGTGATTTAGCTGATAATAAGATCCCTAAAAATAGATGGTCAGATCACTAACATATGAATCAGTATGTGCCCAAAACAAACTTAAGAAAAAAAAGAAAGTTATAATTAAATGGAGGTCTTTTTATCTTCTTTTTTTTATATGATGCATAATGAATGGTTTTATACTGAGTATGAATTACTTCGGTCAATTAAGTTCAAAGGAAATAGTTTTATTATTTTTACTATTGATTACAAGATAAGACTGAAATTTATCTCTCTGCAGGAATTTAAAAAAAAAAAAAAAAAAAAAAAACATATCTTAGATTTACCTCAGTACACAATTAGGTATTTTTAAAAGTGATCTTCTCTTATTATAATGGAAATTCTGTGTTTGACTGTCTGTAACCGAAACTATATTCCTACTCAAGTCACAATTCCCTTAGTTATTTATGCCACATTCTCCATGATTTGATTTTTATTTAAACCTCAATTATTAATAAAATTGTTTTACATTATTAATACTGTTGACCATATCTACATACTAGGATATTTACCACGTACCCCACATGTACAGGTTTGGCACAAGGCCCTATTAATGTGGGACAACCCACAAGCTGAAACTCTTGGGTGGCGGGTGCAAAAAATGCGTTGATCCCATCAGCATTCCACCTCAAGGGGGCTGCCTCAGGCACTAGGCCTTTAAACCCAGTCTTGTCCATTTAAATCAAGGGAACAGGTGTTGCTTGGGGGGATGGCCCCCTTGGATCAACAATGTCAACTTCGGGTCTAGGACCGAAGCCACTGGACCCCCCCCCCACCACGGTCGAAACTGGAGTTTGACAAGTATTTGCTTCTCATCCCACTTATGAGGGCGTGACAGAAGGACATTTTTATATGAGCTCATATCTTTTATATGAATATTAGTTCATGAAAATTTACATGTCATAGAGTAGAGGCCCCATATCATAGATTGGAGGGGGGCATGAAATCCTAACAGTGGCCCTGACTATAGATAAACAAATACAGTAAGGAAAATTTAGTGCAATGCTATTCTAGTATGAAACTAAATTGATACAATTTGTATATAAAATAAATGTTACTGTTTTCAGGAACCCCAACAATAATAGGATTGTGGTACTTACTACTTGCATAAATCCCCAAATGGGTTAGTAGGGGCTCCTTAGCCTTAGTTGGCAACCCATCTAAGTCAAGGAAAGGTCTGACACAAAACCTCTGCTGCCTAGCAGCTTTACCCTATCCCAAGGAAAGGCTAGAGAAGTAAACCCCGAAAACAAATCAGAAGCCTAAGGTGGTGTGATGCTAAAATCCAGTGCTACCCAGCAACTCCTGCGACACTGCTGCTACCAAACTGCATTGATTCCTTACCTTGTGTAGAGAAGGGGGATTTGCTGCTTGGCAAACAGCCTATCCTCTATATGAATCCGCCCAGGCTATATAGTTAAAAAAAAAAAAAAATTTGGACACTACGCCATCGTCTCTTGTAGATGGAAGGATGCCAACAATATAAAATAAATGACACTGTAACATTAATAAACACTTTTTTAAGGGAGTCGTTTAAGTCATATAACAATGAATTGTGGATACCAAAATAGATCATTGAATAATGTTTTTTTGAACAATTAGAGGAAATGTTCATAATAAATTTTACAATAAATTTTGAATATATATATATATATATATATATATATATATATATATATATGTGTGTGTGTGTGTGTGTTATGGTAATTTACCATGCACGCATGAATTCTTCCAATCATAAATAGCAGCAGGTTCTGCACTTAAGCGAGAGTTAGTATTTCAGCAGACAGCCGATAAGACAGCCTCGCGTGTACCGACTCTTGGTATATGTTTGTACTACTGTTCTTTGTTAATATATTTGTTTAACTCATTTCCTGTCTTTGTGTCTTTATTCTGGCCCCTAACCAGGCCACAACAATATGTATATTATGTAACTTGATAAATCAAAACAAAAAAGTCTACAAAATAAATAAACAAAATGGGACCAAGTTACCTTTAAGCACCCCAGGGACGACCTGGATTCAGAAGGACATGTTTCACTTTGCACCGTAAACATCCGGTTGTTTGTCAGGTTTAGGGTTAGGGGTTAGGGTTAGGGTTTAGAGGTTAGGGTTAAGGCTAGCAGTTAGTTTTATAATTAAAAAGAAAAAATGCATAAAAAAATCGTCTGGTAACAAACAACCGGATGTTGACAGTGTAAAGCGAAACATGTCCCTCTGAATGCAGGTTGCCCCTGGGGTGCTTAAAGGTAACTTGGTCCAACAAAATAAATAAATAATTAAAAAATGAAGATATATACCTTAATCTTTCACTACCAAGTTTTTTAAAAAAAGAAGGTATAAGCAAAATTATGTGTTGAGTACGACATTTTAAAGATGAAAATGAAATTCAACTGAGAAACTGGTGTTTCAGTGGGAGTGAAAGGGTCAAGTAAAAAGATTTACCAGGTAATTATGGTAAAAAATGTGTTTATTATTCTAAATGTAAACATCAGAGTTCTTGTCTGTTTAACAAAAGAAAAACAAAAATTTTGGTATACACTTTACATTAGGTTTGTGCCTAACTTTTTGTCTACTTTTATTTTTCATTTTTTTTATTTTTTAATTCTTAAAATTTTTTTTTGACCATATGAACTTAAGGCACCCCTTTTTGATCTCCATTAAGAAAGGACATGTTTTTCATTTACACCATCAATATCCGATTGTTTTAACAGACGATTTTTAGATTTTTTTAAATTTTAAAACTAACCTCTAACCCTAACCCCTTACAAACAACCGGATATTGACAGTGTAAATGAAAAAATGACCAAATGAAACGAAATCAAAAAGGTAATATGGTCCAAATTTTTGTTGAATTTTTGTTAATTATTTTGTTATTTTTTTATTGATTTGTTTGTTATTTTTGTTATTTTTTTTTGTTTTTTTGTTGAATTTATTTTGTTATTTTTAAAAATTTTCTTATTCATTTTATTTTGCTGATTTTTTGTTAATTTTTTTGTTAATTTTCTTTGTTATTTTTTTAATAGTTTTTGCCGATTTTTTGTTTCATTTTCTTTTGTTGATTTAAAAAAAAAATTTTTTGTTAATGTTGAATATGATAATTATTATGCTATCAAAATACTTTCCTAAATAAACAATTTACCAGTGAAATATAAATTAATATAAATTAATCATCTCATTAGAATAACGAATAATAATAATTGGAAAAAACATATTTAAAAATTCACATGATAAAACCTTCTAATAATAGTAAAGACTTAATAAAAATATAAATTTCATTAATGCAATTTAATTTTAAGGGTTAAAATTTTAAGGAGAATTATTCTAAGAACTAAGAACTGAGTTAGTCGGACCATGTTACCTTTAGGCAACCCTTTGATCTCGATTAAGAAAGGACATGTTTTTCATTTACACTGTCAATATCTGGTTGTTTATTAGGGGTTAGGGTTAGGGGTTAGGGTTAGGGGTTAGTTTTATAATTAAAAAACCCTCTAAAAATTGTCTGTTAAAACAACCGGATATTGACGGTGTAAATGAAAAACATGTCCTTTCTTAATCGATATCAAAAAGGGGTGCCTAAAGGTAATATGGTCTAGTTAGTCTATAACTAAAAGAGGCATTTCAATGTAAATGTAATTTTGTTGAAGTGATAAACCTTATGACAGAGGAATATTGAAAATTTAAATTTAAGGGTTAAAATTTTAAGGAGAAACATTGTAGAAACTAATATATGTTCCCTTTTTTCTAAGCAGCCTTCTTTAAATGGATCTTGATATTAAAAAAAAAATCCAAAGAATACAAGGTGTGTCAAAAAAGTATCGAGATTGAACCTATATTTAGCAAGATAGAAATAAAGAATGAATGGAACGTTTTTTCAGAATACAAGGTGTGTCAAAAAAGTACCAAGTTTAAAGCTGTATTTACCAAGATAGAAATGAAGAATGAATGGAACGTTATCTTTTTTTCAGAATACAGGGTGTATCAAAAAAGTACCAAGTTTAAAGCTGTATTTACCAAGATAGAAATGAAGAATGAATGGAACGTTATTTTTTTTTCAGAATACAAGGTGTATCAAAAAAGTACCAAGTTTAAAGCTGTATTTACCAAGATAGAAATGAAGAATGAATGGAACGTTTTTTTTTTTTCAGAATACAAGGTGTATCAAAAAATACAAAAAAAATCCCAATACTTTTTTGACACACCTTGTATAATCTACCCCCAAGCTCACTTACCTCATTGGGTCCCGTTGTACCCTGGTTTAACACCTTCCCAGACAAAACACCCTGTCAATCCAATCCATCTTTAAAGTTAAACATGTTGAGTAAGGCCAAGACAGACGGAAAATGTCGCCTGACCTTTGCATTAGCTGAGATGAAGGCGGTGTCAGTAAGTGGTAGTGAAATCCGCCTTCCATATGAGGGTCTCTATCTTTGTAGATAATAGCAACATTGGCAGGTGATGACGACAAACTGTTGGTTACAGAGTTTCACCCCAGGTAATCGAAAGCTGTAATCATACTTTGTCACCTGACTAAAGTCAGACCCTACATTCATTAGTGAATATATTTTTGCCATTGAATACTTAACACATGCTCATTTCCTATCATGATAACAAACTTTGAGGCCCAGTTTTAAAAATGACAGAATCTTAGTCTTCCCTACTATTTACCTATAGCTGAAGGGAGAATAGTTGCATTAGTGTTACATAATCTATGCGGTTGCATAAGATTATTGTCAATAAAATTCTGAGGGGATGACCCCTTTCATACCATGGCCGAGTCCTTCTATGGAAAATTACAGAAGCCCGCCAAATATGTGAAGTTACGTGGGACCTTTTTCAGAGTCCCCAGTTTTCAGTTAGACATCAGGCAGAGAACTTGACCATTTTAGGTCCTGCCTCAAACTAGAACTCACGTGCGCTATGTTAGTCAGATATTTAGTTACATGAAATGTATAGTTAAGGAAATAAAAGTTTGTATAAGTAATATATTCTTGTGGTTGATGAATGTCTTGGTAACAAGAGTAAGAAATGAATCCAGGACGACCAGCCAGCAAGAACATAGCAAAAGAAAGTCCAGACCTTAGCAGATCCAAGACGCTAGACCAGACCAAGTCAAGATGTTAGAAGATAGAACCAAAGCCGGCCAGAAGAAAATACGACCAGAGATAAGAATTTAAGAAAGGGTATACAACATTAGTACCTTTCCCAAGGATATTAACGCTATGTAATATGCAAACCATGGCTGCACCACTTGGACCCTAACAAGGCGCCTTGAGAATAAGCTAGATGGGAGCTGCACAAGAATGTTGCGTGCGGTCTTGAACAAATCATGGAAACAGCACCCCACAAGGAAACAGCTATATGGCCACCTGCCCCCCATCGCACAAACCATCCGAGTGAGACGGACTAAGCATGCTGGACACTGCTGGAGAAGCAAGGATGAGCTCATAAGCTATGGAAGCCAACGCATGGACATGCTAACGTGGGCCACCACCAAGGATCTACATTGACCAACTATGCGAGGATGCTGGATGCAGCACAGAGGATCTCCCTGAGACAATGAATGATAGGGAGGGTTGGCAAGAGATTGTCATGGATATCCATGCTAATTGCGTGACATGATGATGATGATGATGATGATGAATATAAAAACAGCTTCGCCTCACAGTGTCCATTTCCTACGACAGTAACCATCACACCATGCACCTCAAACTAGACTGTTGACTCTTCATAGGGGATAAAAAATGTCTGTACGTTTTCACTATTTAATATATCAAATCTCTTTATATATCATCCCATTCCTATAATTCTATTTTGTTTTGTTGGGGTTTTTTTTGGGGGGGAGGATTTTTTTTTTTTTTTTTTTCCATTAAATCTAGTTTATTTTTTCTACGATGACATTTTCAATTCAAACCGTTGGTATTTTATTACTAGTATGTTTATATATATTTAAAATGGATTTTAAAATACGTGAATGAACTGACCAGATTTTGCACAGAGTCAGAGTAACAACCTCCTCTTCGGGACAGGGTCCAGTGGCCGAAGCCATTGGACCTGTGTTGTAAATTAACAGCATTGATCCTAGGGGGCCTTCCCCCCAGGCAACACCTACCCCCTTGATTTAAAGGGGCAGGGATGGGTTTATTGCTCAGTGCCTGAGCCCCTCCCCCCACCGAGGAAGAATGCCAATGGGATCAAGGCATTTTATGAACCTACCATCCCATGAGCTTCAGCTCGTGGGTGGTCCCACATTAAAAGACCTTGTGTCATACCTACATACGTGGGATGCGAGGTAAACATTTAGCACAGATTTAGTTTAGGATTTTACAAACTTTTCAAGATGGATGGATATTTCCCTTCACCAATTTTTTGTATGTTGGCATTGCTGATTTTTCATAAATTCTTAAAGCTGAATTTTAAATTTCAGATTATTAATTATTGAATTTTGAATTTACATTTTTAGTGGTCAAATCTTATCTACTCATAAGGTATACATTCAACTATCTCTCTCTCTCTCTCTGGCTATGGGCAGATCTGTCAGCTGGGGCTGTAGTATATGCCAACTGCATTCTACAGAGAGGTGAGACCCTTCCTCCCCAAATAGAGCCACCTGATGGCCGTGGGTGGTGACCTATGATGCTTAAGGATGGAACCCCAGTGGCTGAGCAATCTGAGCAGTCCATGACATCCAACAACCCACTTTGATCCTTACTTAGTCTCGACGGTCGGTCGGAGAGGACTCTTACGATCAATCAGCTGGTCATGTCAAGCCCTAGCACTATATGATTGTCCCAACCCTATTGTCCTTATGACAACCCCCCAACTCTTTTTATCATATGGGCGCTAGAAGGCGGTGCCTGAGAGTCTTCATGTCTTGGGTATGACATTAAACTCTAACTGATGGTGAGGTTCCAGTTCTGGAGGTCTGGGGAATGTGGAGTACCCCTTCCTCACCATTATTCCCAAGTCCACTCTGACCCGGAGTGGTAGTACCTGTTAGTGTTCCATCTATGCTTTAAATAAAAAATTTGTTTACAAAAAAAATTGAGTTTTAAACAATTTTTTTCCAAACTATCACTGCAAATCTTTCAAAACTTTGCCAGCATTAAATGACCCACTGTGGCTGAAATGCCATAAAACAAAACAAACAAAACAAACAAACAAACTTTTCAAGATAGATGTATATTTTACATCACTTTTTTGTATGCTGGAGTTGCCGATTTTGATAAATTCTTAAAGATGAATTTTAAATTTCAGATCATCAATTATTAGATTTTGAATTTACATTTTTAGTTGTTAGATTTTATCTACTCATAAGGTATACATTCAACTATCTCTCTCTTTGGCTATGGGCAGACCTGTCAGCTGGGGCTGTAGTATATGCCAACTGCACCTCTACAGAGAGGTGAGACCCTTTCCCCCAATGAGGCCACCTATTGATCATAGATGGCAACCTGTTATACGAACTACTTTCATTTTTAAAAATTGCAAATAATTTTTTTAAGTTTGTTTCATTATCATAATAACCGCATAAGCATTTCATATTGTTTGTTGTTTGTTTTTTTAATAATGGAATAATTTTTTGTTTTTCTTAAAATATTTCTTGATAATAATTGTCTTGCATTGTATTTTCTTAACAATTTCATCAATTCTTAATTAATTTTGTTTCGAGATTTATTCAGTAATGAATGTAATCCTTTTCTTAAACATTTTATGGACGATATGACCTTAAGGCACCCCTTTTGTGATTTCGATTCGTGGGGACATTTTTTCCATTTACACTGTCAAAATCCGGTTAATTGTTTACAGATCATTTTTAGAGTTTTAAAAAAAATTATAAAACTAACCCCTAACCCTAACCCTAACCCCTAACCCTAATCCTAACCCTAACCCTAACCCCTTACAAACAACCGGTTTTTTACGGTGTAAATGAGAAAAGTGTCCCCACGAGTCAAGATTGCAGAAGGGGTGCCTTAAGCTCATATGGTCCCATTTTATCTTAAAAATCTGTGAAGAAATATATAATCTAGTTTTAAATTTGGCCCTTACTTAGGTTAAACGGACAGTCTAAGAGACCTTCTTTGATCAGTCGTCTGGTCACGTCGACCTCTAGCACCTATACAATTGTCCCGACCCTATTACTTTTATGGCAAACTTCCATCCCTTTTATGATATATGTGCCAAAAAGTGGTTACTGAGGGTCTTAGTGTCTTGGGTGTGACATTAAAGTGCATCTGGTGGTGAGGTTCTAATTCTAGAGCTCTGGGGAGTGTGGAGTACCCTTTCAGTGCCATTATTCCCACAAAAAAAGCAGCTGTATGGCCACTTACCTCCTATCACACAAACCACCCAAGCAAGGTGAATAAGACCTGCTGGACACTGCTGGAGAAGCAAGGACGAACTCATAAGTGATGTTCTCCTGTGGACACCTACACACTGGGTTCACTGGTTAACTACTTACCTAATTTTGTCAGTTGAAGATAGTACCACATACCATTGAGAATGGTTATTCATTGTATTTCTGTATATTATCTGTGGCGAGAGAAGAGACTTGACTTGTGGAGAGAAGCAGGTAAGGACTTGTCTTGCATATAGGTCAATGATTTAGGTGAGATGCTATACTAGAACGATGTCTGTTGTATAGGGCCAAATTCAAGTTGTAGTCGTAGTCACCATTAGTAGTAATAATAGTTATTAGTTCAAACAACACACGTAGGTTGTATAGTCGCAGGGGGCAGTTTATTTCTTCCATGCTCGTGGGTTTTTTTTCAGAGAGAAGGAAGAATAGAGAGAAAGGGAGAGAGAGGTATGGTCAAATTACTGTCATAAATCATGTTCGCTACTACTATATCAAACCCATAGGGGAACCAGGAAGGCCCCACCTGCTTCTCACGAGACCTGACCGAAAAGAGAACAATTTTCTTCTTCCGTTTCTCGTCCCGGCGTCACATCCGTTTCCGGTCAAAACCCGGAACTTCCGTTTTTATCTTTAAATCTATTTCCAGGGTCATTTCTCGGTCAATTACTGTTACCCTGTTGTGTGTTTACTCTTCCAAACTTTAACCTTTGTTCTTTTTCCCCTCTCTCTCCAGAAATCCGACCACCGTTTTATTTTTCAATTCCGAATTCCCGGTAGACCATAATAATTATGCTACAATGGCCAAAAAAGAATATTTATTGCTTTCCTTTGCCGCAGAGAAAAAAATGGCTTGCCTACCAGGAAACTGGATGTAACAAAAACACTTTATATGATTAGTTGCTCATGCTGATTGGTCTGACCAACCAATCAGAAACGAGCCATAGCAATATAAACACAGTGTCACCTGAAACTGGATGTAACAAAAAAGAGGTTTGTGAGAGAAGACTAGTCCATTTATATGATTAGTTGATCATACTGATTGGTCTGACCAACCAATCAGAAACGAGTCATGGCAATATAAACACAGTGTCACCTGAAACTGGATGTAAAAAAAAGAGGTTTGTGAGAGGAGACTAGTCCATTTATATGATTAGTTGATCATACTGATTGGTCTGACCAACCAATCAGAAACGAGCCATAGCAATATAAACACAGTGTCACCTGAAACTGGATGTAACAAAAAAGAGGTTTGTGAGAGAAGACTAGTCCATTTATATGATTAGTTGATCATACTGATTGGTCTGACCAACCAATCAGAAACGAGTCATAGCAATATAAATGCAGTGTCACCTGAAACTGGATGTAACAAAAAAGAGGTTTGTGAGAGAAGACTAGTCCATTTATATGATTAGTTGATCATACTGATTGGTCTGACCAACCAATCAGAAATGAGCCATGGCAATATAAACACAGTGTCACCTGAAACTGGATGTAACAAAAAAGTGGTTTGTGAGAGAAGACTAGTCCATTTATATGATTAGTTGCTCATGCTGATTGATCTGACCAACCAATCAGAAATGAGCCATAGCAATATAAACACAGTGTCACCTGAAACTGGATGTAACAAAAAAGAGATTTGTGAGAGAAGACTAGTCCATTTATATGATTAGTTGATCATGCTGATTGGTCTGACCAACCAATCAGAAACGAGCCACGGCAATATAAATGCAGTGTCACCTGAGACAGGGATTGCAGTGTGACTTTGAATCAAGACAGTGCTAGTGACAAGTGACAAATGTGTGGATAATATCCAAGGAAGAAATTGTGTGGCCGCCAAAAACAATATTATCTTAATGACACTCATGGTTGAGAAGCCAGTCATGCAGGGATATGTTAAAGAGAATGTTAGATTGATTTGGTTTCTTTGTTTAATGGTATATCAACCTTCATGGGTTATTTAAGGCCAAATCCATCCTTGTTGAAGAACAGTAAAGTAAAAGTAAGTAAAGTCGTCGGGGTGGCCTAAAGTCGGTATCAGCCAGTCAGTGAGGGAGTCTATCCCCTTTTCAATAGCGCTAGACCAAGGAGATTGTATTTAGCATCTGAGGTGGAGCGCCACACCTACCATCAGCTCCTTACTTTACCGCACAGATCCCTGTGCTACTCATACGCTGAGTTGGCGAGGACTGGTATCGAACTAGGAACCTTGTGGTTTCTAGCCGAATGCTCTACTGACGGAGCTAATGGTACTATTTAACTCATAACTGGGGGGGGGGGATGTAAGTGGGTTCATACCATTCCCAAGTGTATTAGTCTAAAAGTAAATGTAATACTGAGACTGGAGTGCAAGCTTGCTTACTACAATGCTGCAGTCCAGCATGTTAGCTATCCCTTAAGGGCTGGCTTAGCTCAGTTGGTAGAGTGTCCGGCTGGGAACCTTGAGGTTCCTGGTTCAATTTCAGCCCTTGCCAACTCAGTGTATGAGTAGCACAGGGATCTGTGTGGTAAAGTGAGGAGCTGATGGTAGTTTTGGTGCTCCACCTCGGACGCTAAAAAAGAATCTTCTTGGTCTAACACTAGTAAAAAGGAGATAGACTCCCTCGTTGTCTGGTTGATACTGACCTTAGGCCACCCTGACGACTTACTTGCTTATGTTAGCTATTATGCCATGGGACTACTACCCCCCATCTGCACCGAATTGATAGACAAGCTTCTATAGCAGTTGTATCATTTTCAGGATATTCCTCTTTTAATTTTAACCAAAGTTAATCAAGAGATGTAGTTGTTGGGATCATCTTCCTTACTTGCTACGGTTTGCCGTGAGGCGGCATTGCAATCAGAATATATAAAGGAGTGCTGCCAAAACCAAACTCTCTCTCTCTTTCTCCTGGACTCTCCAGCACTCAGAACTAGACACAAGTTGTGTCACTGTCCATTTAGACTGAGGGGGCACTCTTTTATCCGCATACCTGTTATGCAAGACTTTCTACCCAGTAAGTGGCAACCTTTATTCTTCATTTTATCTATCCTCTTTTATATTGGACATTGCTTAGACAATAAAGTCTATTTGTTATAACTCTTTGTCAGGATTTGTTCAATGTATATGTTCTGTGTTGGGTTACCCTCATTTGGATAACCTAATGTATTATAATAAATGGGTGTTAGCTACTGAGTTAACACCTGGCTATTTCTTATATAGTTTTTAAAAAATCCTCCTCCATCCTTTGACAACAGCCAACTTGAATAACAGGGATGGCCAGTACTTTAAAAAGAAATGGTCAAGTCTGGGAATGCAAGTTTTAATTTCACCATTGCTATTTTCTACAATATTCAAGGACTCTTTGTTATTCAGACATTTCTATATGTTCCTCAAACATGTTTGACTCTTTTATATGCTTGGGAAGGAACTTGGTTCCCTCTTTGAGATTTGTTGAATTAAATGTTATATAGTATCAGTTGACTTGTCTTTATTTTCCTACCGAATATTCTGTGTTGGGTTACTCTCTTTTAGATAACCTAATGCATTATGAGAATGGTAGTTAACTCTCTCACTTTTTTTTCTTTCTTTTTTTCATTTTTTCATTATGTACCATCAAAACAGATTAATGTTATGTTAGAATTTGGCGGATAAGCAACACCAGATAATCAGGATTTACAATTTTTGCATTTTATCTTGGATGATTTGGACGGTCTCATTTTTAACCAGAGGGTGTTGCAAGATGATAATGGTTGTACAATTAAGGAACACAAGTATTAATATATAGATAATAAAGTGTTTTTTTAAATTTTTAATATAAACTTTAATTTTTGGCAAAAATGATGACACAAAAAACAACAAAAAAACAAACAGTAAACAAACATGATCCAATTGTTTTATAAATAAATAAATTTGAATATACATTTTTTTAAAAAGAAGAAAACATGAAACTTATTTCCTAATTGCTTGATTTTCTTTTTAGGTCTATGTTCATATGAATTCAGGCAAAAAAATTCACAGGAAAATGAATCTTAAAGCAAAAGTGTTTACTTGGTAAATCTCTTACGTCTCACTTGAATTAAAAACATATTTCTCTACAAAACTTAACCCTATACGGCTACCATGAATTAATTGTGACTTTTTTCCTAATTGGACTTTTT
This sequence comes from Doryteuthis pealeii, assembly GCA_023376005.1. NCBI lineage: Eukaryota > Metazoa > Mollusca > Cephalopoda > Myopsida > Loliginidae > Doryteuthis > Doryteuthis pealeii. The sequence goes on from CM042153.1 coordinate 76,880,005, forward strand.
TCTGTTACTTTTTTTCCTATGGCTTTATTACTGGCTATGATAATAATAAAATTGAAGTGGGTGGGGGACATGGTCTGGATGATTTGACATGGAATTATTCAGGGATTGACATTTTCTCGATTCGTTTAGCCTTACATTTGAACATATATGCCCACCTAAATTCATTAATTATTAACTAATTAATTTTCAAAAATTAGGTATGACTTCAATTAAGCACATATCCTCCAAAAATTGTCAGCTTAAAGCCATATAAAAAAATAAACACGTTTGTTTGTTTATTTAACCTCATATATATATATATATATCAATAGAATCTAGCAGGCTCTATAATTACAATTTTTAATAAAATTAATTTCAGTCTAAGCTCCTAAATCCAACACACACATACACACATATTAACGTATATGAACAAGGCACGTATGCAAACAGAACACACACACACAAATAACACACACACACACACACACACACTATGGCTTTATTACTAGCCATGGTTTATACACTTATATAAAAATCAATCTAAGTTAAAAAATTTTTTAAAAGTCACAGGAAAATGAACAACTCTTTAACCAAGAGTGTTTCCTCAATAAGCCTCTTTCGTCTCACTCAAATTAAAACCAGATTTCTCTACAAAACTTAACCCTGATCCTATAACCAGTCACCCTACATCAATTGTGACTTTTTTCTGTGACTTTATTACAGGCCATGGTGAAAACATTCATTATAATAATGAATCTAAGTAAAAAAAGTAAAAGTCACAGAAAGCAATAAAGGAATTTTAAACCAAAAAGTCTTTATTTGATAAATCCCTTATGTCTCACTCAAATTAAAAAACATATTTCTCTACTCTTTACTCTCGCTCTAACCGGTCATCATAAATTAATTGTGACTTTTTTCTGTGACCCAAATTGTGACTTTTTCTCCTATGACTTTATTACTGGCCACGGTTCATAAATTTTTCTCTGAATTTTTGAGATGAGGCTTGATAATTAGTATTATTTGGATTATTCGGACTATTGTCCTCATCTCCATTGTTATCTGTACAACATTTCAGACAATGTGCCCTCCAACCTATACGGTAGATTTCAGTTGGATAAACCCAACTGACTCCCAGAGAGGCGCGAATCTCACACGCCATGAGAAAAGCGTAACTAGTTAGATTTAGTTTCAACCTGACATGGGAGCAGAGAGCATGTGTATCTCTCTGCTGAGGTTGTTAACTCCCCACGCGGAAGAACATGGGTTTAATAAATCTTGATCAAGGAAAAAAGTCTTGTGGTTTAATTAATTGCATGACTAAAAAGTTAGCCCTTAGAAGAAGCAGTTAGAAGAACATAGCAACTAGTAGATGATAAGATGACAATCATAGCCGAAGCAGTAAAGAAGAAATGAAGTCTCAAATCTCCGTCTCTGTCTCTGTCTCTCTATCAACCAAGATTCCTCTCTCGATTGTATACCCGATGTTGGCTATACAACAGTCTGTCACAGTTTTTGGTAATTTATGAGGAAGTGCGTCCCGGTCTCCTGCCTCAAGAGTTGCTGCCCGGTGACTATTAAAATAACAACCCAGCTCAGTCTATTCAAAACTATCTATCTATCTATCTCAATTTGTTCATATTTATCTATATTACTTTAAATACTAAGATTTTTTTTTATTCATGTTTGTTTAAAGTCTTGTTTTTAGTTTAAATAAACAAGAATTACAACAAAAAAAGAAGCGACCCCCCCCCAATACATTTACTTGTCGAAAATATCTATCTCCATTTGGTTGTATCTATATTATTTTGTTTGTTTATCTATCTATTTATCCAGTCTATTCAAAACTATATATCCATCTTCATATCTAAACAAGAATTACGACAAATTACGATAAATAAACAAGAATTACGACGAGCTGGGGTTGTTATTTTGATATTCACCGGATAGCGGTTTTTGAGGCGGGGACGCACTTCCTCATAAATTACCCAGTTTTTTAATTACTTTTTTTTTTTTTGGTAAATAAAGGTTTTTTTTTCTAGTAACAGCCTATTGACTGAATTTAGATTTAACACTGTAACTGGAAATTTTAGGAGAAGAAAAAAGAAAAAAAAAAGGAAGAGGAAAAAGAAATAAGAAGAGAAATTATAACCACACAAAGAAAAACGTAAGCACATACATTTTGATATGCACCTCTGAAGATGAAGTTTCTACTTCGAAATCGATAAGACAAAAATAACATCTTTTTGTTTTTATTTTTTTATACGCATTGTAATTGGCCTTCAAATTATTAATATATTATAACATACTTAACAATGCTTCAAGCAAATTACCAATTACTTAAATTAATATATATCTAGTATTAAGGAGTTAGTACAAATTAATAAGTAAAGTAGGCGGTGTGGCCTATTGTCAGTATCTGCCGGACAGCAAGGGAGTCTATCCTCTTTTCCCTAGCGCTAGACTAGGGAGAGTATTTTTGTATCTGAGGTGGGGTGCCACACTTACTGTCCACTCCCCACTTTACCACACATATCAAAACTGTGCAACTCCAACACTGAGTTGGCCAGGGCCGACATCCAACCCAGAAGTGTGTTGTTCCACGGCAAATGTTCTACTGACTGAAGTAATGATAGTCTAAAGCAGTCGTTCTTAACACCTTATTTTTACCTATGGATCCCATAGTTATTATTCGATGTTTAAAAATCCTATTGTATTCTTAGGATTAAATATTTTTGTTTGCCTGGAATGCCCAAAAAGTTATATGGTCCCCGGGGTGGGGGTGGGTGCAATATGGCCCCCGATTGGGAAACACCGGTCTAAAACACCTAGATAAACTTTAACCTACCAGATACCTCATTTTGAATAAAACTGGGAGTTGTTTTTTTTTTTTTGAAGGGTGGGGTTTGACACCCACAAGAGAAGAAATTCCAGTTTTCGAGCCAACCTGAATAATCTCCCTTCCTCTTAACAAAACTCTGTATTTGCCTTGGGATTCTAGATAAAATATGATTGGTTCGTTGGGTTAGTTTGGTGTTTTCTGCATTTGTATTTTCTTAGTGGTTCAACTATATACATGTCTCATATTAGATGCAAAAATTGTAATTGTCTAGCGACTGCCCTGTGCCTGATTTCTTATAAGACTGGATTGGACTAACCCCTCTTCTTGTGCTGGGGTTGGGGGTGTCTTCTTTTAATGAAAACATTTTGTTGTTTTGGTGTATGTTTATTTCAACCAGTTTTTTTAAATTTTTTCTTGGGGTTTGGGTCATTTTTCCCAGATTTTTTTTTTTTTACAATTCCAACATTACTGTTTTTTATGTATATGTGTTTTAAATAGTTTTCCTGGTTGCATTTTTTTTTTTTTCTTAGGGGAGGGTCATTTTTCCTTTTTTTTTTTTAACCAACCTTACCCTGTTTTTGATGTATGTGTTTTCAAAGAGTTTTCCAGTTTTAATTTTAATTTTTTGTCTTGGTGCTAGGGACATTTTCCCTCTTTTTTTGTTTTTTTGTTTTCTTCAATCCGAACATTACCATTATTAATGTATGTGCGTTTCAAACATTTTTCCAGTTTTTAATCTTTTTCTGATGGTGAGGATCATTTTCCCTCTTTTTTTTTTTTTTTTTTTACAATTCCAAAATTACCCTGTTTTTATGTGTGTGTGTTTTAAACAGTTTTCATAGTTGCAATTTTTTCTTGAGGGAGGGTCATTTTACCCCCTCTTTTTTTTTGTAATCCCAGGATTATTCTGTTTTAATATATGTGATTTGTTTCAAAATTTTTTTCCATTTATTTCTTACTTTTTAAATTTGGTAACAGTCATCTTCCCTTTTATGTTTTTTTTTTATAAGGGATTTTCTTTTTCCTTCTGGATATCTTGTTGGTAGTTTTCTGCATTCATATTTTCTGGGTGGCTCAGCTATTGACAGATGTCTCCGTCTACTATCCTGTGCCTTCCTTCTTATAAAGGTGGGTTGGTCCATCCCACTTCTTGTGATAGAGGTGGTCTGATACAGTATAGTTGGGATTTTAAGAAAGAACTTTGATGACATTGAAAAAAGAATGGAATAACTAGGGAGGCTTTAGTAGAGCAACATGCTTTAGTCAAATGATTTGTATCATACACATATGCATGTACATGCACACATACATGTATATCATTACTGTACACTATTCATGTTCCTGACATTAGTACATTATTCTATGTACTATACAGGAACCTTTAATGAGTTGTGGTACACTTGAGCACAGTACACAATAAATTTCATTATTATTATTATGATAAATATAGGATTGGAACGAAAGTCTTGTCTGATACAAAGTACCATCTTTTTAACCAATAAAGAAACATGTAAATTGAGAAATATGTAAACAAAAACTATTTTCAACATTTTAGAGACACTGACGAATGATGTTTTGTTTATATCTGATATATCCAGGTAAGGGATATATTAGTAGAAGTAGTAGTGTGGTACACCGAGCAGGTAAGCAATAAGCTGGTGCGACGTCGTGAGGGGGAACCCAGGTATATGCATATTCATTACATCAATATTTCTCAATTTACAGGTTGTCTTATTGGTTAAATAAATGGTACTTTGTATCGGACAAGACTTTCGTTCCAATCCTATATGTCTTCTTCAAAAAGTCTTTGTTTGAAAGAAACTAACAAGCTTTGAAGAATCCCCCAAATTTGACTTCAACTTCAATCAAAATCTTAAATCTATTTGCTTAAAACAATGTCTGAGTTTGAGAAACTTCCTTCATTTTTGTTCTGCCTTTCTTGCCTGTAATGTTTATAAATACTCATGCAGATAAAAAGACTTGTTTCCACGATACTAACACCAAACACAAAATACATCAGACTGTTTTTTCCACCTTCAGTGAATGTCAGTGCTTCAGTATACGGTACAATAAGCTCTCCAAAGGCGTTGGCTATCAAACTGGTCGAGAGGATGACAACATCAAGTTCCATGAAGGTGCTGACCCAGGCGATCACTGATGGTAAAAAGGAAGACTGGAAGAACCCATAACCGCTTGTGCCGACCCAAAGAAGGATTTCTATTTCCTGTGCCTGGTGGATAAGCAAGATGGCAGCAAAGAAGACCAAACCAACAAAATTAATTCTTAGAAGAATTTCTAAATTCAGGAAACTAGAAAGGATCATATTAAAGATTCTCCCAAAGAGCAGAAAACCCCAGAAAAGTGCCGTCATATAAGTCATGATGCTTTTGCTAAGCGATGACGGTTCCGAGGTACCGTACAGGGTGAGGACGTGGCTGTAGCCAATGACACTGCCAAAAACAGGAATGTGAAACAGGAACAAAAGGAGGATCAGGATCCACCTGTCCTTCAATCCGGAGAAACTCGATGTCTTCTTTTCAGCTATAATGTTGTAGTCCTCGATGATCGTCTCTGAACAATTATTGGAGAGGGCGTAGGCAAAGAAAGCAAACATAGGCGGCACTAGTACCAATGCCGTTAGGCTGTAAGGAACGATGATTTGTGTGGGTGTCTGTATACAGGTGTCCACCGTACAGTTACTGATTGATGTCACGTTTGAATTTGGTTTGATTATCAATTGACTCAGGAAAGGTTGCACGACAAATGGGATGAGAAAAGATGACAGGGATGCTGATATGGGAATAATCAACATGTACCAGCCGTGTTGTTTCGGAAAGAGACGGAGACAAAGGGTGTAGACAACTGAAAGAGAAATTAAAGTGAGATAATTCTTATTCATTCAGTAGACAATTGGGGGTTTCTATATTATATGAATACAGATGTATTATATGGGTAATTCCATATCGAATCATCCAGAAAAAAGTAAAATTGTCATCCACCCCCTTCAATTTTTTTTGAAATTTTGTACAGGTGTGGACAATGTTAAAGTTAAACATTCCCCAAAATTTGAGCTTCCAATTCCAAGAATTGGCAGTTATGTTGATTTTTTGTAATCTGTTTTTGTCTGTAAAATGAGTTCTAGAGGTTCCTTACTCCTAATAATTGGCTTATAAAAGCATTTTTGCCAGAGGAATCCAAAATTCTATCTAAAAAGTCTGAAAGTTAACCAATTTTAAGTTATTGATGATTTTTTAAATTTTTTCCAAGGAAGATCAATATCCCAATGTGGAAAATTAAAAATCGACATAACTTTGCCGATTCTTGGAATTGGAAACTTAAATTTTGGGGATTGTCTAACTCTCAGATAGTCTGCACATGTACAAAATTTCAGAAAAATTGAAGTGGGTGGGTGACATGGTCTGGATGATTTGACATGGAATTACCAACACACACACATATATATATATATATATATATATATATGTGTGTGTGTGGGAGTAAAATGAGGAAATTAATCTGACAGTATGTGGAAAAATATAGAATAAACACGGGATGTTACAATGGATGGAAAATTATTAGACGTATTGTTGATGTTCGAACATTTCGGTTTATATAGAAACCTTCTTCAGGACAATATAAAAACTAGTCAACGACATTTTCAAAACTCAATGCATTCAAAACATCAAGGTCTCTTTATAAACTGAAATGTTCGAACATCGACAGTATGACTATTAAATTTCCATCCATTGTAACATACCATGTTTATTCTACATTTCTCCATATATATATATATATATATATATTTGATGAGTATATATTTATCTATATCATATGAATATAGATGTATCATTCATATATATATATATATATATATATATATATATATATAATATACATATATATATATACATATATATATATATGATACACATATAAAGTATACCAAAAAAGATGAATTTATTATGATGTTTATGTTGACATTTAAACGTTGCGATTTATGTAAAGCCTTTCTTCAGGACAATATAATAGAAAAGAAAAATATATTTTGTCGTTCAAATGGTGCTGAATTTTTTTAAATGACTTGAGTTGGGAATATGTATTGAGAAAAAGTCTCAAGACCGTTTATTGATCAGTATTCATTTTGAAAGTTCATGATGTGATTGGTACACGCGAAGACGAAAGTCAAGGCTTGATTGGTACACATGAGGTCATTAGACAAAACATGATTGGTACAGGAGGACATGATGAAAATTTGGATGTATTCCTTACAGATACCATTGTTTATAAACTGAAACGTTCAAGTGTCATCAAAATGAATTCATCTTTTTTGGAACAGTTTTTTTTTTAATATATTGTCGAATTCATTTCCATATTTAATGCCCATAATACATATATATGAATATTTATTTATGCTCATCAGATATACTGACAAATAAGCATACATGGACCTCATCACATCATATATATCTATATATATAAAAGGAAGTTTGGTATGTATGTGTTGACATATAATTCCGAAGCGGGAGGTCACTCAGATTCGAAATCTTGCATACACCTTAAAACCCTTCTAACTAAGAAACACACAAAAATTTGGTTATTAATTTTTACTGATTAATGGATATAATTAGTTAATTAAACAAAAACTAACCAATTTGTGGAACTGTCCGTAAACCATATGATACATGCTGATAATAAAATATTGTTCGCTGCCTGCTTTCTATTATAGCTATACCAGCAGTTTAGTTTAATTTTAGGGAACAAAATCGCAGTCTAAGCCGTTCAGCTCAGAATCTCTCACCTATTTATGGTCCAATCTTTATATATAGTTTGGTCAAGGACCGGGTACTTTTGCTAGTATATATATAAGTATATAATGATTAGAAATAAATCTGACAGTATGATTGAAAAGAGATAGAAAAACAAATGTTAATAATATACTGACAGATATCTGTTTCGACCTGGTTTATGGTTTGTAAAGTACAATTCAACTGAAATCATTTTAAATTAAATGAAGACAATTGTAAAAGATGTTTTATAAAACCTGTCTTCTTCAAAAGCAACGTGCCAAACGGTTAATTATTCCTCCTTCTTTCTTTCATCAATATAGTTGCTCTTGATGAAGACCGGTTTTATAAAGCATCTTTTACAATTGTCTTCATTTAATTTACCGCCCTGTCGGCTGGGAAGTTAGAATGTACCGACTGCACCTCTGCATAGGGGTAAAACTCCCCCAATGGGGCCACCCATGATGTTTAAGCATAGAACCCAGGTGGCTGAGCAGTCCATGACTTGCAATATTCCACTTTAGACTTTTCTTGGGCTAGACGGGCGGTCGGAGAGGCCCACTCTGATCAATCGGCTGGCCACGTCAAGCCCTAGCACCTATATGATTGCCCCAACCCTATTGCCCTTATGGCAAGCCCCAATCCTTATCATATAGGTGCTAGAAGGCGGTGGCTGCGGGTCTACATGTCCTGGGAATGACGTTAAACTCTATCTGATGGTGAGGTTCCAGTTTTGGAGGTTTGGGGAATGTGGAGCACCCCTTCATCACCATTGCTCCCTGGTCCACTCTGACCCGGAGTGGTAGTACCTGTTCGGGTCCCATCTATGGGTTAAATAGAAAAATGTATTTTTTTAAAAATTCTATTATCCATTAAGAATTAATTTATTTCAAAACTTTATCGACATTAAATGACCCACAGAGGTTGATATGCCATAAAACAAAACAAAACCAAACCAAATCGTTTAATTCAAAATGATTTCAGTTGAATTGTACTTTACAAACCACATAGATCGAATCAGATATCTGTCAGCATATTATTAACATTTGTTTTTCTATCTCTTTTCAATCATATATATATATATATATATATATATATATATATATATATATATATACGTACATACATAGAGTGTTTCATACAAATTGATATAATTTTGTTATCTAATAACTTGACCAATTCTCATTCAAATGATCTCAAATTTGAAAAGCATGTTTAGAAATAATTCAAAATATTTGTTCTATGATTTTTTCTTTTCAACTATAGAAATGTTGTACCATATGACCTTAAGGCACCCCTTTTGCGATCTCATTTCATAAGGACATTTTTTCATTTACACTGTCAAAATCCGGTTGTTTGTTAACAGATGATTTTTAGAGTTTTTTTTTAATTATTAAACTAACCCCTAACCCTAACCTTAACCCCTAACAAAAAACCGGATTTTGACGGTGTAAATGAAAAAATGTCCTTATGAAACGAGATCACAAAAGGTGTGCCTAAAGTGTATATGGTCCAAAATGTCATTCATTGGAAAAGAAAAGATTTTTAAACATTAAAAATCGAATTTTAAGTTCTTCCTAAAAATGCTATTAACATTTTAGATCATTTAAATTAGTCAAGTTATTAGATTATGAAATGATATCAATTTTTCTGAAATACCCTGTACATTTCAAATGATATCAAATTTTTTGAAACACTGCATAACTGGTCTCATATTCTGATCATATATAGAAATTGGAAGAGAAAAACAAAAAATGTTGGACTTATCTCCCTTGGAATTAAAAATTCTTGCATCAGAAATAAAGCAAAATAAATAAATCTTATTATAATGGAGATTCGGTGTCTTCTACATTTCTCCATATAACTGTGTGTAAACATGATTATAGATAACTAAAAAAAAAAAGTATAATTCTTAAAAGTTTAACGGAACATTGAAAATATAGTTATTAAAATTAAACATTTATAAATGAATCAAATTTGGGTATCAAATAACCCATAAGGAGTTGATATGCAGTTAAATATACCAAACCAAACAGAGAGTATTGTTGACCTGAAATTACTTTTTCTTTAAAAGAGTTTTATAATTTGCTCGAAGCATTGTGTTTTATTGGTTTGGTGGTTGGTTTTAAAGGCTATCACAATGCAAGTGTAAAGAAAAATGGGTTATTTCCTATAAGTCTAACATAAACAAAGGGGAACCACTCTTGACTGATAAATTATTTATCTATTTTCCCATTAAACTAACCCTAAACCTTAACCCTAAACCCTAACCCTAACTCCGTCTTCTTTTTTCCTAGTAGATCAATAAATAAATAAATAATTTATGAGTCAAGAGTGGTTCCCCTTTGTTTATGTTAGACTTATAGGAAATAACCAAAAAATGAGGTAACTATGATTTTCTTTGTTTACCTTTGATTTATTCTTAATATTTCGAGACAAAGATCTCTTCATCAGAAGATTTCTGAAGGTCCGGAGCTGTTAGCTAGATGCTAGGTCTTGTCCATTATGACTGTTTTCCTTGAAATTCTCTACATGCGTGTATGTGTAAGTCTGTGTGAGTGTGTGTGTGTGTAAGTCTCTGTGTGTGTCTTTCCAACAATTTCTTAGCATCATTCCAGGTTTGGCCTACCTTTTTTTTATTATTATTAGGTAAGTAAAGTAAAACCATCAGGTTGGCCTAAAGTCGGTATCAGCCTATCAGCGAGGGAGTCTATTCCCTTTTCACTAGCACTAGACCAAGGAGATTGTTTTGGCATCTGAGGTGGAGCGCCACACCTACCATCAGCTCCTTACTTTACTGCACAGATCCCTGTGCTACTCATATGCTGTGTTGGCGAGGGCTGGTATCGAACTAGGAACCTTTTAGTTTCTAGCCGAATGCTCTACCGACTGAGCTAATTCGGCTCTTTAGTAATTTGTTTGTTTATTTGTATGTGTGTGTGTGTGTTTTTTTTTTTGTAAATTGTATTATTATTCTGTAGTAAAATTTTAACAATCAAATTTTATTTAATTCATATTATGTCTACTAATTAAAAAGTTCAGATGTATTTTAGCACTTTCAAGAAAAACGTTTTTAAAATAATTTGTTTATTTACACACATTTATATATATATAAATTTTGTTTATAATTATTCAATACAGTTCAGTATATTTTCATATATTGTACTTAAGACATGTTTTGAAAACACTTAAGTTAATAATTCAATAATCAATATTTAAGTATATATATTTACCAACCCCCTCCGCATGAACAGGATGTGACACAAGGTCAATTTCTTAAACAGAGTTTTTTACAGGTTTGAATTCAGAGTTTTCCTTCTCCTAGACTGGTTACCTAGCCATGGTTAATGAGCCCAGTCTGCCCTGCTATTTACCCAGAGCTGGAGGGAGAATTGGATTCATACCTTTCCCAAGGGTATTAGCACTATGTGAAATGCAAACAGCTTCGTCCAGGAATTGAACTCCATTTCCTGCGATTCTAACCATTAGACCACACGCCTCCAAATAATTCAATAATTAGATATATAATTCAATAAAATACACTTAAATGTATTTCTTTTATTAAGGATATGATGTTGTTGTTGTTGTTGTAGCAGCATTCACCCGGGGTGGGTTGAGCTGGCTCCATCTATTTAAAAGAAGAATGCAAGCGGTACCCAAAACCTTGCATGCAGACATTCTTATTTGGTGCAGATTATCCAGCAGATGCAGGGATAAGAGACCAAACAATTTTATGCCGAAAACATTTTGTTTCATACTAGAATAGGCTCAGTCCTAATTAGTGATCTTAGAAAAAAGAAAAAAGGGTAATTTATGAGGAAGTGCGTCCTGGTCTCCTGCCTCAAGTTGCTGCCCGGTGACTATTAAAATAACGACCCAGCTCACTCTATTCAAAACTATCCATCTTCATATCTATCTATCTATCTATCTCAATTTGTTCATATTTATCTATATTACTTTAAATACTAAGATTTTTTTTTCATTCATGTTTGTTTAATGTCTTGTTTTTAGTTTAAATAAACAAGAATTACGACAAAAAAAGAAGCCCCCCCCCAAATACATTTACTTGTCGAAAATATCTATCTCCATTTGGTCGTATCTATCTATATTATTTTGTTTGTTTATCTATCTATCTATCTCAGTCTATTCCAAACTATATATCCATCTTCATATCTAAACAAGAATTACGACAAATTAGGATAAATAAACAAGAATTACGACGAGCTGGGGTTGTTATTTTGATAGTGACCGGGTAGCGGTTTTTGAGGCGGGAGACCAGGATGCACTTCCTCATAAATTACTGAAAAAAGAATAGTTAAAATGATGAGGTTAATGAACTTGTATTATTTTTAAATTTTTTCAAAGAAAATACTATAAATAACAATAATAAGTAGGCTTATATACAAATATATTGTATATCATTATAATGTATTTTATTTTTAATCATTAAAACAAAAGAGTAATTAGATAAGATCTGATTGAAACACATTATCTCATTTAAAAAAATTTTTTTTTTTTACCACAATTGTATATATGTATGTAGATATAATGTCTGCCATCTTGGATTTGAGTAAAGCTATCACGAGATCATTTTGTAAAAGAATAATTAACTGGGGCATGAATGGTTTTAGCATTTGTAAGATTCAAAGTGATAATACTTGAAGATAAAACTCCGACAAGGGTTGATAGACAAAACATTTTATATACACAGCACAAGATAATACGGGGTACATAATACATTGAGATGTACATAAACATACATACATAATTAATATAAATACATATACAAAAGTAGAGATAATGACACATTCATGAATGGAAAAACATAAAAGCAACAGATATGAGACTAGGAATAGTCCATGCTGTATGGATCACTTACAGTAATGTAAGGGGGGGGTCCCAAAGCCCCAACGAGAAGGGGTAGACCGTGTCTAACCCATGTGTCTTGTAGGTCGAGCAACAGGAAAAGAGCGAGAGACGTTCAAATCAGCCGCTTAAATATCAAAGGCCCCTAGCGGGAACCAGCGAACTAAACAGGCAGACAACTCCCCAGGCGAATACGAAAATAATGCCTACACATTTAAACCAGCAAGCATTTTAAAGTCTCTTGCACAACAGACAACTGAGCAAGGCTGGCAGGGTTGATTTTATGGCATGTCAATCCTTGTTGGGTTATTCAATGCTCAATTCCTTTTTTTTTCAAGCAATTACATGGTTTCCTATAACTATTCTTATTTTGCAAAAAACATTTGTAAACAATTATAGCTTCAAGTAATTATTCCTATCTAATGCTGTCTGTAACCGAAACTACATCACTGCTTACATCACAATACCCTCAGGAATTGTGTAAATTTATCAATGAGTATTCAATAGTGAAAATCATTAATACATAGAATCAAGAACAAACCTATATTATATATACTTAGAAATTAAGTATGCAACATTAAATGGTCCTCATTTTTTGTTAAAACAAGTTTTAATAAATACATTCCCAGTATTATTGATTTATATATAGTTTGTTTTATTCTAAAGTTATCTAATGTATAGAGTTTTATGAGAAAATTATTAACAAACAAGAAATAATCACATAATGATCTTCTACATTAAATTTTATATTTCATTATACGATGAAAAAAACAAACAAGTCTGTTTTGATTATCATCTGTCCTAAAATTTTGTTTTACAACAGACAATAATCAAAACAACAGTTTTGACACCTCTCAAAAGAAAAACCTTAAATATTTGAATTAATTTGAATTTAACTGTTAAAAACTTGGTTTTATTAGAAAGAAAATATATCTATTTAAATTTTGACTACAAAACTATTTTTTAATGACTATTATAAAAAAAAAAAGGACCATATGACCTTTAGGCACCCCTTTTTGATCTCGATTAAGAAAGGACATCTTTTTCATTTACATCGTCAATATCCAGTTGTTTTAACAGACGATTTTTAGATTTAAAAAAAAAATTATGGAACTAACGCCTAATGCCAAACCTTAACCCTAACCTCTAACAAACAACCAGATATTGATGGTGTAAATGAAAAACATGTCCTTTCTTAATCGAGATCAAAAAGGAGTGCCTAAAGGTCATATGGTCCATATTTTTTTTCATAATAGACATTAAAAAATAGTTTTGTAGTCAAAATTTAAATAGATGTATTTTCTTTCTAATAAAACCAAGTTTTTAACAGTTAAATTCAAATTAATTCAAATATTTAAGGTTTTTCTTTTGAGGGGTGTTGAAACAATTCTAAAGGTAATATGGTCCAAAAATATTAGATTTCAAATATCTGTTTACATTTTTTAGGAAAGAACATGGTCAAAATTAATTTTTACACCACCTGGAGGGTAATTATTTTTAACTAGTACAAATAGTTTCTATTTTCAGCTCAGATAGGACTGTATTGATGAATAAATACATGGGTCATTTGGGAATAAATATTTTGACTGATAAATACTTACAAATGTCCATAAATCCTTTGGCGGTTCCTTGTAGGCTAAAGAGAATTGTCAACCAGGCAAGGGAATGACTGATTGGAATTAAAATGTTCACCACAGATCCAAGAAGAAGAGTCATGCCAATACTGAGGTGAAGATAGTTTAGTTTGATCACCAAACTGCTTAGGGTGATCCCGATAATGAATCCAAAACCATGGGCGGGAAAAATGATGTTTAAATCTTTGGGTAGGATTCCAACGTTATTCGCTAAATCCAGAAGTGTTGGGCCAAGGATTCCATTGTCGAGACCCTAGAAATGGACAAAGAAGATAGTTACAGAATATTACAGATTTCTTTCTTTCAATAATGTTTTGGTATCTTTCTGTCTACAACAGACGATGGAGTAGTGTCCAATTTTTTTTTGTTTTTTTTGTGGAATATAGAAATTAAAATAAAATTTGGATTGTTGGTATTCTTCCGTCTGCTAAAGATGATGGCGTAGTGTTGAAATTCTTCTTTTTTTTTTAATTACGTAGCTTGAGTGGGTTTATATGGAGGATGAGCTGTTGCCCAAGCAGCAAATTCCCCCTATCCACACTTCCACTGTGATCCAAAGGAAAGGTAAGAAGTCAATGCAATTTAGCATCAGTAGTGTCGCAGGTGTTGCTGGTTAACACTGGAGTTCAACATCACACCACCTTAGGGACTCTGGCTCCAGATTTGTTTTCGGGGTTCACTCCCCTAGCCTTTCCTTGGGATGAGGCAAAGCCGCTAGGCAGTGGAGGTTTTATATTGGAGTTTTCCATGTCCAAGATGGGTTGCTGACCAAGGCTAAGGAGCCCCTTCTAATGAATAAAGTGCTTCTTAAAGTATTTGAATTTTTTAGATTTTTAAATACAGAGTGATTGAAAAGTAACTCCCTATTTTAAACATGCTGCAAGATGAAATCTTTCCTGTTGTCAATACTTGGGAGAATATTGAAGACTTAATTTTTATGCAAGATGGTGCTCCTCCACATTTTGCTATTGTTGTTCATGAATGGCTGAATCACCATTTTCCTGGGAGTTGGATAGATAGATGTGATCTGTATGAGTGGCCAGCAAGAAGCCCTGATTTAACACTCAGTTGGCAGACAAGGAGGCAAGCTGTAACTCAATACAGTACCTGTATTGCTGGGAGGATAATGGAAAGCTATTAACTCCCTCATCCCAAGCTATAGTTTAAATAGTACCACTACTGTTCTACTACAATGATGGTTTTGGCGTTAAATAACCCACAAAAGTTGATGTGCCATTAAACAAAGAAATCAAACCAACCTAAACCAAGCAAGGTGTCCTGCAAAAAAACCCAACTAAGCATAGCTTAGAATTGGCACAAAACCACATGTATCCAGGTAGCTAGTCAGGATTGAACTCAGTACTCAATTATTGATCTTGCTATGAAAGAAATCAGAAATCACCAATAACTTAAAACTGGTTGACTTTCAGACTTTTTCAATAGCATTTTTGGATTTCTTGGATAAAAATGCTTTTATAAAGCAATTCTTAGGAGTAGGGAAGCCCTAGAACTCATTTTACAGACAAAAAATAAATTACAAAAAGTCACCATTTTTCGCAAACCCCACCAAATTTGGAGAGCTAAAAATTGATATAACTCCGCCAATTTCTGGAATTGGAAGTTCAAATTTTTAGGGAGTGTCTATTTTAACACAGTCCACACCTGTACAAAATTTCAGAAAAATTGAAGGGGGTGGGTGACAATTTTACTTTTTTTCTGGATGATTTAAAATGGAATTGCCCCAATAGTAATTGGTCTATGAGAATAGAATGCTATTATATTTGTGGGGATTAAAATAAAATTAAAATAAAAAAATAACAAACTCCCATGAGCCTTCACTGGAAGAACCCTCCGAGCTTGTGCGGGAAAAAGGACCCACTTCCGACCCCCAAAAGAATGTCTCGTCTATTCGACTTTAAGCCCTAACTAGAGCAAGACACTACTACTGGCCAGGGAGACATTTCCTTGTCACGTGGTGGCTATGACCCATGAATAAAGCCTAAATCATAATACTACCTTTTGTTTTTGTCTCTTCCTTTTCTTTCCTTGAATTCCTTCCTTTTCAGTGCTACCGTCAAATAAGATGGGGTAAAAAGCAAACCTTAGGAACACACACCAAAAATAACCAGCTACCTTTTAAACCATTTGCCACCCCACATATCACACCATACTCTAAAAATCTAAACATAGATGCAAAGCTGCCCGTATAGGGCACTTGTAAGGATTAAACTCACTACTAAATGGTGATTACTCTGCAAGACTAGCTCCTTAACCACTACACTATGATGAGGTGCACCTTGTAGAAATATGTAGGTAGGTAGTTTCCCATCCCATTTACCACAGGTAAAATATGATACAAGGTTGCAAGTATGTGGCATCCAATTCGAGGATTGAACTCACTATTCAGTAGTAATGGATCCGCAACATTAGCTAACCATTACACCATGATGGAACGCCCCTTTATATACCCTACCCATTCACCACAGGTAGGATGTGAAACAAGGTTGCAAGTATGGAGCATCCAACGAGGATTGAACTCACTATTCCGTAGTAATAGATCTGCAAGACTAGTTTTCTAACCATTACACCATGATGGGACAGCCTAAGTACTTAACCCGTCCTGTTTGCCATGGATAGGATATGATACAAGGTTGCAATTAGGAGGCATCCAGCCAGGATTGAACTCATTATTCAGTAGTAATGCATCTGCGAGATCTCATTTTTTCTATTCAACGCATAGATGGGACCCTAACAGGTACTACCACTCTATGTCAGAGTGGACCTGGGAGTAATTGTGATGAAGGGGTACTCTACATTCCCCAGAGCTCCAGAATTGGAACTTCACTATTAAATACAATTTAACGTCATACCCAGGATTCTAAGACCTTCAGCCACCGCCTTCTAGCACATATATAATTAAAAGGATTAGGAAATTGCCATAAGAGCAATAGGGTTGGGACAATCATATAGGTGCTAGGGCTTGACATGACCGGCTGTTTGATCAGAGGTGGCCTCTTTGACTGCCCATCTAGCCTAAGTAAGGGCCAAAGGGGAGTGTTGCATGTCATGGACGGCTTAGCCACTAGGATTCCATCCTTATGTATCATGGGTCACCACCCACAGCCAACAGGTGGCTCCATTAAGGAAATTTTAACCCATCTGCAGAGGCGCAGTTGGTGTATTCTACAGCCCCAGATGACAGGGCAGGTCTACCCTGGACTGAACATTTTGGACCATATGACCTTTAGGCACCCGTTTTGCTTTGCTGATTCATAAGTACATTTTTTTCATTTGTACCATCCAACATCCGGTTGTTTGTTAGGGGTTAGGGTTAAGGTTAGGGGTTAGTTTTATAATTTAAAAAAAAACTCTAAAAATCGTCTGTTAACAAACAACCGGATGTTGACGATGTAAATAAAAAAATGTAATTATGAATCAGCAATGCAAAAAGGGTGCCTAAGGGTCATATGGTTCAACATTTTAATCACATTTAAAAAAATAAGACAAAATAAAAAAATAAAAAATAACAATCTCCCAGGAGCCCTCAGACAGGAAGAACCCTCTGGGCATGTGCAAAGAAAAGGCCCCTTCCTGGTGCCAAAAAAATCCTTCAACCATTCCAATTCAGACCTTACTGGGAACACACATTATTGACTGGCTCAGGAGAAAATCTCCTCTCCAAGAAATAGCTATGAACCTAGAAATAAAATTGAACCCTTAAAAGTGTCTTTATCTTTTCTTTTTCCTTCTATAATTCTGTTTCAGCTTGACAACCAACAAAAGGAAGAACCATATATAATATGGTTTAAAAGAAAAGAAACCAACGAACATGCACCAAATAACCTAAAGGCCTAATCCTCCCCACATAAAATCCTATACCACATACATATATGGAGGCGTGTGGCATAATGGTTAGAGTCGTAGGAAATGGACTCGTTGACCCAAGTTTAAAGCCTAGACAAAACTGCTTGCATTTCACATAGCGCTAGTACCCTTGGGAAAGGTATGAATCCAACTATACTCCCTCCAGCTATGGGTAAATAGTAGGGCAGATTGAGTTTAATTTTTGTACAGGTGTGGACTGTATTAAAGTTAAACATTCCCCAAAATTTGAGCTTCCAATTCCAGAAGTTATTCCAGAGTTCCAGAGTTATGTCAATTTTTAGCTCTCCAAATTTGGTGGGTGTTCGCGAAAAATGACAACTCATCATAGTGTAGTGGTTAAGGAGCTAGTCTTGCAGAGTAATCACCATTTAGTAGTGAGTTTAATCCTTACAAAGTGCCCTATACTGGCAGCTTTGCATCTATGTTTAGATTTTTAGAGTATGGTGTGATATGTGGGGTGGCAAATGGTTTAAAAGGTAGCTGGTTATTTTTGGTGTGTGTTCCTAAGGTTTGCTTTTTACCCCATCTTATTTGACGGTAGCATTGAAAAGGAAAGAATTCAAGGAAAGAAAAGGAAGAGACAAAAACAAAGGTTGAAGAAACCTTGGTAAGGCAACCTGTCTAGGAGAAGGAAAACTTTGAATTCAAACCTGTTAAACTCCGCTTAAAAAATTGTTGTACCGGCCGTTCCTACAGTGGAGAATATACACCGGTTCTCACTATAAATAGTGAGGCACTGAGTGAAAAGGTTGTACTGTTACCGTTTAACGGCAAGCTAGCCGTTCCTGTACCATTATTGTAAATACACTTGTCTTATTTTACCCTACCTCGACTTGACTTCTTTTTTACTGTTGGATTAACATCACGACAAAAATTAATGTAAAATACAAAAAAAGTGTAACATTGATTAATAAAGAAATTTAACACGAAAACTTACCAGTAAGGAAAATGACCACGTCAGCCACATAAGTTGTATCAGTCGGGATCTGATACTCAATGAAGCCATAGTTCCTGTCTTCTGTAGTTTTGAAGTCGTTTCAATCTGAAAAAGAAAACTGGAATAGGCTCAGTCCTAATTAGTGATCATCCTCCACACATTATTACAACAACCAACATTATATTTTTTGTTTTGTGTGAAATTGTTTATATTGTGTAATGTGCGAAAATTAACTTTTGTTGTCATCTTCTTCTCCTTATAAACTTATAACACATTTATAAGGTATAAACATATAACACGTTATCACAATAATCAACTCTAAAACTATGTAAAAGGAAAAATATCAACTGAGGTGGTCACTACTAAAATAGGCTCAGTCCTAATTAGTGATCATCCTCCACACATTAATACAACAACTAACATTACGTTTTTTTGTTGTTTTGTGTGACATTGTTTATATTGTGTAATGTGTGAAAATAAACCATTGTCTTCTTCTTTTTCTTCTTCTTTTTCTTCTTCTTCTTCTTCTTCTTCCTTTCTTCTTCTTCCTTTCTTCTTCTTCTTCTTCCTTTCTTCTTCTTCTTCTTCTTCTTGCTTTCTTCTTCTTCTCCCTCTTCCTTTCTTCTTCTTCTTCTTCTTCTTCTTCTTCCTTTCTTCTTCTTCTTCTTGCTTTCTTCTTCTTCTTCTTCTTCTTCTTCTTCTTCTTCTTCTTCTTCTTCTCCCTCTTCCTTCTTTCTTCTTCCTTTCTTCTTCTTCTTCTTCTTCTTCTTCTTGCTTTCTTCTCTTCTTCTTCTCTTCTTCTTCTTCTTCTTCTTCTTCTTCTCCCTCTTCCTTTCTTCTTCTTCCTTTCTTCTTCTTCTTCTTCTTCTTGCTTTCTCTTCTTCTCCCTCTTCCTTTCTTCTTCTTCTTCTTCTTCTTCTTTTTTCTTCTTCTTCTTCTTCTTGCTTTCTTCTTCTTCTTCTTCTTCTTCTTGCTTTCTTCTTCTTCTCCCTCTTCCTTTCTTCTTCTTCCTTTCTTCTTCTTCTTCTTCTTCTTCTTCTTCTTCTTGCTTTCTTCTTCTTCTCCCTATTCCTTTCTTCTTCTTCCTTCCTTCTTCTTCTTCTTCTTCTTCTTCTTCTCTTTTCTTCTTCTTCTTCTTCTTTCTTCTTCTTCTTCTCTTCTTCTTCTTCTTCTTCTTTCTTTTCTTCCTTCTTCCTTTCTTCTCTTCTTCTTCTCCCTCTTCCTTTCTTCTTCTTCCTTTCTTCTTCTTCTTCTTCTTCTTCTTCTTCTTCTTCTTCTTCTTCTTCTCCCTCTTCCTTTCTTCTTCTTCCTTCTCTTCTTCTTCTTCTTCCCCTCTTCCTTCTTCTTTTTCTTCTCTTCTTCTTCTTCTTCTTCTTCCTTCTTCTTCTTCTTCTTCTTCTTCTTCTTCTTTCTTCTTCTTCTTCTTCTTCTCTCTTCCTTTCTTCTTTCTTCTTCTTCTTCTCCTTCTTCCTTCTTTCTTCTTCCTTCTTCTTCTTCTTCTTCTTCTTCTTCTTCTTCTTCTTCTTCTTCCTTCTTCTTCTTTCTTCTTCTTCTTCTTCTTCTTCTTCTTCTTTCTTCTTCTTCTTCTTCTTCTTCTTCTTCTTCTTCTTCTTCTTCTCTTCTTCTTCTTCTTTCTTCTTCTTCTTCTTCTTCTTCTTCTTCTTTCTTGCTTTCTTCTTCTTCTTTTTCTTCTTCTTCTTCTCTTCTCTTCTTCTTCTTCTTCTTCTTCTTCTTCTTCTTCTTCTTCCTTTCTTCTTCTTCTTCCTTTCTTCTTCTTCTTCTTCTTGATTTCTTCTTCTTCTTCTTCTGAAAGAATCTTAACTCTGTATTGTAATTGTTTTGTTTTGTTTTTTTTTTCTCTATAAAATACACAGACTTGTTTGTTGGTAGGAATGAAATTTACAATCAAGTTTAAAGCTTCTTTACCGACATGTTCATGAGGCCTGTTATTGATCAGTCATTTACAAGGGGGGTTATTATTAAAGGGTGTGCTGCCATGCTGAACCTACATGTCTTGCTTAAATGTTACTCAAGAAATTCTCTGCAAACTTTTAACTAAATATTTTTAGCATCTAGATGATTTCCTAGAATTAAAGGAAGAAATAGTTGAATGATTTAACCTAATATAGAGGTATTTATCATGCATCCCACTTATGCGGGTCAGACACAAGGTCTTATTAATGTGAGACCAGCCATGAACCAAGACTCATGGTATGGCATGCACGAAAAATGTGTGGATCCCCTTGGCATACCCCAACAGGAAGGGGTGGCACCTCAGGCAATAAACCCAGCTCTGCCCATTTAAATCAAGGGGGCAGTTGTTGCCTGGGAGGATGGCTCCCTGCACTTGAAACGGTTCCCAAAAGCTTAGAAAAGAGACTAGAGGAACTGGAAGAAGAACTGAGACTATCCAGACAACAGCAATGTTGAAATAAGCTAGAATACTAAGAAGAGTCCTGGAGTCTTGAGGATTTCTTTATTAATCAATAATCACTTTTAAGGGTTCAATTAAGGGTTCACCCTTTTTGTATTTGACATTAATTTTTTAAGTGGAGTTTAACAGGTTTGAATTCAGAGTTTTCCTTCTCCTAGACAGGTTGCCTTACCAAGGTTTCTTCAACCTTTGTTTTTGTCTCTTCCTTTTCTTTCCTTGAATTCCTTCCTTTTCAGTGCTACCGTCAACTTGTTGTCGCTCAGACTCCATTGAAAGATCATCAGCTTACGCTGGTGTGAAAAACTCACAAGGAGTGAAATAATAGTAGTAATAATAATAATATCAAAGCAAAAATAGATGAGACACAAAAGAACAGCAAATAATTTTTTTTTTATATCTTATAAATCCAATGTAATTGCAAAATTCTATAAATACAATGTAATTGCGAAATTGGATCCACATTTTTTTGGACATTATGATATCATCTTTTGTAGACGGACAGTTGTCGACAATGCAACATATGTTCATATTTACATTTTGTGTTGCTGTTTCTTCTGTGTTTTATGATTTCTTTTGCACACAGTCCTATAGTTACATAGATCATAGGCAGACTACGAATTATGTATGAAGTGTACTTAGATTTTTGAATTGAAGTTCATTGGGGTATCAAAATCAGAGGGTGTTAAATGGAAAGTTACCATCAGACTGTTGTATCCCGAGATGTAGGATATACAGAAATGATAATAAAACAGAGAATATGTTAACAATAACAATATTTGTTCTATTTATTTTTCACTGACAGGGAATACAGTGGATGGATTTGGATTAGAGTTCTGGCTTGATGTTAGGATACACATGTGTCACCTACTTGGTTCTGATCTGCTCTGCAGTCTTTTTTCCCCTCCTCTTCAGAGAGTCCGGTTCGAATCGTTAGGGGGAGATAACTCTCCCTAACACAGACGTTATAGTTATGATTGGCAGGTAAAAACCTTTACTTGACCCCCCCTCCTTGAAACCCACCAATAGAAAGGTGCGCGAAAGGAAAAGAAATTAAGTTAGTTAAGTAGATTTCGACAATCAGTCAATGGGAGCAGATGTAGGATTGTCGCTCTCAAGGTGCCGACTTCTCACTGTGTGGTTCGAAACCCTTTTGGGCTGGGGTTTTTGTAATAAAGAATTAAAAAAGCAACAACATCTTGCTTTGTTATCGACAAAGAAATGAGCAGACACCCAGTCCAACAGAAGAGACCACTTCAAAGTTTTATTGTTCATGATAGTCACATTTCTTCTGATGTCCATTTCTACCAGTCTCTTTTCCTGGCCTTTGAGGACAGTTCCAAAGTCACCAACTACAATGTCACCTTTATGTTCTACAGCTTTTTCAGTCCTCTGGCATGATCCAGGTCTTTGTCTATCTTTTAATTCTAACCCAGACATGGTCTGCTATAATAAGAAAAAAAATTCCTCTATGACAGTATAGTAAGATATGTGTTCTGTAATATATTTCTTGTAAATTAATTTATTCTATTTGCTTATTCTTACTTAGAAGTGGATCTTAGTAAAATGTATAATGAAATAGTTTTGTCTTTTTGATAAATGAACAAAATAGAAATTAGAAGACATCAGGCCAGAAAAAGGAAGATGGTGATCAAACAAGCAGACAAGTAAGTGTAGATTATGGGTTATCTCCCTTGGACTATTTCTGTAGAAGGAACTCTTTGGTAAAAGAGGAAGAAAGTTAATTGGCAACAGACTACATATATGATGATCTTCCAACATTAGAGTGACTGCCATTCAACTGCCTATTGACACAATAAAATTTATGTTGAGTTTCATTGATTTTTTCCAAGTTTTGTTTAATTTTGATTCCGGGTGGGGGGTAAAAATGTGTAATTTTGGCAAAACCAATAAAGAATAGAGAAAAATATACTAGTACATTAACCTCTTCCTTGTAGAAAAATAAATAAATAAAAATAAATAAATTTACGCAAATGCTTATCGTGCCAATAAAGTGAATTGCAGAAAGGATTAAGTGCTGGGGAAAATAATGAGAGCATATTTTTGTTTGATGTTAGTGGGTCTGTTTTTAATTAAAATGTGCCAGAGAATAGCGTGTAAAAAATGAGCTGAAATGTAGATTATGAGTTATCTCCCTTGGACTATTTCATTAGAAGGAACTCTTTGGCAAAAGAGGAAGAAAGTTAATTGGCAACAGACTACATATACGATGATCGTCCAACATTAGAGTGACTGCCATTCAACTGCCTATTGACAGTAAGAACCCATCATCTCTCACTCTCTCCTCTCTCCTCTCTCCTCTTGCCATTCATATTATTGGCATTTCAGTCTTGGAAGACTATAATATAGTTTTTGTGCCCCTGAAATTACAGCGACTCCTGTGACTGTAAAGTCCAATGTTAGAAAAACATTCTTGGCCACAGATGTTGCATGTGAAGGCTGTCTCTTAAGATGTTGATGTCCTAGGAGCTTCATTGCCGCTTCTTTCTTCCGAACCTCCTAGCTTCATGATGTCGAGAAGGCTCCCGAGTCTGACAAGAAATACCTGAAGAAGGCCAGACGGCACATCGGCTGAAATGTTGTATAGATAACAATAAAGATGAGCACAATAGTCTGAATAATCCTAATTTGATTTTCATTTAACTTGAATAATTACTTGGTTGCATTATAGTTGGATAAATGTTGAGTCTAAATCCTCCATGTTAAGACGTATGGCATATTTTTAAGACTCTAGAACCATTGAGATATCGCCATCAATACCAGCCCAGGAGAGAGTAAAAGTTTGTTTACTGTACCAGTCTCAAGAAATAACAAAGAGAGTTTTCAATTCTAACTGATGTTTTATTTGGACCAAGTAACCAATAAGCACCCCAGCTTGGGGCTGTTTTGAAAGGAACACCTTTTGCTTTTTATCGTAAACTCCCAGTTATTTGTTTACAAACAGAAGATTTTTTTTGCATTAGAATTTCACTGTAAGATTCTTTTTTAATTTGTTCATGTATATTTACAATCCAAAGGCATGTTTTTATACTAAAATAGTTTTCGATTTTAATAAAAAAAAATAGTTATTTCATATTGTTCTTGTTAATTCAATAGGAATCTTTTAAAAGTTTTAAAAACTTTAAATGAAAGACACATTTTTATATTAAAATAGTTTTGGGGACCAAGTAACCAATAAATAACTTAAAAAAAAAAAAAAATTGGAAACTATTTTAGTATAAAAACGTGCCTTTGGGTTGTAAATATAGATGAACAAATTTAAAAAAATCTTACAGTGAAATTTTCTAATGCAAAAAAATCGTCTGTTGTTTATAAACAAACAACCTGGAATTTACGGTGAAAAGCAAAACGTGTTCCTTTTAGAACAACCCTGAGATGGGGTGCTTATTGGTTACTTGGTCCTAAAAATCTTATAATTTATTTTTGAATCATTATTTTTACAAAAAATATCCCAACTTAAATTTACAGAGTGATTGTAAAGTAACTCCCTTCCCTATTTCCAAAATCTTATTATTTATTTTTAAATCATTATTTTTACAAAAAATGAATATGAAAGAAACACACATCACATGAAGTTTTATTTAAAATTCTATATGGGCACCAGCATTCGCCTCCAGCCTCTCAAGCTGCTCAGGGAATTGCATCAACTGATCTTCCAAAGAACTCTTGTAAAATGGCAGACATAACTTCTTGTATTTGTCCTTCAAGTCCTTTCAAAGTTGTTGGTTTTGTAGAGTAGACTTGCTTCTTCAATCAACTCAAAAGAAAAAAGTCAGAGGGTTTTAAATTAGGGCTTCTGGCTGGCCACTTATGTGGACCACATCTACCCATCCATCTGCCAGGAAAATGGTAATTTAGCCATTCACAAACAACAATAGAAAAATGTGGAGGAGCACCAACAACAACAACACAGATTCAATTACCATATATTAAGGAACATACATTAAAGAATTGAGAAAAATGTAACAGCATATAAAAAAATTATAAATAGTTTAAAATAGGGAGTTAATTTTCTATCACCATAATTAATATTCCTGTTTGTCTTACCTTTGTTCATATATATAAATATATGTAAGTTGAAAATGGAAATGAATCTGACAATATGTTGAAAGGAAAAATAAATTAAGGAAAGAAAATGTTGAATGGATAAAATAAATTTAATATGAGTTTTACTAACATGTGTTTTGGCCAGGAGTTTGTTCATGTATTCTATTTATTATTATTTTGAATATAAAATAAAATAATAATAATAGAAAATTATAAAATCTTTAAGCATACAAAGAATAACGGCCTTCATCAGAGTAAAATGTTTAATATTTGAAGTTAAAGTTTGATATTTGAAGTTAAAGTTTGATATTTGAAGTTATATATATCTATATATATATATATATATAGAGAGAGAGAGAGAGAGATTAAGGTAGCAAATATATGAAGTCAACAATGCTTAGTAACTATCAGTTTCTCACCAATGTGATTTTCAAACCAAGTGAATTATCTATCTATCTATGATAGAACAATTGCAATTAAGAAAGTATTTTGAATAAAAAGAGTGCTTGATGCTCTTATGGCAGAGCAGGTATAAGCAAAGTAAGTAAAGTTGTCGGGGTGGCCTAAAGTCGATATCAGCCAGACAGCGAAGGAGTCTATCCCCTTTTCACTAGCGCTAGACCAAGGAGATTGTTATTGCGTCAGAGGTGGAGCACTACATCTACCATCAGCTCCTTACTTTACCTTACAGATCCCTGTGCTACTCATATGCTGAGTTGGCGAGAGCCAATATCGAACCAGGAACCTTGTGGGCCTAGCCGGACACTTTACTGGCTGAGTTACATTAAGGACACTCTAAGTTCGTTATTTAACGTTTGATATGTTTTACACAAACTGAACAAAATGTGTTGTCCCACACTCTTGTTGTGAGCTTTTGGGAAGCTCACAACAAGAGTGTGGGACAACAGCAAGCTCACTATCCGTACAAAGGTACAAGTGTATAGGGCATGTGTCATCAGTACCCTCATGTATGGAAGTGAAACATGGACCTTATACTCCCACCAAGAGCGGCGGCTCAATACCTTCTACCTTCGCTGCCTTAGACGTGTACTGGGCCTCACCTGGAGGGACAGGATCACTAACACAGCAGTCCTAGAGAGAGCTCAACTCCCCAGCCTGTACTCTCTACTGAGACAACGTCGTCTCCGATGGTTGGGTCATGTACGTCGGATGGATGATGGACGAATCCCGAAAGACATCCTGTATGGAGAGCTAACATCTGGTAAAAGACAGATTGGTCGCCCCCTACTGCGATTCAAGGATGTCTGCAAAAATAATCTCAGGTGCTTTGGCATTGTCCCTTCCAGCTGGGAAAATTTGGCTCAAGACCGCCCTCGGTGGCGGCAGAATCTCCATAGAGGCCTGTACACATCAGAATTCACCCTGATACAACATCATGAAGCTAAAAGGTCCATAAGAAAGCAACGGCAACAAAGCATCGGGACATCATCATCTACAGGGACAACCTACAAATGCAAAATCTGTGGTCGAGAATGTTTCTCAAACATAGGACTTCATAGTCACAGGAGGCGCTGCAACCTCAGGGGCACACAAAAACTTTTATCATAGTCTTTCGAGACTGAATTGCCAATGATGTTTTACACAATCTTCAGATAGAATTGTGAAAAAAATGGCTAAACAAGCGTCTATATAACATGAGGCATATTCATCTGGTGCTGGAATATATGTATATGCCTGCTAGACACTACCTCAGGTGTCTCTGGTCTCTCTGTACAGGGGTTTGTCAGTATCTGACATGAGGATACTTCCCCTTGGAAGTAAACCCTGACCAAATATTCCCCTCATCATAGCTAAGCAATGGGCTAAATGATGAGGAGTACTTCAGACCATATGACCTTTAGGCACCCCTTTTTAATCTCGATTAAGAAAGGACATGTTTTTTATTTACACCATCAATATCCGGTTGTTTTAACAGGCAATTTTTAGATTTTAAAAAAATTAAAAAACTAACCCCTAACCCCTAACCCTAACCCCCAACAAACAACCGGATATTGATGGTGTAAATGAAAAACATGTCCTTCTGAATCAAGATCAAAAAGGGGTGCCTAAAGGTCATATGGTCCAGTGCTTCTACCACAAGTGGCAACACTAAGCTAGATACCCGACCAGACCAGACTAATACTGGTCCTGGAATCTGGCAAGACCAAGCAAGGGTTACTAAAAGGAGAAACTATAACATAGCTAAGTGGTCCATTGAGGAGAAGAAAATTATTCTCTGCTCTTTCACTTACTTAAGATTTAAGATTTAAGATTTGGGTCGGAGGGAAGAAACTAGTATTTGAGTAGTAAATAAAATTCTCCATTTTAAGATGAACCCTGGGATGTGAATACTATGTATAAAGAAATCAAGTGTTATCTCTAAAAAAAATTGTTAAATGAAAATTGACAAAAAAGAAAATAAGGAAACTCTCAGTGATATGTCAACTTCATTGAACCAAATGACCTTTAGGCACCTCTTTTTGATCTCGATTAAGAAAGGACATGTTTTTCATTTACACCGTCAATATCCGGTTGTTTGTTAGGGGTTAAGGTTAGGGGTTAATTTTATAATTAAAAAAAATAATCTAAAAATCGTCTGTTAAAACAACCGGATATTGACGGTGTAAATGAAAAACATGTCCTTTCTTAATTGAGATCAAAAAGGGGTGCCTAAAGGTCATATGGTCCACTTCATTCATAAAAAATTAAAGGATAAAAAATGTAAAGATAAAAAAAAAAAGAAGCACCCCCCAAATATTCCAGAAAGAATTGCATAAAAATATTGATGAAAAATAAATATATAGATTGTTTCATTGATAAGTAAACCCTCACCAAATATTCTGGTCTCTGTATTACATCGATGTGTTTTATTAGATAACTAGAAGTGGCTACCCGGCGTTGCCTGGGTAGAGGGGGTAATCTTTAAAAAGTTAGTCTCGCAGATCCATTATTACTTATCGCGAGTGTGATCCTCGCTGGTTGCCCCATAAAAATCCCCCTCGGAAATATATAATAATATAGTAAGAAATTTCCATTCAATGATTTACAATTTTAAAAAAAATAAGATATAAATGATGCAATTAATTCAATCAATCAATATTATATTTCAAAGTGAAAAAAACAAAAAAACATACAAAAAAAAAGATAAACAAAATAACATGCAGATGACTTTCCCTTTGGTTACTTTTCAAATTTGAATTTTTAAATATCTTCCCAAATATAAATCAAATCTTCATTATTTTTGTTCAAAAACCAAGCTCTGGTGATATTTAATGTGTATGTATATTTACTTTGTTGTTAATTGTGTTATTTTTTAAGTTTCCTCCGGACATACAGATACACACAACTGCCCTTTATATAAGTGTTCTAAAATTGAATTCCTTCATACATATCCTTACTATAACCACTAAACAAATACATATACGCTTAGATACATTCAATTGCCTACATTCCTGCACATGTGTACACAAACCGTGAGGCTTCATGTTTAAGAATGAAATGCTAATAATGTGGGCTTAGACATCAACTAACGTTATTCATAAAAAATTAGAGGATAAAAAATGTAAAGATAAAAAGAAAAAAAAAGAAAAAAAGAAGAAGAAATATCCCCCAAATATTCCAGAAAGAAAAGTATAATATAATATCAAGTTGGCTAAATGCTGTAGAAAGTGATAGATATATTTGAAATGATATACAAGGTGTGTCAAAAAAGTATCGAGATTGAAGCTGTATTTACCAAGATAGAAATGAACAATGAATGGAAGGTTTTTTTTTTTCAGAATACAAGGTGTGTCAAAAAAGTATCGAGATTGAAGCTGTATTTACCAAGAAAGAAATGAACAATGAATGGAAGGTTTTTTTTTTTCAGAATACAAGGTGTGTCAAAAAGTATCGAGATTGAAGCTGTATTTACCAAGATAGAAATGAACAATGAATGGAACTTTTTTTTTTCAGAATACAAGGTGTGTCAAAAAAGTATCGAGATTGAAGCTGTATTTACCAAGATAGAATGAACAATGAATGGAACATTAATTTCTTTCAGAATACAAGGTGGGTCAAAAAAGTACCAAATTTAAAGCTGTATTTACCAAGATAGAATACAAGGTGTGTCAAAAAAGTAGCAAGTTTAAAGCTGTATTTACCAAGATAGAAATGAAGAATGAATGGAACATTATTTTTTTTTTCAGAATACAAGGTGTGTCAAAATTTACAAAATATCTTGATACTTTTTTTTGACACACCTTGTACATTTGACAAAAAAAAACAAAAAAAAACCCCTAAAAAAACAGAAACAGTAAATAGATTCATAAATAATTTTCTAGATACTTACTTCATATACTTCAAATGTAAATGTTCATACTTTGAAAAAAGAGGATAATTCAAATATTCGGAGAGGTTAAAATAAGAACATCCGATTTGGACATCAAGTTGTGTAGAAAGCGATAGATATATCAGAAATGATATACATGTGACAAAAAAACAAAAAAACAAACAAACATAGGTTCATAGATAATTCACTTGATACTTACTTCCTATGAATCAAATCACAAGATTCACAATTAACAGAGGATAATTCAAATATTCGGAGAGGTAAAAATAATAAGATCCGAGAAACAACCGTCGTTTGTCAAGTTCCAAGGTATTAAGTCAACTAACAAGTTCACATGACGAGACGTGGTAGGGGGAAAGGTTATATTTTCATATCCGACACAATATGGGGTACTAACTGACTATGCCTTATGAAATGTGAATAAGCCCGGTTGAACAATGCCCTGCAAAGTAATTGGTCTAAATAGATAGGTTTTGTCTTATGGGTGGTTCATTTCAAAGTGACCTTTGACCCATCGGAGCGTTTCACAGTTAAGCAAACGCTTTGTGATGTTTGTATTCATGTTAAAAAGAGGGATGTCTTTGTTCTGTATAATTAACTTTTGTGCGGCTTTGTTTTCTGTTGCATTCCACATCACGATGGACAATGTTCATCATGCTCGGGTTTTTTTTAATCTTTTGACGGACCGAGAAGATTGAAGTTTTTATCTGGTCTCAGTGTTACATCCATGTGTTTTATTACATAATGGATCCATTCACACACTTAAGTGTTCTAAAATTGAATTCCTTCATACATATCCTAAATATAACTACTACACAAACACATACACTTGTACGCTTAGATACATTCAGTTGCCTATATTCCTGCACATGTATATACATAACGTGAGGCTTCATGTTTAAGAATGTATATTTAATCATACATAGACATATTCCATACATTGGAGGCGTGTGGTGTAATGGTTATCTGGTCTCGATGTTACAGCAATGCATTTTATTACATAATGGATCTATGGTGAGCCGGAAGTTATCGGACAGAGGTCAAATGACAAAAATAAGTGGTTTGCGCATATGGATCGCGCAACCTAAAAAGAAATAAAATTCAAAATAAAAGTCGTAAAATTCAGCCAATCAGAGGCGTTCCCGCCTAATAAGAAAATTTATCAAATAGACCCCTTTTAGAGCCTATGCTGGACTATAAATAAAGCCAGCCTTTCGGATCCTAACCAGAAAGATCTCATTTGCCTAAGGGAATTCACGTCACCCTTTTTAAGAACATTTCGCTTACATGCTGAAGGTATCTATCTCTCTATCTCTCTCTTTGAATAACCTATGCTTTCGGAGATAAACCTTATATTCATTCAACTTATGCCTGACTGCTTTTGAGTTGACTTTAAACTTTCACCTTTTCTTTCTCACTTTTGAACTGTGAAATACCAGCTTACATTTTACATTTGAACTTTAAAAAAAGAACTTTTGCCGGAACCTTGCCCAGTATTCAATGCTATCTTTTTGTATACATTTTGTTAATACAATTTTGTTTGTTTAATCAAGAGTTTAGTCTTCTATGCCATTGTGCTTGATTTATTTATGGTCTTTAAATGTTTGAACACTTTTATTGAATATTGACATCAAACATCCCACATCTACCACCATAGATCCATTCACACACTTAAGTGTTCTAAAATTGAATTCCTTCATACATATCCTTACGATGTGAAGGTGTTCATGATATAATGGTTAGAATCATAGGAAATGGGCTCATCGACCAGATTTCAAATCCTGGACTAAGCTGTTTGCATTTCACATAGCGCTAATTCCTTTGCAAAAGGTATGAATCCAACTATTTTCCATCCAGCTATAGGTAAATGGTAGGGCAGACTGGGCTCTTTAACCTTGATTAAGCAACCAGTCCAGAAGGTAAATTCTGAATTCAAACCTGTTAAACTCTGCTTAAGAAATTGACCTTATGTCACATCCTACTCATGCAGAGGGGTTGGTAAATATATATATATATATGAGACCCATCTGATGAGATGAAAATTTGGGGAGCCGGTTTAAATCAACTTAGATTTATATGGGCCCCAATTTTCGTCGAAATAAATTTATTATGGGATTACGGTGTTGAGTTCTTCCTTCCTTTATTGATATATATATATATATATATATATATATATATATATATATATTTTTTGACTTCTGGTTTTTAAGATCTCAACCATTTGACTCATCTGATGATTGCATAACCATGAAACTTTAAGTTATGAGTCCAAATCCATAATATTACAATTGATTATATATATATATATATATATATATATATATATATATATACCAACCATTTTAGGTCTGTAGTTGAATGCAATTTTACAGTGGAGATCCTTTGTGGCATAAAGTTTGATCCTTTCTTGAAGTAGAAAGATGTAGTATCAGTTTTAATCCTTGTCTCTCCTCAAAGCTGTTGAGTTGATCCTGTCTTGAAGTAGAAAGATGTAGTATCAGTTTTAATCCTTGTCTGTCCTCAAAGCTGTTGAGTTGATCCTGTCTTGAAGTAGAAAGATGTAGTATCAGTTTTAATCCTTGTCTCTCCTCAAAGCTGTTGAGTTGATCCTGTCTTGAAGTAGAAAGATGTAGTATCAGTTTTAATCCTTGTCTGTCCTCAAAGCTGTTGAGTTGATCCTGTCTTGAAGTAGAAAGATGTAGTATCAGTTTTAATCCTTGTCTGTCCTCAAAGCTGTTGAGTTGATCCTGTCTTGAAGTAGAAAGTTATATAATCCTTGTCTGTTGATCTATCCGTCCTTTAGCAATCCTTCCAGTGAATAATTTTAGGACAATTTATCAATGTCTTTAAGTAGTAAATTAAATACATGTTTGGGCATTTTTGATTGGCTGGTTCAGCCACCACTGTTTTGGAACTGTCTATAAATATAAGTTGTGGTTATATCAATTAGTAATAAAGAAAATTGGTATCTATTGGTAACAAGAACCAAAAAACAATTTAATGCTGTGATCATCATCATCATCATCATCATCATCATGTCATACTAGTAGCACAGATATCCATGACAATCTCTTATCAACCATCCCTATTATTCATTGCTTTGGGAGGTCCTTTGCACATCATCCAGTATCCATACAAAGCTGGTCAATGTTGGTCTTTGCTTGACAGTCCACACTGATGTGCCCATGTGCTGGTTTCCACAGGAGAAGATGGCTTATGAGTTCATCTTTGTTTCTCCAACAGTGTCCAGCATGTCTTGTTCATTTTTACAAATGTTGGAAAATGATAAAACATTACATTGAGCAACACAATTATTGTTGAGTTTGATCTGGCACTTGTTATTGGCAAACTTTTGAACTCTGAATCCAAAAATTACCTCAGTTTTTCTCTATTACATAAACTTTTGGAGTAACAGGATACCCACGCTTGGTCTTAAAAACCATTAAAATACTGCATGTACCAAAATTTATGCTTATTTCATAGAATATTTTAAAGATTTACCATGAAAAATAATAATAAAAAATTGCTTGTTTGTTCATACAAAGGATATTGTTACTGTAAGTCAAATTGTGTGCAAATAGTTAAGGTAAATTAGTTTTTTCTAGAGTGTTCAATCTGTGGACAATTTCACTTTATACTCTGACCAAGAAGGAAGCATACCATTGTTGGGATCATCTTCCCATTTAGCCTGTAAGAGTTGTCTTCCCCCTGATTTGTTGCTTGTTCTCACCAGGGGCTATAGTATTTAAGCGCCTGGTTCAAACGTCTCTTTCTCTTTTCCTGTTCCTAAAACTACGAGACACATGGGTTAGATTCTGATCTACCCCTTCTCGTTGGGGCTTCGTACCCCCCCGGTAGATTACTGTAAGTTATTCACACAGCATGGACTATTCCTAGTCTCATGTCTGTGGCTTTTATGGTTTTTTTTTACCATTCATGAATGTGTCTTTATCTTTATTTATGTACACCTTGTATTATGTACCCTTTTATCCATGTGCTGTATACGTATTAAATGTTTTGTTTATCAAACCTTTGTTGGAGTTTGTATCTTCAACTATATATCACTATAAATCATACACCATTTTAAGGTCAACACAGATTGTTGTATAGCCATATATACCAGTCTAATCTTGGGGCTTAGCTACATCAGACCTATGCAAAGCATGTGGGAAAACTGCTAGCCTGAAACATATTCTCACAGGATGCGAGTAGGCTCTAAGAAGCTACACGTGGAGACACAATGAAGTCCTCGAGATTGTTGCGGAGGCGTCGAAGATAGGTTGTGAGACTGCAAATAAATCTGATAATAACATCAACAAAGCAATATATTTTGTTAAAGAAGGAAAAATTTTGAAATTTTCGCATAGAAATAGGCACGTGTCATCTCTATTTGACGGCTCCATGAGCTGGCGCATTGCATGCGACTAGGAACATCAGCTCGTTTTTCCAACTGAAATAACCTGTTAAGAGATATTTTGGGACCCTTAAAATTTCTCGGTGGTAAGCAAGTAATTTTGGATGAAAGAAGACGAGAACAATTGAAAATAAAGAAACATATATTCACAAGGTACAAAAAGGGGTTGCAAATTTGTGGCATTTGCTAGCCAGACTTATCTTGCTGAGGGTGAGGTGAAGGTGAAGGTAAAGGTGAGCACCGGAATATTCCACTCACTGGTTGACAAGGTAAAGGTGAGCACTGGAATATCATTCCACTCGCTGGTTGACAAGGTAAAGGTGAGCACTGGAATATCATTCCACTCGCTGGTTGACAAGGTAAAGGTGAGCACTGGAATATCATTCCACTCGCTGGTTGACAAGGTAAAGGTGAGCACTGGAATATCATTCCACTCGCTTGACAAGGTAAAGGTGAGCACTGGAATATCATTCCACTCACTGGTTGACAAGGTAAAGGTGAGCACTGGAATATCATTCCACTCGCTGGTTGACAAGGTAAAGGTGAGCACTGGAATATCATTCCACTCGCTGGTTGACAAGGTAAATGGAGTGCTTAAAAAACGTGTCTCGCCTGTTGAGTGCCAATTACGATAAGTGACTTTCGTTAAGGGATTTAATTTTGGCACCAATATTCTATATTGACAATTCGCCCTCTGGTGCCAGGGGGAGATAATTTAACGATATTTTTTACGATAATGTGCTGATGTTTGCTCTTTGACTGGGAATCAACCTAGTCACTAGATCTGAAAAATTCTCCTTCATTAAAATACTCAATGCAATCAATTGACCAGACCTATTACAGACAAACAATACAATTGTGCTTATTTTGAGAGTAAGCTATAGAGAAAAAACCTTGATGAGATAGAAGAAAACTGAGAGTAGTTTTGAAATCAGCATGCCAATTTTAGTCTGAATCAAATCAAAAATTAAACTCAACAGAAATTAGTATTATTTGGATTATTTGGACTATTGTCCTCATCTTCATTGTTATCTGTATAACGTTTCAGCTGATGTACCGTCCGGCCTTCTTCAGGTATTTCTTGTCGGACTCGGGAGCCATCTCAGACTCGAGAACCTTCTTGTCGTAATCGGAAGCCATCATGGAACTTTGAACCTAACCCTTTATTCAGTCCATGGGGGTATCCTGTTCTCATTTCGCTAACCATAGCTGGGATACAGGTGTTAAGCTGTGTTAATTATTATTTTATGTTACTGAGTCCGACAAGAAATACCTGAAGAAGGCCGGAGGGCAGATCGGCCGAAATGTTGTACAGATAACAATGAAGATGAGGACAATAGTCCAAATAATCCAAATAATACTAATTATCAAGCCTCATCTAAAAAATTATGAGAAATATCAACAGAAATTATGTCCAAAATTATTCTCCAATGTTATTGCGGAATGAATAAATGCATAATTACTTGATGCAAGATGACTCCTCAGAGAAGTAAAAAGATGTTTAGAACTAATGATAAAATATCTGAAAATGAAACTAATAGAGGCGCTCAAGGTGTAATGGTTACCAATGTAAGAAATGGAGACACAAACCAGAGTCCAATCTATTACTAAACTGTTTGCAATAAAAGCCTCAACATATGATTTTTAATTCAATTTTTTTCTTAAATTCAGAATTTTCACCATTTCACTTCAACAAAATATGTTTGGCTTACCTGAATTGCCAGTTTAATTACAGTTCTATTGGCTGGGGCTTTAGAATACACCGACTGCACCTCTGCAGAGGGGTAAGACCCCTCAATGGGACAATGTTGGCTGTGGGTGGCGACCCGTGATGCTTAAGAACGGAATCCTGGTGGATGAGCAGTCCATGACATGCAACACTCCACTTTAGCCCTAAGGCTAGATGGGCAGTTGGAGAGACCCCCTTTGATCAATCAGCAGGTCACATCAAGCCTTAGCACCTATATGATTGTCTTGACCTTATTGCAAGTCCCAACCCTTTTTATCATTTGGGTGCAAGAAGCCAGTCACTGAGGGTCTTTGGTATGATGTTAAACTGCATTTTATGATGAAGTTCCAATTCTAGAGCTGTGGGGAGTACCCATTCATCCCCATTACTCCTAGGTCCACCCTAACCTGGAGTGATAGTACCTTTTAGGGTTCCATCTATAGGTTAAATAGAAAAAAAAGCTTTTAAAAAATGTGTTTAAAGAAAAAAAGTTAAAAAAAAATAAATTTCAATACCCATCAAGAATGAATGAAACATGTCTTTGGCATAAAATAACCCAACAATGGTTGACATGCTATAAAATCCAACAAACCAAACCAAATTACACTTGTGCTTTATGAAGATTATTATGTAAAAATTATAAAACGTTTCGGACCATATGACCTTTAGGCACCCATTTTTGATCTCAATTAAGAAAGGACATGTTTTTCATTTACACCGTCAATATCCGATTGTTTAAAAGACGATTTTTAGATTTAAAAATTTTTTTTATAAAACTAACCCCTAACCCTAACCCCAACCCCTAACAAACAATCAGATATTGACAGTGTAAATGAAAAACATGTCCTTTCTTAATCGAGATCAAAAAGGGGTGCCTAAAGGTAATATGGTCCAATGTTTCTTACTGATATTGACTGCCGGTAACTGAAACTATAGAAAGCAAAGAGCATAGACAAGGGGAAATAACTGTGTTCAGAACGACAACCATCTTTCATAAATTGAGGTTGAACGATTTTCTCAGAAAAAAAATTGAAAACAAAACTTTCTAGTATTATTTGGATTATTCGGACTATTGTCCTCATCTTTATTGTTATGTGTACAACGTTTTGGCCGATGTGCCCTCCGGCCTTCTTCAGGCTTTTCTTGTCAGGCTCGGGAGCCTTCTTGAACTAGGGAGTCTTCTTTTCGAACTTTGGGAACCTTCTTGTCGTAATCGGGAGCCATCACAGAACCTTAAACCCAACCCTTTATTCAATCCACGGGGGTATCCTGTTCTCATTCCGCTAACTATAGCTGGAGTACCGGTGTTAAGAAGAAGGCAGGAGGGTACATTGGCCGAAACACATTGTACAGATAACAATAAAGATGTGTGGGGATTAAAAAAATACAAAAATAAAAATAAAATAAAAAAAACAAACTCCCATGGGGCCTTTCACCGGAAATTCGATCTGTGCATGTCCGACAAATAAGACTGACTCCCTTCCCCAAAGAGAATCCCTCGACCATTCTAACTTAGGCCGCAACTGGGTGTAGGTCGTTTCCGGCCACTATGACCCTGTTCAATAAAGCCTAAGTCATAAAGCCACCTTCTGCCTTTGTCTCTTTCCTTTCTCATTCTCCATTTCAGCTCACAGTAATTTATGAGGAAGTGCGTCCCGGTCTCCTGCCTCAGAAATTGCTACCCGGTGACTATTAAAATAACATCCCCAGCTATGTTGTCTCGGTGGTGTTACATGAAAGAGAACAACGAGCTTAAGGCGTTAAATGTATTTTAGAGGGGGGGCTTCTCTTTTTTTGTCGTAATTCTTATTTATTTATCGTAATTTGTTTAGAAATTTATTTATAGAAATTTGTTGTAATTCTTGTTTATTTATAGAAATTTGTCGTAATTCTTGTTTAGATATGAAGATGGATATCTATCTATCTATCTATCTATCTACCTCAATTTGTTCATTTTTTACTTTGTTTATATATATCTATCCACCCATCTCCATTTGTTCATATCAAAAAAGAGAAGCCCCCCCTCTAAAATACAATTTTCTTTCAAGTAACACCGCCGAGATGACATAGCTGGGGGCGTTATTTTAATAGTCACCGTGTAGCAATTTCTGAGGCAGGAGACCGGGACGCACTTCCTCATAAATTACCCAGCTCACCAGCCCAGAAGAACAAACAAGCAGCTTTTATGGGGTTAAGACACCAGCACTAAACATACCTTAATATAACCCCATAGATGCTTGATGATTAGTATTTTGTATTATTCAAACTATTGTAATTATCAAGCCTCATCTCAAAAATTCTGAGGTACAGATAACAATAAAGATGAGGACAATAGTCCAAATAATAGTTTATTTTTATTATTAATCGTTTGTATAATTTTCTTTATTTGCTTTTTATTATGTTTTATCCTTTATTAATTTGTTTTATTTTTCAATATTTCTTAAATATATAATTGATTTATACGCTTATTATATTTCTATTTAGCTTTTCTTAAGAAAAATGAAGGGTAAGATTTTTTGTTAACTAACTCTTTAAGTTTATTGAACTTTTGTCTTTGCTGGTCTCCACTAATTTTCCTTTATAAATCGGCTTTCAAAAGATAAAGGACATGGGTTTTAAATCTTGTAAGTTAAAGTAGAATAACTCTTACAAAATTTAAAACCCACACCCTTTATCTTTTGAAAGCCGGTTTTTATAAATAATGTTTCGGTGTAATTTCAAATCTTGCCCAATATTTATTCTTTATTACCAATGTTTATTCAATGGCTGTAGAATAACAATCGATATATGAAAAACTATTCGAAAAAATAATAACTGCTGATTAAAAGACTGGGATGAATAGATTATCTAAAGGGGGAATAAGTTATCTCCCTTTAGTCATGAAGACTTACGATTTGTTATTAATGTTTTTAATCGAGGTGTAATGATTAGCAAAGTAGTATCGCAGATCCATTACTAATGAAAAGTGAGTTCGGTCCTCGCTGGATGCCCAATATGTGTGGTCTTGTGTCATACCCTACCCGTAGCGAACGGTTTGGGTAAATGCCTACCTTTTTTTTTATATTTCAATTATTCAATTACAACGTGCGTGTGTGTCTAACTTAAATTCGGTTATCATAAAGAAAGCTAGCCTTGTCAGCGAGGCTTAGAATACGCTTACTGTATCCCCTGCAGAGGGAGGGGTAAAACCTCTTCAGAAACAATTACACAAAAAGTGTAAATATGAACATACAATGAATGCAAATCCCTAACCTCTAGACGGGTTGACATGCTATTAAAATCAACCTCAAAGATAGCAAAGGGAGGTAATTAAAAAAAAATTCAAACTATTACCTATGTTTGATTTTAATGAAATTTTCACCGCTTTATTCATTAACGAATTAATTTTATAATAAATAGTTTATTTCGTTAAAAAAAAAATTTAAAAAAATCAAACTTAAAAATTTTTTTTTTAATCATTTAGAATATAGAGGAGTTTTGATCTTTCGTCATTTGAAAAAAAAAAAAATCCTGTCATTAATATTTACATTTCTAGATTAAAGATCAAATCCTGAAGACCCCCCCCCCCAAGATAAGAATTCTATACCTGACAAACGTTATTTGAAAATTTAAAAGTTATTTTCTTAAAACTCAAAAAATAATTTTTGTCACATGTTTTTTTTTCTGTAGTTTTAAATACAATATTTTACTTTGAATTGATGTAAAACGTATTTTTTCTGATTCAATTGGCCTATTTTTATTCCCAAAATTTGATAGTGAATTTCAAATTCTGGAAGGTGTCATGTTGAACTTAATATTTTCCCCATAGATCAAGCTTTATTTAATCTATCTAAAAATGTAAATTTAAAAATGCGCAATTTTGCACAACATATTTTCTGAGATCTTTATATATGTGAAAAATCATTACTATCAATTATATTTTCATGTACGGATCATCAAACATATTAAAAAGTTATCTCCTCTGATAATGTGAATCAACAAAACAAACTGTAATATTTTACAAAATGGGCTACCATAGCTTTTCTTTTATTTACATGCAAAAATCTTGTTCATTAATGTTGGTGTTTTAACACAAATCTTGTAAATTTAATGTATATGATAAGAGTATGCAGTTTTATGTCCATTCATTATTAGATAAAGACTTATTTTCATTTATCACCTCTGTTACAGGACAGTACAGTTTAACTCATTTGATAGAGTATCCACCTAGGAATTGTACGGTTCAGAGTTCAATACCAATCCCAGCCAACTCAACATATGAGTTGCACTGTTTATATATATATATATATATAGTAAGTAAGTAAAGTCATCAGGGCGGCCTAATGTCGGTATCAGCCAGTCAGCGAGGGAGTCTATCCCCTTTTCACTAGTGCTAGAGCAAGGAGATTATTTTAGTGTCTGAGGTGGAGCGCCACACCTACCATCAGCTCCTTACTTTACTGCAGTGATCCTTGTGCTACTCATACGCGAGTTGGCGAGGGGTCGGTATCGAACTAGGAACCTTGTGGTTTCTAGCCGAATGCTCTACCGACTGAGCTAACCCGGCCCCTATAAATTTCATGCATATTAGGCAATCCTCAGATGGTTGAATATTGAAAAGTGGCTGGTTCAGCGTTTGTATAACATGATGCATGTTTATGTGAAAGAATATTATTACACAAGACTTATATCTAAAAACATAACATGCTTAGGTTTAATGCAGGGTCCAGATGTAAAAAACAAAAAAAAAATTGAAATTAATAGTGGGGTATAAAATATGGAAAAATATTAATAATTTTTATCTAATTGATTTTAATATTTAATAATATTAATTGATTTTAATATTATGTATTTTAATATTATGATTATTTTAATATTATGATTTTAATATTTAATAATATTAATTGATTTTAATATTAATAATATTAAAAAAAGATAGTA
Organism: Doryteuthis pealeii; assembly: GCA_023376005.1. Taxonomy (NCBI): domain Eukaryota; kingdom Metazoa; phylum Mollusca; class Cephalopoda; order Myopsida; family Loliginidae; genus Doryteuthis; species Doryteuthis pealeii. The sequence continues at coordinate 76,920,821 of CM042153.1, forward strand.
AAATATGAAAAAATTCAAATTAATAGTGGGGTATAAAACATGGGATTAATTAGGGTCAGGTGGTAGTTGACATTTTATTTGAGATCTGCTCTGATAATTTAGCATTGAGCACTTTTGTATGCAAACACTTTTCATATTAGCTATTCATTATACTGTATTTATATACGCACACACACATATATATATATATATTTGGGAGAATATGTGCTTAATTGAAGTCGTACCTAATTTTGAAAGTTAATTAATTTATAATTAATTAATTAGGCGGGCATACCTATTCAAATGTAAGGCTAAACAAATCGAAAAAATCAATCTCTGTATGTACATTTCAGCCTATTAGGCCTCGTCAGCAGAACTATAGATAGGAAGACCGCCTTGTGCGTGATTTGAACCCTGACTGTTAAGCTGACAGGCGAGGACCGTAACCCCTACACCAACCGGACTTTCTTAGATTTTTCGTTTTGTTTAGAAGTAGGTTTTTATTCCTCTTATAGTGACTTTTTCTACACGACAGTATGAGAAGTAAATACACAAGTGATGTGTTTTTGATATGGCTTTTTTTAGCCGACAATATATATATATATATATATATATATATATGGTGATTGCCACTTCTTTGCAGAATAAGGCCATTTCTACAAGTAGTTCAGATGTGAGCACGCCGAGGGTCCCCTGATCCAAACATACATACACACACACACACACATATATTACTAAGGTGTATATAGAAATGACCTACTCAAGTTTCACCATAAAGGATCTTCAGGGTTAAGTGCAATGAGTTAATCAAGATTGATTAATTACATGCAGTTGCGGAAGTGAATAATGTAGTTATTGACTGTTGAAATTAACCCATAAAATCCTTTATGGTGAAACTTGAATAGGTTATTTCTATACACCTGAATACTAAATCCACTCTACTAATGTATTGAGCACTTTATATTCATTGATAACACTAACTTATTCGGTTAATACTTGTATCAAGCATCAATATTGCGATTAACTCAATATTTTATTCCCTGGTAAGTCATCTTCTTTATCATATCATATTATATATGTAAAGGGTTTTTTTTTAATAGTATGTTTGAAGCATTGTGCGTATGTGTAATATAAAGATTTTTGAAGGCAATAGACAATGCAATATGTGTTGAAAATTATATTTATTTAACTTTTTTTTTTTTTTTAATTCTAAATATTTTGGAAATAAATATAATTTTCAACACATATTGCATTGTCTATTGCCTTCAAAAATCTTTATATATTTATTTCTAAACTCCTACAGTATAAAAAAAACTCCCGGCTTTATAGTCTGTAATTACACAATACAAACGTTTGCCCAGAAAAAAAAAAATTCATTAAAAAAAAAAGAAAAGACCAAATCATCTGCACCTCCTGAAAATAATCAGTTGATAGTATTAAGATGGCCAAAAGAAAAAAAATACTGTAAGAGTTGCTTAAGTTAAATATACTAAAGTGATCAATACAATAAGTAGAGCCAATAAATAATTAGTCAGAATTATCCTGATGATCTGTTAGGAGAAACCTAGGTAGATATTCTGACTCATTAGGCTTACTTTATTTTATGAAATATATTGAGCACTTTTGGATTAACTACTAATGCTACTACAATGAAAACATGGTAACAACTTTTGATATATATATATATATATATACAATGGACTCTCCCGTCGATTTTTCGACGTATGAGGATTCATACACACAATGAACTCCCACACAGGGATTTGTTTATAGTGGTGAAGGCTTGTGTTGGACCATCCACACTTTTTGGCTCAGTCGATAGGAAAGAATTGGTGCATCAAAGGTTGCCACAAACCCAATCAACGACCGACCTCAGGAATTTTTGAATTCAGAGTTATCCCTCTCCTAGACTGGTTACCTACCCAAGGCTGAAGAGCCCAGTCTGCCCTACTATTTAACCCATAGCTGGAGGGAGAATATATGGATTCATACCTTTCCCAAGGGTATTAGCGCTATGTGAAATGCCAACAGCTTCGTCTAGGAATTGAACTCGAATCGACGAGTCCATTTTCCACGACTCTAACCACTAGCCTCCATATATATATATATATATATATATATAGAGCAAAGATATCCATCACTCTTCAGATAAGACCTTTTCCATCCTAATGAAGCTTTGATAAAAAAATGAAAGATCTTAACATTGACTTCACATCTGGAAAAGATTTATTTTTCTCTATCTCTGTATATACATATATAAAATACTAAACTAAGGGAAATAAATCTGTCTTGTCCTTATTTTTTTTTTCCTGGGTATTTTGGTAAACTTACTACGTCTATCTTAAATCAAACAGTTAATTAAATTTCTAATTTTACTATTTCTGATTGAGATGTACAACATCATATACAATTATTTGTGATGCGTTGAGCATAATTAGCAGAAAAAGAGAGTCAGTATCATGAAAAAAGAAAAGAAAAAAAAAGATTTGTAGCTTTTAAAAATGAATGTATAGGAACAAAAGAAACCATGCACACGAGAGGGAGTCATTTTAACTCAAGGGAGATAACCTATAAGATATTTTTTTAAATGGGGGGAATGAAAGAAAATATATTCAAATTTATTATTGACAATGAAGTCTTTAATTTCATATTTGTAAATATTTTTTGGTATTTGAAAATGTGACTATGAATTTTACTCAAACTAACTTACTCCTAATCTATAGTTAATATTATCCAATTTTTTTGTTTGGAAGAAAATGGAGAAAAATGCATAAAACATGGAAGGAGATCAGTTTAATGTCTTTAGGTTTGGTTTGTTGGATTTTATGGCCTTGCTGGGTTATTTTATGCTGAAGACATTTTGTTTTATTCATTCTTGTTGGATATTCAATTCTTTTTTTCAAACTCAATTTTTTTAAACACACATTCTTTTAATCTATTTACCCCATACATGGAACCCTAACAGGTATTACCACTTCGGGTCAAAGTGGACCAGGGAGTAATGTCGATGAAGGGGTAGTCCATACTATCCAGGGCTCCAAAATTGAAACTTCGCCATTAGATACAGTTTACTGTCATACACATGACACTAAGACCCTCAGCCACTGCTTTCTAGCACATTTATGATAAAAAGGATTGGAGGGATTTGCCATAAGGGCAATAAGGTTGGAACAATCATATAGGTGCTAGGGATTGATGTAGCCAGCCGATTGATCAAAGGAGGCCTCTCCAACTGACCGTCTAGCCTAAGTAAGGGCAAAGTAGAGTGTTGCATGTCATGGACTGCTCATCCACCAGGATTCCATCCTTAAGCTTTATGGGTCGCCACCCATGGTCAATAGGTGGCCCCGTTGGGGGGGGGAGTCAAACCCCTCTGCAGAGGTGCATTCTAATGCCCCAGCTGACAGGGCGATTAATGTCTTTAATGTTGTTGGCATCCTTCTGTCTACAAGAGATGATGAAGTAGTGTCCAAATTCTTTTGTTTTTAAACTACATGGTTTGGGCGGGTTCGTATGGATGATGAGCTGTTGCCCAAGCAGCAAATCTCCCAACACTGCTGCTGTAATCCAAAGGAAAGGCAAGGAACCAATTCAGTTTTGCAGGTGTTGATGGGTAGCACTGGATTTCAGTGTCACACCAACTTAAGGACTCTGGCTCTGGATTTCTTTTCAGGGTTTACCCCCCTAGCTTTTACTTTAATGTTGTAGGAAACAAAGTATAGATGAAGAATAAGAATAGTTGATTTTTTTTTTAAAAACACATTGCAGTAAAATATTCATAATGAAATCCTTTTGCACTAATATACAAAATGATCATTTTTTTTTGTTAATGTTAAAGTGAATTACTGTTATATAACGTGTTGAGGGCCTTGTGCCAAACGTTGACGAGGGGCACCTGAGACAACTGACTGTCTAGCTGACCTTGAGCACTGGCAAAGCAAGGTCACTAGCATTAGGCACTGTGACAGGTATACTTGGCGCGCTAGGATAACCTCGAGATGACATATAAAAGAATGAAAAAGATACCTACTCCCCCTCTCTCTCTCTCGTACAATTGCAGGACAGACATATTCTTTTGCTTTTCTGATTTTCATACAAAGTTCTAAGTTTGAAAATAATCCACATAAAATAAAAAGATTATTTTCCTAATATAAGTGTAGAGTTTTCTTCTTTAACTCTTCTAAATCATCCTCTACTGCCTCATTCCACCCGGCCAGAAGTCACATTTGTTTTCCTAATCTGCCCCAAATGATAGCCTTTGTTTAAATGTAATATTAAACATTTAGAAGTCTTTAATTTAAGGGAAATAACAGGTAAAAGGCCATTTTTAGCATTTTTGATAGATCCTTACAGGAATGGGGCTCTGGACTTAGAAAATTCTCAACAGGATGTTCAAATAGCTAACCAACATGTATACATTACATTTGTGTGGCAAAAGTACTGCTTGCCCAATTCAAATTCCAACCCTATAAGTGTTTTAGGGAAACAAGGTGTATTTTAAAATTCAGAGGTAAGTTGCCTTCTCTCATAGTCCAGGTTAAAAGTATAGAAAGGATAACTAAAATCCAAACTATTTTAGACCTTATTTTTTCCTATGTGGGTATCAGTGGGGAACAGGAAAAGTTTTGGGATTCATGCCAAAGCTTGGCCTATTTACCAAAACTTAAAATAAGGTTCAAAATTAGTCCCTTCTTTTCACCATCTTATATTGTACTTATTGTTAGGGAGTTCAATTCTCACTGGGTGCCTCATACTTCTGGCCTTGTGCCACATCTAAGCTAAGCTTAGTAACTTACTACATTGTACTTATCTGTTGTTTAGCTCAGTTGGTAGAGAACTCGCATAGGACTCACAAGATTCCAGTTTCAATACTGGTCACAATTCAGTGTGTGAGTAGCACAGATTGGGTAATGTGATCTGTGCAGTAAAGTGGGGAGCTGACGGTCAGTGAGAAAAAACATCTCTCTGGTCTAGCGCTAATTAAAAGGGGATAATGTAAAAAATGTCCAGCTGATAATGTATTAAAAAAAAAAAAAAAAAAAAAAATATGTATCTGTCTGCTACTATACTGAATTGGATTGTCTATACTCTGTCTGGGTATCTGGGCTGATTCTCTGTTCTGCTCCCTTGGAACTTCTTCATCTGTTAGTATTATTCGGACTATTGTACTTATCTTCATTGTTATCTGTACAATGTTTTGGCCGATGTACCCTTCAGCCTTCTTCAGGTATTTCTTGTCGGACTTGGGGACCTTCTTGTTGTAATCGGGAGTCATCACAGAACTTTGAACCTAACCCTTTATTCAGTCCACAGGGGTATCCTGTTCTCATTCCGCTAACCATAGCTGGGGTATAGGTGTTAAGCTGTTAATTATTATTCTATGTTACTGCTGCCCCTGACCAGGATTGAACCTGCAATCTAGAGATAACTGTCACTTAGAACTGTTTTAACTTAACTTCTTTATCCACTAGGCTATGTGTCCGACAAGAAATACCCGAAGAAGGCCGGAGGGCACATCGGCCAAAATGTTGTACAGATAACAATGAAGATGAGGACAATAGTCCAAATAATACTAATTATCAAGCCTCATCTCAAAAATTCTTTATTTGTGTTTATTTTTGTTTTAAGTAATGAACATAAAGATTTGAGTATTTTTCAGATGTATTTTATTTAGCCCAAGTTAACCATAAGAAGAAATAGGCATCTTGAAGTCTAAACTAGAACTAAATTTCAAGAACTGAACTGACCAACCAAAGGACAATCATAAAACCAAAGCCCTGTGAATTCAGAATTATCATTGGCATTTCAGTCTCGGAAGACTATAATATAGTTTTTGTGCCCCTGAAGTTACAGCGCCTCCTGTGACTGTACAGTTCAATGTTAGAAAAACATTCTCGACCATAGATGTCACATGTGAAGGCTCTCCCTGAAGATGATGATGTGCTGGTGCTTTATTGCCGGTGCTTTTTTCTGGACCTCTTAGCTTCATGGTGTTGCACCAGGGTGATTTCAGACATCAACAGTCCTCTACAGAGAGCCTGCTGCTACCAAGGGCGGTCCCGAGCCAAATTTTCCCAGCTTGAAGGGGCAATGTCAAAGCACCAGAGATCGTTCTTGCAGACATCCTTGAAATGCAGCTGGGGGCGACCAATCTGTCTCTTACTAGACAAAAGCTCTGCATAAAGGGTATCCTTTGGTATTCATACATCATCCATTCGAACTCTACATTAGCGACAACACTGTTTCTGATGCAGCCCTCTATCATGTAGAGCGAGATACGGAACCTACAACTGAAGGACTTTGCATAACACTTGAGACTAACCTGCGGCAAATCACCTGGCAGTGACGGAATTCCAAAGTATGGGAAGCCTGTTCTCCTAGACAAACTCCTCTGCTTATGCTGGAGTGAAGGGGTTATCACACAAGACATGAGGAATGCCACCATTCAGAATTACCATTATTTTTAAATTTCTACTCTTTTGTACTGTAAAACTTTCTGTACTTTTAACCTAGACTATTAGTACATTTATTCATTGGATCTACAATGAGATCTTTTTGAATAATGTCATACATACATACATACATACATACATATATATATATATATAACTTCCTGTTTAGTAATTAAAACAAAATTAACTATTGTTATAATCTTTTGTTTTCTGTATTACAGCCATTTCTTTTGTCCAAATGGTGTCAGTAATTGAGTGCATTTTTGGCAACACATTTTGGTGAGTACAGGACCCCCCCCCCAAAAAAAAACACTGAGCATTTTTATATTTCTTGAAAAAATGTCTTTGCTTGAGCTGTTTGTTTTGTTTTGTCTTACAGCTTATCAAATCAGGTGGGTCATTTAATGCCGGCAAAGTTTTGAAAGTTTCGTAGTGGTAATTTGGTAGAAAAATATTAAACTCAATTTTTTTTAATAAACAAATTTTCTATTCAACCCACAGATGGGACCCTAACAGGTACTACCACTCCAGGTCAGAGTGGACCAAGGAGCAATGGTGATGAAGAGGTGCTCAACATTCCCCAGACCTCCAGAACTGGAACTTCACTAGAGTTTAATGTCATACTCAGGACATTAAGACCCTCAGCCACCACCTTCTAGTACATATATGATAAAAAGGCTTGGGGGGTTGCCATAAGGGCAATAGGGTTCGGACAATCATATAGGTGCTAGGGCTTGGCATGGCCAGCCAACTCATCAAGAGGCACTTTGCTTAATTCAATTAGACAAAATATTTACCTTACATATGAAAACATCTACTATAGAAATAAGTAAAAAGTAAAGTGGTCGGGGGTGGCCTTAAGTTGATATAAGCCAGACAGTGAGGGAGTCTATCCCCTGTTTACGAGCGCTAGACCAAGGAACCTTGAGGTTCTCAGACAGACACTCTACAGTCTGAGTTTATTGAAAGGAATCTGACTTTATACCAACAATCATTAGAATTGAAATAAACATGCTAATGTAACTAACTATTCTTTATTACATTTAACTAGAGAATTATAAGATATTTTCTAACAATAAATATAGTAACTAATTATTACTCTAAATTGTCTGAGCCAATATATTTCTCTGTAGTGAGCCAATGGTAAGGAGTGGATTTATTATCAAACATAACCATTTCTCTCAGTGCTAATATCATTTGGTAATCTATAGGTACCACAAAATAGGTCATGTGATCAGTTTAAGCCATATTGAAGGAAGAAACGTAAATATTTTTGAACTTGCAAAAAAAAAGAAATAACAAAGAGATGTTACAATGAAAAACAGTTAATTCAAAGATCAAATTATCCGATTGGGGGAAAATTACCGTTATCTTGTAAAATAAGTAAAACAGTCCACTTTTTTTTTTTTTTTTTTTACAACAGGGCCAGTTTCTTTGATATATTTTTTTTAGCAGAATTCTGTATTCAGGGTTCTTTTACTCAAAAACTCTTGCATCAAAACTTATAAAAATCTGATATAATTATTCAGACTTTTATCTTCATAGAAAAAAAAAAAGAAAAGTAAATAGGGTGGGGGTAAACCCCGTAAATAAAAAATAAAAAATTTCCCCTAATATATTTTAAGAAAAAACTATTTCAGACATATTTTCATCAAAAGGTAAGTAATTATGGAAACTTTTGTGAAAATTGGACCATTAATTGATTTTTCATAGAATTTTTAAAAAAGCCTCTAGTCATAACTTGTTTTTGGCTATGTTAAATTTAAATTAATTTAATGGCGCAAAAATGTAAACATTGTTTTTCGTTCATAATTTTCATTATTTCTGTAAGCTGAAAATTAAAAAAAAAAACAACAAAAAAACAAAACAGGATCCATGGATCTCATCTTTATCATTGCTAGCTATTTTGGATTAAGTCATCAAGCTAATAAAAGATTCACATTTTAACTTGTGTCACTGGTAAATTCTGCTTCAAACATTTGTAAACAAAACTGTAGAAACTGTACAGAGACATGCAACCAAACGAACACCCTCCACCAGGTATCTGCCATATTCTGAATGTCTTGCTGCCCTGGGAATGGATTTGTTGAAATTCTGGCGTCTGGCAACTGACCTGGTAAACGCTTCTAAGGTCATTAATCATCTTAACAACAGCAACCTTGAGCACCTTTTTGATCTCCATGTTTCTAACACACGTGGGCATGCCTACAAGGTGAGAAAACAGCATAGCTCACATGACTTTTGGAAACATTTTTACACACTCAGAGTTGCCGAGGCATGGAATAAACTGCCTGCATCTGTTGTAGGCTGCCAAAACACTGCATCTTTCAAAACCCCCATGCTTCCTGTAATCCACAAACACTATACCTGATACCCCCATGCACACATACATGTATATTATTACTGTACAGTATTTATGTTCCTGACACTAATACATTATTATATGTACTAGACATGAGACTTGGATGAGGTGTCGTGCACCTGAGCATTGTACACAATAAATTTCATTATTATTAAAAAACAGATGATTTTTAATTAGCTTGATGAGTTGGGGTGCCTATCGGAGATTTGATTCACTATTTTAATAAATTTCTCTAAGCACTTGCATAAAAAAAGAGTAAGATTTTTAACCAATTGTCAGTTAAAAGAATTAAATTTCATCCTAAAGAAATTATTCTAACCTCGTTATATGGTTTTTATAGGTCTCTACCCTCCAATATTTATTTTCATCCACAATTCACAAACAACAAAAACATTGGCAATACTTGTAAAAATTTCACTCTAAAAGCAAACTCCTCAGCAAATGAGCATAGTGCCCCCCCCCAACATATGCCCTATTGGCTGTAGAGTATGCCAACTGCAGAGGACCTTTCTCCCCACCAAATGAGGCAACCTGCGGGCCAGGGGTGGTGACCTGTAATGCCTGAGGACAGGATTGGGGTGGCCGAGCGGTCTATGACCTGGACATTAAGTGAAGTGGTCTGTGGTGGCTGAGCAGTTGGTGACCCAGGTATTAAGTGCTCCAGTGACATACAACACTCCACTTCAGCCCTTACTTGAACTAGACAGGTGGTCAGAGAAGCCACAGCTTGTCATGCTAAACCCTCCATATTCTTCAACTGCTCTTAAGACAAACATCCAACCCATTTTATCATATAGGTACTAGAAGGCAGTGGCTGAGAGTCAACCACCTGTATTTATTAATATACATGAAGTTAAACATATATCAAAACAAGATTTGGCATTAAATAACCCACAGGGGTTGAAGTGTCATTAACACCAACCAACAAAAAAATTGATAACAGAACAATAATTGAAAAAATGCTGATGTACGAGATGTTTATTTACAATGTTTGTTGTAAAATTTTAAACATTTTCTTTATCTGTATTTTCTATAGATTCCATATCTAAGATTTCTTCATCATCATCATCATCTTTCTGCATGACCGTTACATCTGCATCATTTGCTGGAAAAGAACAAAGAAACAATTATGAGAAAAAGGTTCAACTTGTATTAAATAGATTTTTCAATTTGTAATCTTGAGATATATATAAAACTAAAACCTCTTTAAAGATTATTCTTTCACATGAGAGGCTTCTGAAGATGACCAGAGAGTACAAAGTTAAATCAATGTATAAAATAAATATTTAACAAAGCAATCTGAGTAACTTCTCCAGTTGGTTAAGGATTATTAATAGGTGGTAATATTGGAATAAAAATTTGTAGAAACCAAGATAAATCTTCAAAATGGTAATCTGAGAAAACTGTTTGTGTCGAATTAAAATAAAAAAATAAATGAAGGCATAGATAAGAAATATGAAAGACAAATAATGAAGTAATATTAATTAATGTGTCTTTATTTTCTGGGGGTGTCTTATCATGGCTTTGAGAAATTATTGTAAACTTTTAGATTAATATTATATTTAAAAAGGATATTAAAGATGACTGGAGGACCCCCCCCCCCCAAAAAAAAAACATAAGAAAAACAGATTAACTCTATAGGTCTCTACCCTCCAACATTTCCAGTACTGTATGACACACCAATTGTTACAATTTATGAAAATCATAATTTGTGAGCTTACCTGTAAGTTAGAATTTTGAATAAAGTTTGTTAGAATTAAAAGCAGAGGTGGGTAGTTTTCCATAACTGTAGGGAGTTATGATCGACATTTTAGATGACCCCAACTGACCTCCAGTACAGAGATGTGGGAATAGTTAGTTTAGTTATCAGATTCGACCCTAACTTGGGGGGAGAAAGACCTATTAGTCTTCTCTCCGGGGTTCAAATCTCAATCTCCAGGTGGAATTATGGGCTAGATAAGTAAAAAAAAACTTGTTGGTTATTAAATATAAAAACAATGACTCTGCCCAAAGAAGTCTACTAGAAGAATTAGCAAGATTGATGAACAGAAGAATTACAAGTCAACTCAACTAGACATGGCGGCAACAAGTCAGAAATGAAGTAATCAATTAAAACCACGCCCATCTCCTCTCTAAGTTAAATCTCTAATATGTCTCTCTTTCTCTATTATATACCCAAGTATGGCAGTAGTGTATATACGGCTATACATACTTTTAAACAAAGGGTGTTCCATTGTGGTGATATGGTTAGCTAGCTAGTCTTGCAGATCCATTACTACTGAATAGCAAGTTTGATCCTTACTGGATGCCCCATACTTGTGTCTAATCCTATTCCCTAAGCGAACGGGTTGAGTAAACACCTACATAACCCCCCCCCCCTCACAACCTAGGTGACGCCAGGTAGCTGCTTCTAGTCCTATATAAAAAGGTTACTTTCTGAATTTAAAAAGGATGAAAAACATCCAGAGTTAAAGAATTAGGTTTCGTTGGTAACGAATCTTATTTTAGATTAGAACTGAATTAAATGACTTGATTCTTTTTTTTTTTTGGTAAGCAAAGATGAATTCCATGTCCATTTTCAGAATCAATTCTTACCTTGAACTGTCACTTTGTTGGGTGTTGTTTTGTGATTTTTGTGTGAAGACTTCCCATGAACCATCATTTGACCACACCCCTTCAATTTTCATCTGAAATTCTGCCATCATGTGTCCAAACAATTTCTGAACAGGGGAAAAAGAAAATTGATGTTAGTCATAAAGAGATGAAGAATACAATTTACAGGATGAATGAGAACGAGAAGGGAGAAGGGAAAAAAAAAAAACAAAACAAAAACAAAAAAACTTACCAAAACCCTAGCCTGTTCTGGTGTAATTTTCTCTCCTTGTTTACAGATTGTATAGTCAGTCATTAATGTGACAACTCCTAAAAAGACAAAAGTAAAAAAGAAAAGAAAAAACATTTTAATACCCAACGAGAAAGTCAAACAACTTATAAATCAGTTTATTATGAAAACTAGCAAGAATATGCACACTCCAGGTGTATCTAAGTTTTAATATAATGAAATATATTAAATTAGAAAGACTAGCAAAACTAAATAAGAACGCACATAAAAAGATTACTTATTTTAATTGGTTTCTATATAAAATCATTCATAGGCCTGATTTTAATACATTGAAGATAAAACAATATTAGAGATCAATAACATCAAGTAATTATTTGTTAAAACCAGTATGCAAATTAACCACACCATATATTTCTTTCTGTAAACCTTTATTTCTTAGTGATATATAAGATACATTGCAGGATTTTAAATCAAATTCTCATTGATAAACTTATGCAATTCCTGAAGGTATTGTTACATAAGCAGTGACAGTTTTGTTTACACACAGACAGACACCGAATCTCCATTATAATGTTAAAGTTAAAACATTTTTAATCTAGATATATTTGCAAGAATACAGTGGAAACTCAGTTCTCAAATGAATCTGAACTCAAATAATTCAGAGTTCAAACAAAAACACCTCAGTTGTGGAAAAATTTTTGGACTTTGAACACATGAGTCGAGCCGATGAAAATGTATTTCATGCAAATGACTGCCAAGATAAACCAAAGACAGCCAAACGGTTGGTAAAATCTACTCAAAGCAGCAAATCAATGCAATAACCCTTCTTCCTCCTCCACCCCTCCCTCCACAGCCAAAAAGGTATGTAAAAATGATTTTTTTTAAAATTAGGTTAAATATTACTTTTATTATGCTTTTCTTTTTCATATTTACATGAGTTAGGTGTTATCTGTTTAAATATGTCTTTCCATATTATATATAATTGTAGCTACATAAAGAGGCATTCATATGATCAGGAACACATAAATCCCCTTTACACAATTTCTTATGGGAAATATTGTTTTGGTTTTCAAACAAATCGTTTCTTAAACATAATTTTGGAATGAATTTAAAGAACCAAGATTCCACTGTATATAATTTTGATCTTAATCTTTGCTGCATCGTCTGTTCACAAGATATTTTTGTCAGCTTTTAAGATTAGGATTTTTTGGCAGTAACATTTGAAATATGAAAACCCATGATGGATTTAAAATTTAGACAAGTCAGTTGTTACTTAGTTAAACTACAGCATTTACTGATCTATAAAAGGACATTATGGTTTAATCTTAAAGGTCAACAGATATGAAGAGTGCTAAAATAGATACATTCCTCTTTTAAAGTTCTTGGTAGAGAGAACCAGAAATTATAGGTTCAAGCTAATCACAGATTCTTAGAAGTTAATATCTGGCTGACCCTCCCATACCCAGCTGCTTTACAATAAGTTTTATCCACAAGCAAATGTTATAAAATAGGCATTTTCTTTTTCTGAGTCTTTTCAGAAAACTTCATTATATATATATATATATATATATATATATATATATATATATATAATATATATATGTGTGTGTGTGTGTGTGTGTGTGTGTGTGTGTGTGTGCGTGCAATGGTTCTTGTTAGTAATCAAAGTTCAAATCTTGGGCAACGATGTTTGCATTTCACTTCAAATTAATGCCCTTGGGAAAGGCACAAATCCATCTGCCCCTTTGGTTAGTCAACCAATCCAGGAGAAAAAAAAAATCCCAAATTCACAATCAGCTTTATTCTGCTTAAAAAGTGGTTGGGTAAAATACACTCAAGGATGGATCAATAATTCTATAGCTGGTTTCGGTTTCTTTGTTTAATGGCATATCAACCATCATAAATTATGTAATGTCAAAACCATCCTTGTAGAAGAACAGTAGTGTCATTATTTAACATATAGCTAGAGGGATAATAGGCTACATACCTTTTCCAAGGGTATTAAAGTTAATAGTGCAACTGGAACCTGCTTACTATTATGTTGCAGTCTAGCACATTAGCCACTACACTACAGGGACTCGCCTCTCTCTATTTGGAGTTATTAGCTAGCCCAATTTCAATCTGATATTTATATTGTATATTTAATTCAAGTAATGAATAGAGAAGTGTTGGGTTAAGTGCAATGACAAGGAATAAGATTATGTTGTAGTTTTTATATAGAAGGACCTGTGGATATACCACAGTATGATAATTTAATTATAATGTTTGATATGTTTATTTAAGAGCTATTACAATAATTCAATATATAAAAAGTATAATCTTGATTTAACTTTTTTTCCTTTTCATCTTTTCATTATATTTGATTGAGACACCCTCTCAGATCTTTCACCTACTTTTTTCTTTCTTTCATTTTTTCTGTGTAGCATGTTCTTTTTCTTTCCTTTCTTTATAATAAAAATGGAATCGTCATTATTTAACTGAGGCGACAACACTCATAAGAAATAAGAATTCGGCGGATAAGCAACACCGGATAATCAGGATTTACATTTTTGCATTTCATCTTGAATGATTTGAACGGTCTCATTCTTAACCAGAGGGCGTTGCAAGATGATAACGGTCATACAATTAAGGAACACGAGTAGTAATTTTTATAATTTTTTAACTGCTGACTTGTCGAGAAATCTCTCCCATAATACATCCACAATGCCTGCTTATATATTAAAAAATGAAATAAATTAAGTGAATCATTATTCTTATTAAAATGTTTTCATTTGGAATAAAAAAATAAATTAAAAAAAATTTTCTTCTTTGGATCCATCCCCCCCGCCAATGCCACTTGTTGAGTTTTGAGCACACAATAGGAATAAAGAGGTTAAGTAATTATAGTGATAGGAAACAAACTAAGTCTAGCAAGGTGTTAACCTCATTATGGGAGCTGAGTAGGTGGGTTTACAGTGAACAGAATAATCACCCCCTCCCCCTCCCATTTCCACTAAAAGTGAGAAAAGCTGGTACTAAAGTCAATCCAATCAATTAGACGTCTGGCAGGTAAGAGAGAAGACCTACCAATATTATACACACTGGCAAGAGATTGAGATAGGTAGGAGCAAGTTTTGGTGGCAGGAGAGCACACCTTTCAAACACCATCCGTGTCTCTTACTGACATTCAAACTAAGAGCTAATTGCCAGGAGAAGAGCTATGTGCAACATAAACATGTGAGCAGAGATTTGAGAGAGAGAGAGAGAAGAGAGAGAGAGAGAGAGAGAGAGAGAGAGAGAGAGAGAGAGAGAGAGAGAGAGAAGAGAGAGAGAGAGAGAGAAAGAGAGAGAGAGAGAGAGAGAGAGAGAGAGAGAGAGAGAGAGAGAGAAGAGAGAGAGAGAGAGAGAGAGAGAGAGAAGAGAGAGAGAGAGAGAGAGAGAGAGAGAGAGAGAGAGAAGAGAGAGAGAGAAAGAGAGAAAGAGAGAGAGAGAAAGAGAGAGAGAGAAAGAGAGAGAGAGAGAGACGAGAGAGAGAGAGAGAGAGAGAGAGAGAGAGAGAGAGAGAGAGAGAGAGAGAGAGAGAGAGAGAGAGAGAGAGAGAGAGAGAGAGAGAGAGAGAGAGAGAGAGAGAGAGAGAGAGAGAGAGAGAGAGAGAGAGAGAGAGAGAGAAATTAAATTGTACTAGACAGAGGAGAAGGAAGAGGAAAATATTTTTATGCAATGGAAGTTACTAGCAGGACCTGTGGATATACCACAGTATGATAATTTATGTTTGATATGTTTACTTAAGAGCTATTGCAAAATAGTTCAATACGTAAAAAGTATAAGAATCTTGATTTAATACTTAATCTCACACATTCTTTCCATCTTTTCATTATGTTCGATGGAAACAGATTAGCGTTATTGCTTCCATATGCTCAATCCCTCTATATTTTCCCTACTCTTTCTTTCTTTCTTATATTTTTTGTGTAGCATGTGCTTTTTCTTCCCTTTCTTTATATTAAAAATGAAATGGTCCATTATTTAGCTGAGGTGATGACACTCCTAAGAAATAAGAAATCGGTAGATAAGCAACGCCAGACAATCAGGATCTACATTTTTGCATTTCTTCTTGAAGGATTTGGACGGTCTTATTTTTAACCAGAGGGTGCTGCAAGATGATAATGGTCATACAAATAAGGAACACGAGTATTAATATATAGGTGGATTTCATTCACATGAAATATTTTGATTCTTTAATGAAAGAATTTAAATATTTTCAAAAACAAAAGTTTGAATCTCATCACTTTGTAATTGTTCACATAATTACTAAGTTTATAAACTCACAGAATGTGCATTGTTAGATATAGAGTTGTACCTTGACTTAAATTCACTAAAAACATTTAAGTTTCCAAATTTATTATGCCAAAGAAAAATATTTATAAAAGAACATTAAAACATTACAGCACATAATTCATTACATTCAATTTTATTATATTTTGAAGAGTTAGAATCAGTAGAAGCCGTAACCAGTAGGCACAATAGTAAAAAGTAAGACCATCATTTATCATTAATCTGTCTCTCTATTATATACCCAGCGTATTATATGGATATATGAGAGCATACAACACTTGTCTTTTAAGATGGATGGTTGCTTGCCTGGTTGGTTTTATGGCATGTCAACCTTTGCTGGGTCATTTTATGCCAAATACATTTTGTTTTATTCATTCCTGATGGGTACTCAAATTTTTGTTTTAACTAAAAAGAAAAAAAAGAAGACCCTAACAGGTACTACCACTCCAGGTCAGAGTGGACCTGAGAGTAATGATGAAGGGGTACTCCACACTCCCCAAAGCCCCAGAATTAAAACTTCACCATTAGATGCAGTTTAATTTTAAGATAGTGAAAGTTAATAAGATCACAGTGGATACAAAGAAGTGTGACATTTTAATATATATATATATGTATGTTATAATGTAATTTTGCTTTGCTATCAAATCTGTGTACACATGAAAAAGATGCAAGCTATCAGTTAAATGAGGGAGAGTCATTCGATGACTGGACCTATCAATCACACGTCACGCTCAATAGTTTTGGTGATCATATTCAACAGACTAACAGTTTTGGCATTAAATAACCCACAGGGTTATCATACCATTAAACAAACCAAATTGGACCAAATGAAGTTAATAATTATTTATACCAAATTGAAGATATTAAGTACTTGAAACAGAAACTTTTATCAAAATGACTTGTTTTGGCATTAAATGACCCAAAAAGGGTTGATATGCCATAAAACAAACAAACCAAACCTATATATCAAGAAAGTGATAAAAATAGAGTGAGAATTCAATTTTTCTGCTCATTATTAGTTTTTTGTTTTCCAGTTGGATAAGCCAGTTTCTCTGTCATCATCATCATCAGATGACAACCCCCCCCCCCACTCCCCTGTTCAATTTTTGTATTAAGTAGGTAAATGGAGACAAGTTATTTTCAGTATGGGAAGTGGATTCAGAGTGCTCAACTGAGAGAAATCAGGTCAGAGCTGTTCAGAAAAGAAATACAAAGTGGGAGGTCTCACCAAGATATAATTGCTTGCACAACTATGTCACAGGGTGTGCGCGCCCTACCAAAGGCTTTTTTGTGTGTGGATGATCACAAGGATATACAAGTGGTTAGGAGTCTATCATTAAATAAAAACAGTTTAAAACAAAGGAACTTGAGGGCATTGATTAAATATTCAGGAAATATTGAGTGAAGTGAAGAAATTAAGTTAATCTTACCTTTCTTCAGACTCGTTGGGAGGCCAAGCTGTCTGAGCTGAGGTTCCATGGAATGTGAAAAATTTGGCAATGAACCGGATTTAACCTCAACATCACTGGTGGCCAAATTTCCAGAACGGGCAAAGTCAGGTGCAACAAACTTTTCAAAGTAACTGAAATGACAAATCAAAAATTATAAAATTAATATAGAAATTTAATCACAAAGTTATTTAAATTAAGCTTAACATGGGAAAATGAAACAAAACCTTTGTGTATCTCTCATACATATGCATATATATATATATATATATATTATATATATATATATATTTGTAGGTGGATGATATCAAGTGTTTCCTTGAACCTGAAATTTGGTATGTAGGAGCAAATAAGGACGGTAGAATCCAAATATCCAACTATATACCAAATTTCAGAAACATTGAATGTATGGAAGTATTTTTAAAAAATAAAAAATAAAACGCTGAGATTCTACGACACCGCACAACCTTAATTTAGAGGCAAAATAGGGAATTTATAACCCCACCCTCCAAAATTGGAACGGTAAGGTTTAACATAAAAAAATTTGGCACACTTTCCTAACTCATGAAGAGGAACATTTGTGCCAAATTTCAAGTAATTTGGTGTCGGTGGGTGCAGATTTCAACTTTTTGCTGGTGTTTTGACATGGAATTCTAGCCAAATTTTGACATATATGATATGGCAACCTTGTTCAGTAAATGTGTGGGTGGCCATTGCTTAGTGAAATCCATGCATTTATTAAACAAGCAACCAATGGACAGTTAACATTTGCCTGTTTTGCAGATAGGTTTGTACTAGCCATCCCCAACCCCATGTCTTTGTTGTCTTTATTTACGGTTTCTCTGAATTTTTGAGATGAGGCTTGATAATTAGTATTATTTGGACTATTCAGACTATTGTCCTCATCTTTGTTGTTATCTGTACAATGTTTCGGCTGATGTGCCGGCCGACCTTCTTCTTGTCTTTATTTTATTCCTAACAACACCAAAGAAAATTCCAAAACATGTCTTTTCAAACAAACTGATTAATATGAAGCAGTAAAAAAAAAAAAGTCTATTTGGAGTGGTATTAATTTGATCTTGTTATGAGCTTAAAAAAAAAGAGCATACAACCAGTATATTCAGTGAATTATGTTCATAGGAAATTTTAACTTTAAAAATCCAAAGATTGTATTAAATCACAAGGTACAACACCCTAAAGTATTTTTTATAATTAACATTGGCATACTTAAAAAATAAAGTAGCATTGAAATAAAATTAAAAAAAAAAGTTTGATGTCATGAGACATTCAGCAAATAAGGTTGTTGACTAATCCAATTGCACATCTGTTAACAAAACTGGAAAGTAATCCTTTAACATCAATGAATTCAATTCATACACAATCATTTTTTTAGATTTCAACTTTAATTCATAAAAGCTGCCATATGAAAGTATTTTGGTAAGCTAAGATTGGTTTAATTATGCCAACAACATTTTCAAATAGAACAAAAATCAAATACACCAAGAACAATTAAGACAAATCTGGATTGCGGAATGGGGGGGGGAGAGAGAGAGAGAGAGAGAGAGAGAGAGAGACAAATTATTTCTTGTAAGGAGAGAGCGAGAGCGAGAATTTTTTTTCTCAATCCAGTTTGATAAAATTACAGCTAACAGAAGAGCATTTCACGAGAGGGATGAAAAAAAGTTTAATTTTTTGTAAATAAAATAAGTAAAAAGACATTTTTTTTAGCCATTGCCATGTCTTACACTATTGCTGATTGAAGGACCCCCTCCCCCCAACCTGTCACTGAATACATCAAAATTTTATCTCTAATCACAGTCATATTTTTCAGGATTATAAAAACTAATATTTAACAACTGCTTTGATAAAAAATGAAGATCTAAAATTTGCTTTTATAATTTTTCATGAAGACTAACTGTAATGATGCCAACGAGAAACATTTTTCAAATGAGGAAAAGAAGAAATAGATACATCTTATCAATATCTATTAGATGGATAAAAAGAAAAGCATTGTAGATAAATACTTATTAAAAAAAAAAAAAAAAAAAAAAAAAAATCAACATTTTATGTTGAGAAAAGATTTTCTAACATTATCAAATGAATTCCTCTTTGCAAATTACATACAAAGCAAAATAAAGCATATCCAAAATTGTGTAACATCCAATGAAATAGAATGTGAAAACATTAAGAGTGATAACTTTATATAAGATCAGATGTTAGGATTTGAATGGCAAAGAAGTTAGGATATCACAACAACATAGATTTAAAAGGTTAAAACAATGAAATGAAAATAAAACAATTAATGACAAATATATATATATATATATATATATGAAGGTAAAAATGGATATTGAATCCGACAATATGTGAGAAAGTTTTATAGAAAAAACAACAAGATGTTAAACAATTTAGCTGACAGATATCTGTTTCGACATTATGAATATGTCTTTTTCAAAGCAACATTGTAAGCGGAAAAACGAAATGAATATATTAGTAATTCCAAGGCAACGAACGCTCACGATCAGTACCGGAAAATTTTTAAAAATTTTTAAAAATACATATTTGTAGTTAAAAATAAAATAAATTTTTTTTTAAAATGTTTAAGCATTTTTATCATGAAAACTCAAAAGAGTTTGTAATAAAATGTAAATGAATATCAAAAAAGTTCAGGAAAATGTTCCGGTTACAAATGAAAGTTTAAAAATGTAACAAGTCCAGCAACATGAATTTGCAATGATGTTAAACTCGCAGAGTTGGGATCCTTATTACATCCGAAAATATGAGCCTCCGGTGATATGATTTGCGTAATTCCAAAATTTGTTTTTCTATGGACAGTATGAAGGTAAAAATGGATATTGAATCCGACAATATGTGAGAAAGTTTTATAGAAAAAACAACAAGATGTTAAACAATTTAGCTGACAGATATCTGTT
Organism: Doryteuthis pealeii; assembly: GCA_023376005.1. NCBI lineage: Eukaryota > Metazoa > Mollusca > Cephalopoda > Myopsida > Loliginidae > Doryteuthis > Doryteuthis pealeii. The sequence goes on from CM042153.1 coordinate 76,941,148, forward strand.
TCGACATTATGAATATGTCTTTTTCAAAGCAACATTGTAAGCGGAAAAACGAAATGAATATATTAGTAATTCCAAGGCAACGAACGCTCACGATCAGTACCGGAAAATTTTTAAAAATTTTTAAAAATACATATTTGTAGTTAAAAATAAAATAAATTTTATTTTTAAAATGTTTAAGCATTTTTATCATGAAAACTCAAAAGAGTTTGTAATAAAATGTAAATGAATATCAAAAAAGTTCAGGAAAATGTTCCGGTTACAAATGAAAGTTTAAAAATGTAACAAGTCCAGCAACATGAATTTGCAATGATGTTAAACTCGCAGAGTTGGGATCCTTATTACATCCGAAAATATGAGCCTCCGGTGATATGATTTGCGTAATTCCAAAATTTGTTTTTCTATGGACAGTATGAAGGTAAAAATGGATATTGAATCCGACAATATGTGAGAAAGTTTTATAGAAAAAACAACAAGATGTTAAACAATTTAGCTGACAGATATCTGTTTCGACATTATGAATATGTCTTTTTCAAAGCAACATTGTAAGCGGAAAAACGAAATGAATATATAATCTTTTGAGTTTTCATGATAAAAATGCTTAAACATTTTAAAAATAAAATTTATTTTATTTTTAACTACAAATATGTATTTTTAAAAATTTTTAAAAATTTTCCGGTACTGATCGTGAGCGTTCGTTGCCTTGGAATTACTAATATATTCATTTCGTTTTTCCGCTTACAATGTTGCTTTGAAAAAGACATATTCATAATGTCGAAACAGATATCTGTCAGCTAAATTGTTTAACATCTTGTTGTTTTTTCTATAAAACTTTCTCACATATTGTCGGATTCAATATCCATTTTTACCTTCATACTGTCCATAGAAAAACAAATTTTGGAATTACGCAAATCATATCACCGGAGGCTCATATTTTCGGATGTAATAAGGATCCCAACTCTGCGAGTTTAACATCATTGCAAATTCATGTTGCTGGACTTGTTACATTTTTAAACTTTCATTTGTAACCGGAACATTTTCCTGAACTTTTTTGATATTCATTTACATTTTATTACAAACTCTTTTGAGTTTTCATGATAAAAATGCTTAAACATTTTAAAATAAAATTTATTTTATTTTTAACTACAAATATGTATTTTTAAAATTTTTTAAAAATTTTCCGGTACTGATCGTGAGCGTTCGTTGCCTTGGAATTACTAATATATTCATTTCGTTTTTCCGCTTACAATGTTGCTTTGAAAAAGACATATTCATAATGTCGAAACAGATATCTGTCAGCTAAATTGTTTAACATCTTGTTGTTTTTTCTATAAAACTTTCTCACATATTGTCGGATTCAATATCCATTTTTACCTTCATACTGTCCATAGAAAAACAAATTTTGGAATTACGCAAATCATATCACCGGAGGCTCATATTTTCGGATGTAATAAGGATCCCAACTCTGCGAGTTTAACATCATTGCAAATTCATGTTGCTGGACTTGTTACATTTTTAAACTTTCATTTGTAACCGGAACATTTTCCTGAACTTTTTTGATATTCATTTACATTTTATTACAAACTTTTTGAGTTTTCATGATAAAAATGCTTAAACATTTTAAAATAAAATTTATTTTATTTTTAACTACAAATATGTATTTTTAAAAATTTTTTAAAAATTTTCCGGTACTGATCGTGAGCGTTCGTTGCCTTGGAATTACTAATATATTCATTTCGTTTTTTCCGCTTACAATGTTGCTTTGAAAAAGACATATTCATAATGTCGAAACAGATATCTGTCAGCTAAATTGTTTAACATCTTGTTGTTTTTTCTATAAAACTTTCTCACATATATATATATATATATATATATATATATATTTTGTCATTAATTGTTTTATTTTCATAGTTTCCTCCAGACATACATACACACAACTGCCCTTTATATATGTATAGAAGATTGATAGATATATGCTAAACTATAGATTTTTTTTTTATTATGCAAATCTCATAAAACTTGTATGCCTTTGTTATAGTACAATGTTTTTCCCTTTATTCAATACTAGAAGTGGCTACCCAGCAAAGCCTGGGTAGAGGATAGAAAAATGTGGTTCAATCCTTGCTGTGTATGCCCAATAAAAATCCCCACATGAAAAAAGAATTTATGTTAATATGGCCTTGTGGGAGATCTTTACAAATATAAATAAAATCTCCGTAATTTTTGAACAAAAAGTAAGAACCAGTGATATTTAATGTGGTATATATATATATAATATATATATATATATATATATATATATATATATATATACATACACACATTCACTATCACCAGATCTTGCTTTTTGAGAAAAAATATTGACGATTTGATTTATATTTGTGAAGATAATTAAAAAAATAAAATTTAAATAATAACAGCATGGATTTTTTTTTTTACATTTAATATTTTAAATAGGAGACAATTTTTTTTTTTCAGAGTGTACACTTTTTTTTCTGACACTCCACCAAGTTGGATCAACGCAAGGTCTTTTTTACATGGGGATTTTAATGGGGTTTCCTGCGATTCAGTAATAATGAATCTGCAAGACTAACTTAAAAAAACAAACAAAAGAAAAACCTTTAACAAAGACGATGCCAGTTAGGCGTTTCTAGTATCATATAAAGTGCAAAATTCATTTTACTTAATTTATAAAGAAAAATCTACATACTACAATAATAATCTCAAAGTGCAAATCAAAACTTTTAAAAGTATTTTCTAAAATATTCTCTTTATGCTAATCATAGATTTATCAAAGATGCTCTTTCTATTTTTGGTAAAAAAAAAATAAAATAAATAAAATGATTAATAACACTAAACAAGATGGGGAGGGGAAATACTGATCAAATAGCTTTTTTCTTTTATAAGTGTGTGTGGAGACAGGAGTTGACATAGTTGTTGGTTGTTAGTTCAAGGTGTCTTTATGACAGATAGAATATCTTTAACAGTCACCTTGAGATGACAGACAATGACAATGTATTTTGTGGAATCAGTTGCAACAAGATTATTGAAAAAGAAAAAGTTGAATGAGAGAGAGAAATGTATCTACAGTAACCATATGCAAAACAACTTTTAACAATTAAGAGGTACAAATTATTAGATTTAAACTTGCTAGCTATCCTTGTAAATATAATACTGAAATAAAAGGCTATGCGAGATAACAGACATCTAAAAGGCTATGCGAGATAACAGACATCTAAAAGGCTATGCGAGATAACAGACATCTAAAAGGCTATGCGAGATAACAGACATCTAAAAGGCTATGCGAGATAACAGACATCTAAAAGGCTATGCGAGATAACAGACATCTAAAAATGCGAGATAACAGACATCTAAGGCTATGCGAGAAACAGACATCTAAAAGGCTATGCGAGATAACAGACATCTAAAAGGCTATGCGAGATAACAGACATCTAAAAGGCTATGCGAGATAACAGAGACATCTAAAAAGATACATGAGGATTATTCAAGCAGTGTTAAAACAAAGTTAGATTTTAAGAAAAAAGTATTAATATATAGATAGAAGTTTTGGAACACATTAGGACAGCATTTATAAATATATTGACAAGGTTGCATTTAGTTTGTGTTTAATGGCATATAAATCTTTGTGGGTTATTTAATGCTAAAACCACCCATATAGAGAAACGGTAGTGGCATTATTTAACCCATAGTTGGGGACAATGCTGGTATTTCTGATTAAACATTGGTGAATTATCAAGTAAAAATAAAACAAATCAAAGGTTACCGATCACAGAATTAACCAAAGCTTCCTTGTTACCTATGTTACTAAATGATTAGTTTGTTTAATGGCATATCAACCTCTTATGGGTTATTTAATGCTGAATTTTAATTAATGTTTAAAATGTGCGATTACAATCAGAATTATTTCATTGCAATCATTTAAAAATTTAAAAAAACTAAACCATACTAAAAAAAACAAACAAACAAACAAAAAAAACACTATAATAAACATTTGTTTGCACAGTTATAGGGTATCAAGTATTTTTTTTATCTAATACTAATAATTTATACAAAGTGATTGTAAAGTAACTTCCTATTTAAAAAATCTTATTTATTTCTGAATCATTATTTTTACAAAAAAATGAATATAAGAGCACCCATAACATGCAGTTTTATCTAAAATTCTATATGAGCACCAGCATTTGCCTCCAGTCTCTCAGGCCGCTCGGGCATCGCATCAACTGATCTTCCAAGGAACTCTTGTGAAATGGCAGAAATAAATTTTCGCACTCATCCTTCAAGTTCTTCCAAAGTCATTGGTTTTGTAGAGCAGGGTGTTAAATCAGGGCTTCTGGCTGGCCACTCATGCAGACCATGTCTACCTATTCATTTTACAGGAAACAACAATAGCAAAATATGGAGGAGCATAATCTTGCATAAGAATCAAGTCTTTAATATTCCCAAGTATTGAGAAAAAAAAAAAAAAAAAAAAAAAATTAAATTCATTTTTTTCTATTTAGCCCTTACATGGGATCATAACAGGTATTACCACTCCAGGTTAGTGTGGACCTGGGAGCAATGGTGATGAAGGGGTACTTCACACTCCCCAGAGCTCCAGAATTGGAACTTTGCCATTAGATACAGTTTAACGTCATACACACAACCCTCAGCCACTGCTTCTAACACATATATGAAAAGGGTTTAGGCTTGCCATAAGGACAATAGGGTTGGAACAATCATATAGGTGCTAGGGATTGATGAGACCAGTCGATTGATTGGAGGGGGCCTCTCTGCCTGTTTAGCCTAAGTAAGGGCCAAAGTGGAGTGTTGTATGTCAGCCAGGGTTCTGTCCTTAAGCATCACGGGTTGCCACCCATAGCCAAGAAGTGGTCTCATGGGGTGGGGGGTTATCCCTCTGCAAATGTGCATTCTAAAGCCCCATCTGACAGAGTTTCAAGACCTTTGTAGCTTTATCTCCAGCAGATTGGACAGAAATGAAACAAAACCCCTATTAGGATGACAAATTGTTCAAGTGCAAAAAGAAAGTAAAATAATGTAGGGATCAATATGTCAGTATGTGTGCAGAGCCGTCAATATACAGATTTAACTTTCTGTACACATGGGAAAACCCAGGTGTGTTGATAAAAAATTTAACAAGTGGTTAGGTTACTAATGAGATTATTTTAATGATTGCTGAGTTTGTATTATGGTTGATGGTAATCTCTGATATATACCAAGAGACTATGTATAATTACAAGGTGAGAGACAGGCAAGCAAGCACACACACACACACACACAATACAAGCACACAAACCTACTGGGATGAACACAGGCAAGAAACTTGATTTAGAGTTGTTATTAAACATCTATTTACCCTTAGGTGTAATCCCTAGATTGAACTAAGGGTTTATATTTCTACTTTGACAGAATAGATGAATAATAATAGCACAAATTTAAACTATAAATAACACTGACAAATAATTGCTGATTATTTATCTTATAATTTGAATTCAAGTTGTTCATTTTCAAGCCTTTTCTCCTAATTGTTTTAATCTATTTTTCAAGTAAAATATGCTGATTAGTTGAACCAAATTAGGAAAATAATTGCTACCTTTGTCAAGTTATATAGCAGCAACAAAAACTTGTTTAAGGCAAGTAGTAGTGATTGTTTTTAGGACAATTTTTTACGTATAAACCTGGACCCAGACACACACACATTATATATATATATATATATATATAAAGTATAGATAAAAGGATATGAAAACACACAATGGTGTTAAAATGAAAATATTTTATATCATATTCATAGCTAATATTGAACAATATTTCGATTTATAAAAATAATCTTCAGAGCTTGTTTTTAATCCGGACTCATCGAGAGAGAAGCAGAAAATAATTTAAATTAAAAAAACCCAAAACATTGATGTTCCAAAAAGTGTGCAAGTCATGCGATTGTTTCGTCATTAGCACATCCGCTAACAGCATTGTGTGTTTTCACATCCTTTTATCTATACTTATACTGTCGGATTCATTTCCTTACCCTTAACTTTTTATATACACACACACACACCTAAACCCTCCTTATGAGCAAGATGTGACACAAAGTTAAAGTGGAGTTTAAATTCAGTTTTCCTTCTAGACTGGTTATAAAGTTAAAGAGTTTAGTCTGACCTACTATTTTACCCATAGCTAAAGGGAGAATAGTTGATACATATCTTTCCCAAGGATATCAGTGCCAAGTGAAATGCAAACAGTCTAATCTTGGATTTGAACTCATCTTGCCTTTTGTTTATGAGCAATTTCTATAACCTGGTATGGTAGATTTTACAAGGATAAACTTCAGAAAGTAGAATAAAATAAAACTATTTAAAAACTGACATAAAAATCAAGGTATAAAGCAAACACTATATATCTATTTCTCCCTTCAGGTATTTCTTGTCGGATTCAGGAGCCTTCTCAAACTTGGGAACCTTCTTTTTGAGTTCGAGAAGGTTCCCGAGTCTGACAAGAAATACCTGAAGAAGGACGGAGGGGACATTGGCTGAAACGTACAGATAATAATAAAGATGAAGACAATAATCCAAATAATCCTACATATCTAGTAGAGGAATATTTGGATGAAAATTCAATGCCCTACCAATTTACTTCCTAAACCAGACACTTCTTACTCTAGACAAATATGTATAAATTTAAAAAAAATCTATTATATCAAACAAATTACAACCTTTGTTACTTATCAGCAATTACAATAAAAAGTGATAGTTAGAAGACACAGGCGACAATCAAGTGAATCCAGTACCCATCTTGTCACATGAGATGATGAGACTTCCCATCTGCATATAAGGATTCCCTACCTACATCTTACTGTAGACCAATTTGGTAGCTCCCAAAAGGATTCATTTTCAACATGCATGACATTCTAGTGTGGATTCCAGAGAAGATAGTTAACAGTGAAGTAAGGGGGGAGGAAGGGGCAACTTGAACCTTTAACCCATTCACTAATCATGACATCTGTAGATCTAATTTTAACAGCAAGTGGATTAAAAACACACATCTGTCTATTTCTTAATCTACAATTTCACTATACCTTATTATGCTAGTCTATCCTTTCATATAATATACTAGAAGGAGCTACTCAGCTTCACCTTGGTAGAGAAGGGGAACCCTGAGGTATTGATTTGTTTACTTTTGAAATGTACAAATGCTGGACATTTTTTAAGTAGAATTTCAATACTATTTCTAGGTATATTTTGATTTTTAAATATCTTTGAATATAATTCAAATCTTCATAATTTTTGCACAAAAAGTAATAACCAGTGATATTTACTGTGTATATACAGAGATGCTGATGGGGACGCAGGACACGTACCTGACACATAAAAATCTAAAAGGACGCAGTAAAATCATATCCATGTGTCCCAGTGTTTTTCTTTTTTCTTCCTTCACTATTGCAAGCTAAATGTAAATACATTTCAATAGTTTCTTATAAACGAATTACACAGGATAGGTTACAAGGTAGGAGTTAGGCATCTTTAGTTGTTTCTCCAGATCATAAATAAAAACCCTACAATCTATTAAGAAACTTTAGTTGGGACCCATTAATCTTCTCGGGGACTAATTCAAAGCAAAAAGCTATCAACATCACTGTATATAGATTTACTTACTTTGTTTTTAAGTGTTTTATTATCATAGTTTCATCTGGACACATACATACACACTGACTGCCCTTTATATATGTATAGATAGATATACATATCTATCTATATATGTCACAGAACTATTAAACTCCATTGGCCTTGAAGATGTGCTTTAAGCTATAAAAACAGCTTAGCAAGTAACAGTCAAACATACTTTAAGCTGACAAACATTTTTCATTCTCGGCTCACACAGAGCAAGTAGAATGTAAATACCACAGATACTAAACAGGCCTCCAACTTAGTTTCTTAAGCAAAATCTCCAAAGTTATTTGCAGTAGTATAAATGACCAACCTAAAATGCTAGGTACAAAGTTTTGTCAATCCCCCAACATTTCAGGTAGGCCACTTATACCAACATGAAACAAATATCTAGCCAGTCCCAAAGGTAAACTTTTATGAAAAAAGAGAATAAAGGGAAGAGAGAGAGAGAGATGACGGTTAGGGTGCTGAGTAAGAACATTTATTTAGCTGCTTCTTAGCTAGTGTAATTAGATAATATTCTTGGGTGACAATTACTCCAATAGTTGAATATAGTATCTTGTAAGTAACACTTCAGCAGCTGTCAGCACCTAGCAACCAAATTATTCTGGATGTTACATCAACTGTAACGAATAGAACTCATGTAGCAGACTGCATACCACATGGAATGTCTTGTGTTCTACAACCCTAACTACTGCTAATTTGATCAGATCAAAAGAACAGTCGTGACAATATCTGATATGCAAGAATAAGAAATTAAGCTAATACGGTGATGCTGATAGCTTTTTGATTTAGTGCATCCTGGGACACACATATTTGCTTTGAATAAGTCCCCAGGAAAATTTATGGGTCCCAACTAAAGTTTAATAGATTGTAGGGGTGTTATTTATGATCTGGAGAAACAACTAAAGATGCCTAACTCGTACCTTGTAACCTATCCTGTGTAATTTGTTTTGAAGAAACTGTTGAAATGTATTGACAGTTAACGTGAAATGGTGAGGGAAGAAAAAAGAAAAACACTGGAATGCATGGATATGATTTTAATGAGTCCTTTTAGATTTTTATGCGTCAGGGATGCAGGACACATACCTATCAGCATCTGTGTTAATATCTACCTTGGTTATATATAAGGGTGGGTTGTAAAGATCAAATGATGACATATCTGCTGTTAATGACCCTTTTTTTTTTTTCACCAATGGGATTGAAGGACTGCAACACTGATGGAAGAAGTGTTTGGACTGCAAGAT
>CM042153.1:76955070-77002570 GCA_023376005.1 Doryteuthis pealeii
ATTAGTTATTACTAATAAAACAATCTACAGACTTATGAAATTTCAAAAGAGCTGGTTTAGTTCAGTCGGTAGAGCGTTCGACTAGGAACTGCAAGGTTCTGAGTTTGATACTGGATCTCGCCAACTCAGCATATGAGTAGCACAGGGATTTGTGCTAGTAAGTGAGAAGCTGATGATAGGCGTGGTGCTTCACAATCTCCTTGGTCTAGTGCTAGTAAGAAGGGGATAGATTTCCTCGCTGTCTGGCTGATACTGAATTTAGGCCATCCTGACTACTTTACTTTTACTTATAGCATTGTCATTATCTAATCCTTTAATTTTTCTTTTTTTTTTAAAGAATTAACCTCTAAATTCAAATTCTAATTATGCAAATTTAGATAATTTCAAATACCAAAAGTAAAGCTTGAACCATAACCCTATTGTTAAACAACTGTCTTTAGCAATAATATCTACCCCTTTAACAATAGAAGCAATAGTAGTTACCCACCCCCCAAATAGTCTTATCCAGGGGTCACCAAACTACATTTTATCAGGCGCGCCGATGCTACTTGAATTTGTTAAAATGTACAGAACGCAAGACGTTCCGATACCATTTAAATTTAAATATCAGGTTAAGCTTACTCTATGTTAAGCTTACAACAATTGACTGATAAACATTTGAAAGCAATTCTCTTGATTGGATGTAGCAATTCCAAACCAAACATTGACGATATCTTGAAAGGCAAATTTCAGTTTCACAAATCTCACTAAACCTTTCTGCTAATGTTGCATTCTATGATAATGTTTTGAAAATAAATATGTTGGTTAAATTTGTTTTTGTGCATCTTACACCACTCATCCATGAATAGAACATGGAAAGATAAATTTTGTTTTCCATATTTTTCTCAGAACTTACGTTCTGGCCAGTATGTATTGAATACAATAATAATGTGGCCCGCGCTAGTTATTTTTTTCAATTATCCGGCCCACCATAAAAAAAAAAAGTTTGGTGATCCCTGGTCTTATCAAATCAACAAGTGGCTTGCTTGATCAAAAATAGCTCAAACACCGGACAGTCATACAAGAGAGACGAGACGAGTACAGTCAGGTTGTAAAATATTTCATGAAATACTTTGTTTAGAGTTTCTAAAAAGGTGCTACCATGAGCAATTGAATTTCATTTCCATTATGAATACAAAAATTGAATAATATTTAAATGTAAAAAGCCAAAAAAGAGTTTCTAAAATCAAGATGGTTTACAGCAAATATCTAATTATAATGGAGATTTGGTGTCTGTAACAGAAAATGCATCACTGCTTACATCACAATACCCTCAGAAATTGTATAAGTCTATCAAGGAGTCAAAATCATTAATACATAGAATAAATATTATTAATGGTGTCTATGAAAATCTGATTTAGATTTGCCTCAAAACAGCCCATGTTATCAGTGCATTTAAAATCCTGCAATGTGTCATATCACTAAGAAATAAAGGTTTACATAATATATGGTGTGGTTAATTTCCATACTGGTTTTAATAAAATCAGGTTTAATAAATAATTACTTGGTGTTATTCATTTCTAATATTGTTTTATTCTTCAACATATTAAAATCAATCCTATGAATGATTTTTATAGTAACTAATTAAAATAAGTAATCTTTTTATGTGTTCTTATTTAATTTTGTTAGTCTTTCTAATACATTTCATTAAAACTTAAATACTTATGCCCAGAGAGTACATTCTTGTTAGCTACAATAAAAATACAATTGTATAGAAGCTTCGGTGGATAACCACAATAACACTGTTAACCTTGAAAATACTTTTTTTTAATAGAACGACCAGTTCCATATATGGAAAAAAGGAAGGTGAAGGAGGAAGTATATAAGAATCACCAAATTAAGCTACAAGCTCAAAGAGATTTGCATTATGTATTTTCAGAGTTTGGATCTAATTTTTAATAAAAACATCTATAATACTGATTATTTCTCTGTATATTTATCATCTATACAAGAAGTCATATTTTGATTGTTATACAACGAATTATAATGTGTATTATTTAATTTGGTGCTTCTATGCAACTCTAATAATGGCTCCAGACACAAATCAGAAAGGAAATTCAAGTGTTACACAAGATCAAATGAATACTGTTAAAGGAACATGCATGCACATAAAATAAAAAAGAAAAAAAAGAAAAAAAAAAGCACTATATGCCAAGATTTTTAAGAAGGGTACCATGACATAAAAATGTGAAACCCCCTCCCCTTTACAGAGTAATTACAAAAATAAAAGTGGCTTCAACATTCTGGGTAGGATTATTTGATTAATGGAAAGAGAAAACAAAAACAAAACGTCAGCCCAATTTTTAGCAGGCAAATATTAACATTCTGGAATTGAAAAAGCATTTGTTAGCAGTAGTTAGACCTAACAGATGAATGTAGTATTGAAGCCCTCCTTTTGAGACAGGCAGGCAAGCTGACATATGTAACATAGATGGGGGATGAGTCAGAGGAGGAGAAAAAAAAAAAAGAAAGTAATACTGGAAAAGTGGGGCCATAATTGTCTAAGGAATCAAGATTGAAGGAGATAGATAAGGAGCAGCCACAGCCATACTTCCTTTGCAGACATTATGAAAATCATGTTATTGTTGCTGCCACCATAGTCACTATAAACAAAATGTTGATAATAGTAATAGCTACTGCACCAACAATGGTAAAACAATGAACTTTATCTAATGAATAATTAAGAAAAAAAAAAGAAAAAAAAAAAAAGTTCTTTGAGCAAGTCTGTAGAGATAAGAGAAACAATTTTAACTAATATGGTCATTTGTCTATGACAAAAAAAAACCTAAACTTATTTCATTGAAAATATTTGACATGTCATTAAGATCAATTCTTCATTCTATTTGAAATATTTTTGTTCTAGACAATCATAGATACAAGACAGACAAGAATTCCAACAGGATATTGGGCTGCCTATAGTAACCACTTTACTAATCAGGTAGAGAAAAATCAACCTGATGTAATGGAAGAAAAATGAATAGATAAATAAAAAATAAAAATAAAAAAAGGGCTAGATAAATTAAAAATGAAATCTTGTTGGCAAAGACGATTACAAAAGAAAAAAGTTGAAGCAGATTGGCAAATAATAAAGAATGAGAGAAAAATATTTTCTCATCAAATGGCAGGAAGCCAGCTTGCAGACTAACTGCTATAGTAGCAGCAGCAGCAATCATAATCAAAATGATGGGAGAAATGGCAGGAGAAAGAAAAGCTGCAGCAGTCAACACTATTATTACTACTGCTACTAGCTTAGTAAGTACTGCGGTATCATGTACCAGGAGACTGGATCTAGTTTCTCAAGCTAAAGTTCCTGCACCACATATGGCAGGCTACAACCTCCACTAGCAGATATAGTGCTTGTTGGCTGAGTGGCCAATAATTGAGCTGTGTTCATAGCAGCATCCAGGTATGTATGTGTGCATGTGTGTGTGTGTGCGCGCACGCACAAATTGAGACAAAGAAAAAGAGCAAAGGAAAAAAATGAAAGATGCACCGAAGATGATGCAAAACAAAAACAATGGATCAGGGGGGGGGGGGAGAAGCCATACAAACATGCAGTACGGGCATGAGCATTGAGGAAAGGTGCAGTACAGGCATGAGGGGTTGGGAATAAACACACTTATATGCAAGGAAGGTTAGGAAAAAACAAAAAAACAAACACATGCAGTAGGGGTTGGGGGAAAAAAAACAGACACTGGCATGGCGGTTGGGGGAAAAAAAACAGACACTGGGATGGGGCTTGGGAAAAACACACACCGGCAGTGGGGAGGGGGGTTGGTTAAAAACACACACAGGCAGTGGGGAGAGGGGATGGGAAATAACACACAAGGCAGTAGGGAGGGGGTTAGAAAAAAACACACAGGCAGTGGGGAGGGGGTTAGAAAAAACGCAGTACACGTAGGGAGGTTGGGAAAAAACATACATGCAGTACAGGCAGGGGTTTAGGAAATAATCATGCAATACAGGCAGTGGGAAGCACACATGCAATACATGTATGGTGGTGGGGGGAGAGAGAGAGAGTGAGAGAGAGGTAATACACAGTAATTTTTATAAACTTTTATATCAATGTGTTTTTTTATAAGATTCTTACTCAAATCAAAGAGTACACTTGTCAGAGAGAGAAAAAAAAAAAAAAAAAAAAAAAAAAAAAAAAAATCAGTTGCATGTACAATTAGATTTTATAAGGTCTTCAGTTTATGAATGATTTCAACAGTGGAAGTTAAAATCATTCATAAATTGAAAACTTTTTCATAAAATTGCAATTATGAAAGCAAAATCATCTGCAAATTCTGGGATATTTTAATACAAGAAAATCTAAGTTTATATTAATTACATATCTATATGGCATAACAAAATTAATTTGTACAGGATGATACCAGATTTTAAACAAGGGTATATATGATGTGTATAATTTAAAAAAAAAAAAAAAAAAAAAAAAAAAATCATTGTGCATACTCTTTCAGCCACTTTAGTTAACACACAGAAATTTACCTAAGAATATCAAAAATAAAATGAGTTCATTTTCAATAAGAAATATCTTACTACTTTAATTATCTCAACATTAGTCTTATCCTGTTTTGGCCGACACATTCTTCAGCCTTCCTCAACTCATCTAGTAAAGGAGACCCCTATGGTAGAGATAATGGTAGACTAAAAAAAAAAGACAAAAATCTAGCTACAAGGTGACTAATTCTTTTATTCTCTTTTATAGGACGAGTTACAATTTGTTCAACAACATATCAATTCCTCTTGGTTTATTTAATGCAGAAATTTGATTCATTTGTAAATGTTTGATTCTAATAACTATTTTCAATGTTACATTGCAGTCATAAAAAAAAAAAAAATCATTTGACTATAAGAATTTTGGTTAAACCGAACTTAACAGACCTAAATTTCCACCATTGTATGTCACCCCACCAAAGGAAAAAAAAATACCAAAAATCAGGAAATTAGCCAAATTTAATGACATTTTTGGTGAATAAAAGATATAATGCACCAGTTATTTTATTTAAAAACTTTTACATTTTTTCAGATCAGTTAACTTTGAACCATGTATCTTTGAGGCGTGACACAGATTCTCAAAGATACGTGGTCCACCCTGGGCTCTTGAGCCTAAATTTACTCCCAGGATTTTGAGCATGATTGCCTGTGCAACAAATGATTTGCACACAGTTACAGGATTTCAAGTATTCCTATCTAATGCTAATATTTCCAAATAGATGGGATCCTAATATAGGTCAGAATAGAACTGGAAATAGTTGCAATAAAGGGGTACTCCACACTCCCCAGTACTCCAGAATTGGAACCTTATCACTAAATGCAGTTCAGCACCATATCCAGGATATAAGAGAAGGAGGAGGATTACCTCTCTGTAGAGATTTTAAGCTCCACTAACAGGGTTAATAAGATGAGTTATACACAGAGCATGATAGAGAGAAATTCATATATATATATATATATATGAGACAGAGAGACAGAGGGAGGAGTGAGAGGGAGAGAGAGGAGAGAGAGAAGAATTAAAAGAAGCATTAACAGTTAGTGTTAAAACCAACAAGGAATAATAATGTCTCAAAATTTCAGATAAGAAATCATTACTATTCAAAAATTCATTTCCATTGTTCTATGTTTATGATCTGATCATTAGGAAAAACAATCTAAAATTTCCAGAATGCCATGAAAGATCTTCTGAAAGTCACTCTACCAGCATTAAGTGTATGAGAAGTAATTTATAATTAAATATTAATAACCTCAATTTTCTTTATAAAGTTCTAGACTCGCACAACAAGTATGACATGGCTCCCAAGGTTTGGCTTTTATATCCTTTTTTATTATTCTGCCCATTTCTTTCTAATTTAACACCTGATATTCTCAGCTATTTTCAATTGACCCAACAAATAGAAAAGGACCGTGTTAAAGAAAATCATGTCATAAATTTTCCCATTTAAAGAGCTAACTTGTGAAGAAAAAAGAAAAAGAAAAAAGCTAGAGACATCTTACAGTTGAGTCATCAAAAATGATTATTTAAATTTTTCACCCCCCCCCCTCTCAAAGAGTCAAAAGAAGCAATTCCCTGCATTATGGTGGATGCAACAATTTCTTGGTTATCAGACAACAGGGATAATTTATAAGCATTATTTATCCCTTATATTTGCATTTATGCCTGTATTTTCTGATGAAAAAAAAAAAAAAAAAAAAATCAATTTTGAAAAAATTCACAATTTAACCGGTTTAGCTCAGTCGGTAGAGCGTCCAGCTAGGAAACAAGGTTCCTGGTTCAATACAGGCCCTCACCAACTCAGCGTATGAGTAGCACAGGGATTTGTGCGGTAAAGTGAGGAGCTGATGGTAGGTGTGCCACTCCACCCCAGATGCTAAGACAATCTCCCTGGTCTAGTGCTAGTGAAAAGAGGATAGATTCCCTCGCTGTCTGGCTGATAGCCACCCCAACAACTTTACTTTTTAAAAATTAGGTTCATAGATACAGAGCAATGGAAACAAAGCAGTGAAGTAAAATCTGCAAGGCTTTATCTCAAATTGATAATTTTGTTACTTCAAGAAGAAAATGGAATTCAAATTATTAAAAAGTGCCCTTTCTCTTAATTGGTCATGTGTTTATGCATATTAATGAGTCCAGGTTAAAAGCACGGTAAGGATAACGTGAAGATAAACTTTTTTTAAGTCCTTATTTTTCTGATGCAGTTATCTTTAGGGAATGTGAACTTTTCTCATCCTCTAATGATACCTGTACAGAGACACTGATAGGTATGTGTCCTCTAATTAACTTGTTGCTGTAAAATGATGAGGAAGAAAATGGAGTTCAGATTATTACGAGGAGCTCTTTCTCTCAATAATTGGTCATGTGTTTATGCTTATTAATGAGACAAGTATGCATTAAGTTATCTATACCAGATTTTATGAATACAAGACTCAAGTATAACATTTTAGAAGGAATTCATAAAATAAAAAGTTTTAGGTAAGCCAAAAGTAATAATTATTCAATAGATAATATTACAGATTGTACAATCTAGACACTAAACTTTACAAAATAAACAATTATAACAATAACAATTTGTTCAACTTCTATGAAGCAGTTAAATATGACCACAAATGTATCATTATTAAACTTTTTGCAATAAATTCAGTGAACTGCTTCAGCTTATTTTTGACTTTCATTATAAATAACAGATTTATGTAAAAATTTCTAATAACTTTAGTAAATTCAACATTACCTGGCTTTTTGTTGTACAATTACAAGATAAAAAATATCCTATCTAATTTTCTAAATATAAAATTACAATCTTACAATACAAGTACTGAAAATAATATAGTTATAGACAGGAGAAACTTAAAACTATTAGAACAAAACTGTATTAACTGCTGAAATCTACTGTTTCTAAAAAAAATTAGCAAAGTAAATGGGAAAATATTTACAAATATCAAATGTTTACTACCTGACCCTCCTTTCTTCAGGTGAGAAATTGAAGGGATTCAAATGCTCTGCATTAAAATTGAAAGAGAAAGAGAGAGAAAGAGACAATAGTTAATGCCTAGTAAAAAAATGAGTGAATGTTAATAATTATTTTTTTTTTAAATTTTTGAGATGAGGCTTGATAATTAGTATTATTTGGATTATTGTCCCCATCTTTGTTATCTGTACAATGTTTCGGACGATGTGCACTCTGGCCCTCTTCAGGCATTCTGTGTCAGGCTCAGGAGCCTCTTGTAATAATGGGGAGCCATCATGAAACTTTAAACCCAACCCTTTATTCAATCGGGGTGGGGGGTGGGGGTGATACAGATAACAATAAAGATGAGGACAATAGTCTGAATAATCCAAATAATACTGTTTACAATTCTATATCAAATCTTGCAAATAGAAGATTAACTGCATAAAATAAACTGGTTGAGACAACTCCACAATCCAAGCAGATAAGTTATAATGGCATTATCAAAATGAAAACATAAAATAACAGCACTCAAAGCTTAAATCATATTCATGACAATGTAAGGTATTTTGTATACAATAATTGTAGTACAAAGATTTATTATCCTATTGCTAAGTTTAAATTTGAACCATATAAAAAGGTTATAATCTTTACCAAATGAGCAATGATACTCATTTTTCTAGCAAGTAAAAGAATAGCCAAATACAAAGTGTTAATTCAATTTATATTTTTGGGTCATCACTCTTAAATGCTATTACATGGTGTAATATGTGTATACTTCTGGTAAATAAAATTCATTTTGGAATTACATCTGAATGTGATATACGTCTGTATGTTACTAGAAAATACTGGGTGACTACTTTTTAATAACTATTCATTTCCTATTGAAACAACAACACAGAGGATGAAGATTAGTTGTGAATAAAATTACAGTAGTAAGAGAATTGACAATGCAAACCATACTATCTTCCCTTTCATCAGTTGCCCCACTTTCCAAGTTCCAAACGGGAATCTTCAACAGATTTACTTAATTGACCTTCTTTTTACCAAAAAGTTTCAATTATATTAGGAGTTATATTTGTGTAGGTAGGTTATATATATATATATATATATAACTATTACAGCTGTGTTTATGCCAAATCTATTCTTAATGTCCCCAATTCCTTTAATCTAACAAATCCTTTTATCTCTTCATATAAAATAAGAAATATTTAAATGCAAATTCAGGACTATAAGATTTATTTACTTTTGTTTTCATTGAAGCTTTTAAATAAACCAAGAGTTTAGCAGCAGCATAATTCATTCATAAAATGTATATGTATGTACAAATATTTATGTATTAATACAGCTATGGGTAAATAGTAGGGCAGACTGGTTAGGAAACCAGTCTAGGAGAAGGAAAATTGAATTCAAACCTGTTAAACTCTCGAGTGGTCACTACTAGAATAGGCTCAAGTCCTAATTAGTGATCTATTTCACTAATCTAATTTAAATTTATAAAAAAAAAAGAAAAGAAAAAAGAAAAGAAAGGCACAACATATCATAGTCAATGTGTGGCATTACTCACTATATTTTATAAACTTTGGAGAAAATCAGAGTCCTGTGGTGGACTGTGAAAAAAGCTTATATGATGAGGACAATGAGATATATATATATATATATATATAACAATCATTTTTAGGTTGGTAGTAACTACAATTTTAAAAGTGTAAGGGTTACTGAAAACTTTTTTTTTTTTAGTTCATTTCTTTTTTCTATATGGGAAAATTAGATTGGTTATCTGATTATCTTTAAGTATTGAAAATATCCCAGACAAAAATATGAATATCTTTAGTAAGAAAAACTCACTTGATATTAAGTATCATCACTTATCTCTAAAATAAACCAGTTAAGATATTTCATGAGAGCAGGTTGCATCATCAAACTCCTGGCAAAGATATTTTACAGTTATGATGAGTGAGCTGGCACAGATTCAAGACAAAAAGCAAATAAGTTTTGAACCCTTGGGCAAATAATCTACATTATTACAGTATATTTGCTTAATGTTTTATAAAAGTTGAAAAAGACGAGCAGTAAGTTTCTTTTTTTCCCTTTATTTAACCTACCCTGATATTTTTTTTACATAAAGTTAAAAAATGACCTTAGATAAATGAATAGACAGTCATGATTATTACTCAAATGAGAGTAAGCAGATACGATTACTCTTATGAGTACTTTATCAACATTTAAGTATTATATCTTGGGCTTTAGAGAATAAGCAAAAGAGAATATATATATGTAAAATATAATATTCTAATATGCATTAAATTAGGTTGAACTGCTTCAATATATATATATATATATATATATATATATAAAAAATGAAGAAACAGTTTGGAAAAAAAATTGACAAAATGTGAAAATATAAAAGATAGATAAACCAAGAAGAACAATCAATTCAAGAGTAAAACTTAAAATTGAATTGTTTGTTTGGGTTTATCTACCTTTTTCCATTTATATTTTCACACACACACACAATTCTTTTTCATTGGTTTTGTGTGCCCATGCTCATATGTAAAATTGGGTTAGTACACTAAATGCCATTTAGCTCATTTTGTTTCTTTTTGTTTTATTAAAACAATCATTTATGTTTAGCAGTATAATGTCAGCTATTTTCCAAGGCCTCCTACATCCTTCTATCTCTTTTATAGAGACATCATAAAAAAGGGGAGATAATTATCACAATAAAAGCAGTATGCCTCTTAATATCTTGACCAACAAAGAGGCTCTGGCTTAATTGAGATAACTAATTTATACACCCACCTTAAAAAAAAAAAAAAAAAAAAAAAAAAAAAAAAGACAGAATTATTTTTGTCATTCATTTCCAATCTGGTGCTTAATGATCTTTATAAATAAGTGATTGATTGATAGTTTGTTAAATAATTTGTTTAGTTATTTAGCAAAGTCATTTTCTGCCCAGAAATTGGTAACCTTGCCTTTTTTCAGATGACAGGTTAAAGAATATAAAAGAGGTGAAAACAATGCTGAAATTTTTTAGCAGTGTATTTGAAGAAAAAAAAAAAAAAAAAATTTTTTAGTATTGCTCATAAAAAGATTCAAAAGGATATTGAATTAAACAAATCAAGTAAATAATCTAATTCATTGATTTGTTTAATTCAATATCCTTTTGAATCTTCAAAGCCTAGTTGAAAAAAAAAAACAAAAAAACACAAAAAAACACCAAACACTATTGGTAAAAGTGAAGGAGATGCTTTTTGATGCCATGAAAAATCATTGTGCCAGTTATTGTTACTTTTCTAGTCTTTTGTTCCAGATGTCAGAAACATATATGATAAAAGGGGGTTGGGGCTATTATATAGGTGCAAACCAACCAACTGATCAGAGGGGTCTCTCCAACTGCCTGTCTAGCCTAAGTAATGGCTAAAGTGGAGTGGTGCATGGACTGCTCAGCCACTAGGGTTTCAAGTCTTGAGCATCACGGGTCCTGAGATATTGATATAAAAGATTTGACTAGGGTGATAAATTCCAATTACGGATTTGTTTGTCTTTAAGAAATGTTTTAGCCAAACAGGGTTAACTGAAGAGAGAGGTATAAACAATTGGAATAAAGAACAGAGATGAGCGGGTTAACTGCTAGTTGCACTCTTTTTGCGGCTGAGCTATACATATATTATTCACTAATGAAACACTTTTATGATTTGCAGTGATAATAAATAGCTCATCACACATTGAAATTCTATCTAGACAGACGTGAATGGGAGTGAAGAGATGTTAATGTCAAAAGTGGTCAGACATTGATATGGTGATGGAAAAATAAATAAATATTGCAGTTAGAGAAAAGGTCAGAATATTTTTTTCATAGTCAATTGCTGCCTGCTAACTATCACTTATTTGAACATAACTCAGATAGAAAAATTACACATTAGCATAATTAATAAAAAGCTTTCTAAATAATGCACTGTAGTTATTGACCCCCCCCCCAAAAAAAAAAAAAAAAAAAAAAAAAAACTCGGATGGATGCTGAAAAATGGGGTAACAAGAAAGAATTTTGTAAGTATTAGCAAGAATATGCATCCCCTGGGCACAAGTATTTAAGTTTTAATATAATGAAATATATTAAATTAAGACTAATGAAATTAAACAAGGATGCATTAATAGGTTTCTAAATAAAATAATTCATAGGATTGATTTTAATATGTTGGAGAATAAAACAGTATTAGGGATCAATAACACCAAGTAATTTGTTAAAACCAGTATGCAAATTAACCACACCATATATTATGTAATATTTTTTTCGATTTAAAATAATACAATATTTTAATTAATTTCATAGTTTATTTATCTAAATAATATATAGTTTATTTATTATAATGTAAAGGATTCAAACATTGAATAAGGAACAGCTTTTATTTATTTTATTAATAATAATTGTTCTTTATTCTATGTATTGACAATTTTGGTAATTGTGACGTAAGCAGTGATGTTTTTGTTACAGACAAATAGAAACTGAATCTCCATTATTAATAGAAATATCAAAGTTATATATATAACTATCTCAAATAAATCAATAGAGGTTAATGTTAAGCTTTGATCAATAATCTTGTCAGTTTGTGAATGCATAGATATATAAAATTACATAAAACTAAAGATTAACTTGTCAAAAGAAAATTAACAAAACATTTTTTTGGATAAATGAACAATGAATATTTACAAATATGAAGAATTAGGAATGTCTTAAGATGGAAGAATTCAACCAAGGTCAAATTTCTTGATCACATTGGATTAAAAAAAAAAAAAAAAAAAAAAAAAAAAAACCTTCACATCTTTCTATATTTTATGTTATTCCATCTATTTCAAAGTATGTTGGCAAAATTCTGTTTGTTGATATTAATATTCATACGTCTTTATCAGTTGAATAAGTGGACATTTGTTACAAAGGAGAGAGTTTCATGTAGTGAAAACTGCTTGCAAGATGAAATTGTGTAGCAATGATTAATAACCATTTAATGTAGTCAATGATTAATAGCCATATGAACACCAACCAATTGCTGTGTCTCCTTGAAAAGATATCATACAATAGAAAGTTCAATGATCTACTGTGATTGGCCTCAAGCAGTGTTAAGCTTATTCAA
The DNA here is from genome assembly GCA_023376005.1 of Doryteuthis pealeii. Taxonomy (NCBI): domain Eukaryota; kingdom Metazoa; phylum Mollusca; class Cephalopoda; order Myopsida; family Loliginidae; genus Doryteuthis; species Doryteuthis pealeii. The sequence continues at coordinate 76,967,687 of CM042153.1, forward strand.
GTCTGTCTTGGAAGTAGGAAATAATTCTGATCATCAAGAGAAAAGAGGAAACAGATGGACAGGAGAAGAGAGAATAAATAGAACAAGATTAAAAATGGCTGAAACAACTTCCATCTCATATGATCTTGAAATATTGGCTGAAACTTAGGAATTGCATTAATAAATTCTGACAAATGGATAAATATCTAAAGCTAAGTATTTAGTTTAGAATTATTTGGATTTTTTCAGACTATTGTCCTCATCTTTATTGCTATCTGTACAATGATGTGCCCTCCGGCCTTCTTCAGATATTCCTTCTCGAACTCTGGAACCTTCTTGTCATAACTTTGAACTAGAATTCAGATTATACTTTATATTGTTCTAGAACATTTGTGAATGAATATGTAGATTTTATGGGTTGCATAAATTTTTTAAATATTTCTAAAGTGGAAAAAAAAAAAAAAAAAAAAAAAAAATCAAATAATTTCTAAGAGATAAAATACAAAGGTAAAAGGTAGCCATACAAATAGCAATGTAATTAACTGTGTATTGAACAAAAACCAAAAAGGTGAATACTGATAAAGGTAAGTATTTTCATGTTGAAGGTTATGACCTAAGGACAAGTATTTACACTCAGGACATCAGATTTGCAATATCAACTCAAGAATGAAACAGAATTGTCCATAATTATTTTGTTGAGTTGATGTTTATTCTATATAGATCTATAAGACAAGACATTATGTGAAAATGTCATTGTAAGTGAAACCAAGTGACCCAAATAATTCTAGAGGCCCTGATACAAGACCTTGCTGAGTGGCAACTGGACAAGTTATCTTGGAAACCAACTAGGTGGTAATATTGTAAATGAGATAAAACAGATGTCAGCGGAGGTTTAAGTGTTCTTGCTGCTAAATGAATCTTAGACACAGCACTATTATTAGAGAAACAAAATGAAGTCTTATGACCACGTAAAGTATCTGTGGCATTCTAACAATGAATAAATATATACTATTAAAGAGATACCAAAGCAATCAGACAATAAGCAAATTATTTAACCCAGGTTTGGTTTGACACTTATTTTTATAAATATATACACAATTCTATCTGTTTATTAAATGCTACTATATTATAACCTTTCTCAACTGTTGCTGTAATAATATGAAGTATCGGATTTTGTTTTTGCAAGGAAATAAATTTGCTATAAGCATGGGCTAATTTGTCAAAAGTCTAAATAGTACTGGGGGTTCAAAATAAGTACAAATTAAAGTTTGGACATGTATCTCCATTCGGAAATGAGTGCAAGATGTAACGAAGAGTTGACATCATCATTTCAGCCATTCCAACAAGGAGAGAGAGTAAAGTAAACAAACGTTTAAACGCATCTCTCCATTCCAACAAGGAGAGCCAAGTGTTACTAAGTTGACTGAATGTAAAGTTTCTCTAAGGGCAGATTACAAGAAAGATTTAGTTTAAAATCAATGTAAACTTCTTATAAGTAACAGTAATTGTATAGAAAAAAAGGTTAATGTCTATTTGTTTGCTTTTACATTTATAATTTCAAATCAATTTTTCAAACTGTTTGATACTAGATATGACAGTAAGGTTTCTAATCCTTAAGTTTTATGGCTTCTATATCAATTTACTAAACAGTTCTATAATAGTCCAAGTTAAAAGCATGGTAAGGGTAACCCAAAACCAAAAATTCTTAGACATTTTTCCGATGCAGGTTTCATTGGGGAACAAGAAAAGTTTTAGTTACCAGGTCAGGCTTTTCTCGTTTATTATTTGAATAAATATTTTTGATTTCACCTTTTAATATTAAACAAGTTCAGACAAAGGTAAATTTAACTTTCACATTTTAATTCATTATTTCTAGACACAAAATGTCTATATGTAATTGTAAAAATATTGAGGCACGTGGTGCAATGGTTAGAATCATAGGAAATGGACTCGTCGACCCATGTTCAAATCCTGGGCAAGACCGTTTCACATAGCACTAATACCCTTGGGAAAGATATGCATCCAATTACCCTCCCTCCAACTCAGTCATAGGAGGGTTGACTGGGCTCTTTAACCATGACTAGGCAACCAGTCTAAGAGAAAGGAAATTCTGAATTTAAACCTCTTAAACTCTTAAGAAATTGACTGTGTCGCATCCCGCTCGTGCAATAAATACATATATGTAATTGTGGTGTTTAATTTTTTTAAAGTTTTTAATCAAGCTTATTTCATGGAAGTTAAAATAAACAAGTAGGATAATGTGGCATATTTCCCTACCTAAAAAAACAAAAACAAAACAAATAAAAACAAAAAACCCAACTCTGATCTTATTTTGATAGTGTTATAAGCTGTTATATGCCAGAAAAATGAGTGCTAGATTTTGTTTTAACATAAGAAGTGTTGGCTAGAGTTCAATGCTGATTCAAGTTGGTGTTAACAGATAGTAAAATATTAAAACTTATCTCGAATGAAAAAATATCTTAGAACAAATGCTTCTACAATTGTGTTTAAAAAGCAAAATCCTTTATACAAAATGAGAAAAATAAATATAAAAATTAATAGTTTGGGCAGAAAATATTAAATGAAAAAACTTTCATTATCAAATTTAAATTTAGTTTGGTTTACGGCATATCAACCTCAGTGGGGTCATTTAATGCCGAAATTTAAAAAAAAAAAAATTCATTCTTAATGGTTACTCAATTAAAAATTAATGTTTTTCTATTTAATCCTAAACAGGGACCCTAACAGAAAACTACCACTCTGGGTCAGAGTGGACCAGGGAGCAATGGTGATAAAGGGGTGCTCCACATTCACCAAACCTCCAGAACTGGAACCCCACCATCAGATAGAGTTTAACGTCATTCCCAAGACATGAAGTCCCTTAGCCAACGTCTTCTAGCACCCATATGATAAAAAGGGTTGGGCTTTCCATAAGGGCAATAGGGTTTAATTTGGATGAATATGAAATAAAATGGTTCATATTTTTGAGAAAAAAGAAAAGTGGTACTGCATTCAATGAAGAATAGGGATATTCATTGTTTTCATATTTATTAGCATTATGACTAATAGCATTTAAGAATGTACGAGAACTATGTTTGACAACAGAAAATGGATCAATTGAAAATGGAGAAAAAAAAAAAAAAAAAAAAAAGAAAAAAAAAAAAGACAAATTAGCTGTAATTCAGATGTTTACTTAATGTCTATCTCAGTGATAGAAATTTTTTTTTTTTTTACATAGCTCGGCAGCAGGAAGTAAAAAAAAAAAAAAAAAAAAAAAAAAAAAAAAAAAATTAAGCGTAGTGGCTATGTTAGCAATGCAGCCACTACTGGCCCCAGACAACTGAAGCAGCAATGTACATTATTATTGCTTTACTTCCTCCACATCTGCCACCAATACTCTCAGCATAATAGAACTGCAGCAGCAGCAGCAAGTTACATGAATGAGAAAGAATCAATAACACAATTGAATATTTGATGAGCAGGATGAGGTAGGTAAAGATATACAAGAAATTTGGTATAAAAAACAAAACAAAAAAACAAACAATTTATGATCAATAGGGCATTTCAATATAGATTGAAAAAAAGATTTATCGAAAAGAGGAGAGAAATAGAGAGATAGAGAGAGAGATAGAGATAGAGAGAGAGATAGAGAGATAGAGATAGAGAGAGAGAGATAGAGATAGAGAGATAGAGATAGAGATAGAGAGATAGAGAGAGAGATAGAGATAGAGAGATAGAGATAGAGAGAGATAGAGAGAGAGAGAAATAGAGAGAGAGATAGAGAAATAGAGAGAGAGAGAGAGAAATAGAGAGAGAGAGAGAGAAATAGAGAGAGAGAGAGAAATAGAGAGAGAGAGAGAGAAATAGAGAGAGAGAGAGAGAGAAATAGAGAGAGAGAGAGAGAAAGAGAGAGAGAGAGAGAAATAGAGAGAGAGAGAGAGAAATAGAGAAGAGAGAGAGAGAAATAGAGAGAGAGAGAGAGAAATAGAGAGAGAGAGAGAGAAATAGAGAGAGAGAGAGAAATAGAGAGAGAGAGAGAAATAGAGAGAGAGAGAGAGAAGAGAGAGAGAGAGAGAGAAAATAGAGAGAGAGAGAGAAATAGAGAGAGAGAGAGAGAGAGAGAGAGAGAGAAATAGAGAGAGAGAGAGAGAGAGAGAGAGAGAGAAAGAGAGAAGAGAGAGAGAGAGAGAGAGAGAGAGAGAGAGAGAGAGAGAGAGAGAGAGAGAGAGAAATAGAGAGAGATAGAGAGAGAGAAAATAGAGAGAGAGAAAATAGAGAGAGAAATAGAGAAATAGAGAGAGAAATAGAGAAGAGAGAGAGAGAGAGAAAATAGAGAGAGAGAGAAATAGAGAGAGAGAGAGAGAGAAATAGAGAGAGAGAGAGAGAGAAATAGAGAGAAGAGAGAGAGAGAGAGAGAGAGAGAGAGAGAGAGAGAGAGAGAGAGAGAGAGAGAGAGAAATAGAGAGAGAGAGAGAGAGAGAGAGAGAGTTAAAAGAAGTTGCAGAAACATTACCCAATTAATAATTTATTGATTTTTTGAAGAAAATGTTGAAGATGCCGATCTCTCTTAGTAACACCATGTTCAGTTGTTGCAGTAGAATATGGCATAAAAAACAATGAGAAAATTAAGATTTTTATCAATGAAGAATATTATGGCAATAATAATTCTACTTCAACTGACCAGTAAACAACCAAATGTGTCAATGTGAATTTTGTAGTGTTTAAAAGGAAATATTTGAGATAGGAAGCATTACTATGACTACAAGATAATGTATTGCAGCAGACCTGGCCGTGGGGGTAAGGCAGAGTAATCAAAGTTAGAAAGAATGGGGAGAAAGAGGAAATCAGTACTGAGCTGTGAATATCACACAGAAATATCCATTTAAAAAAAATGCCATGTGGTTCTGGAAACAGGTGTCTGAAGACAAACTAAAATATTACAGATAGGAATACATTAGACAATAGGCTTAATGTTGGCATAAGGATGCCATTCTTGTAATGCACACACACTTGAATGGTATGCACAATGTCAGACATTTTAGCACACAAATACATCAACAGTGCAAATTCATTGAAATACTTAAAAGATTTAAGTTATATTTTCTAAGTAAACAGCAGAAGCTATAATTCAACATTTTGATCAATATCAAAATTACAAGAGTGACGTTCTTGCTGTTTTACAGTATAAGTACTCATATATAATATATGCACATTTTTTGTCAATGAAATGAAAATAAAAATCCTGTAATTCTATTAAGTAACATATGAAGGTCATTCAGTTTATCAAGTAACATTTTTTTTTAAAAACAACTTATGTACTATTTTGTTCCATTATCTTTTTGTCACTTTCCAGGCAATATCATTAAAAAATTTTCCAACAAAGAACTTCTTTAGATGACTTTTGCAATTAAAAATTGTTTATCTATAAAGACCAGAATAAATACTAATCTAAAAGTAATATTTAGTAAATATAGCAAATTGAGTCAAGACTTCCCAGCCAAACTGTAAAAAAATTTGATTAGTCATCATCAAAAGAAACCAGTAGACTAGTGTTATTTTAACTAATCCCAGATAGATGCTTTTAATCAGTTATTGTTCTTAATTGATTTAATTGGGAACAGTACTTGTTCAAATCAATCATTACATCATCCAGGAATTTCTAGTAGAGGACTCTTCCAATATCATATATAGATGATGAAATATGAAAAGCCAACATTTGGTTAGTGATTCATTTCACTTGTCCAAGGATCTATTGCATTCAGAGTTATATATTCACTTTTAATCACCCATTATTATCAAAATCAAACAGCATGTTGCTCAAAATTAAACAAAAACTTTTGCCAGTGTTTTGGTGAGTTCATAGTGTAATTTGTACAGTATTTCATAAAGAATCCAAAATAATTCTATAAACAGCTGAAATAAATATGAATACTTAATAATTTGGACACAGTGATTTCTATGAGGATTCTGTTACACTAGATATTGTTAATTTATACAAAACTAAGAAGCAAACATTTTTAGTTGTATTTTCACAAGGTTGTTACAATTCTCAAAGAAAAAAACTAACATGTTGGTACATTTAAAGGTTACACTGTATTAAATGATCATGAAAGGAAAGCAGACAGGAAGAAAACAGAAGCTGTAGGTAGATTAACAGTTAACAGCATGAAAAAATAGTGTGACATTGTCATCTCAAATCTGATAAGGAAATAACATTATCTTAAGACTACAGTGCAGATACTTCTTTTAAGATGATGCGATGTCTTAACTTCAAGTGGATATAGAAACAACCCATAGGGATTTCATCTTGGTCAGCGAAGCCTCAGTCATGTGAAAGCACTTGATTTTTATGAGTTGGTCAAAATTTACTAGGGCATAAAAAGAAATGTTATTGGAAAAGGAAGTGAATTTTCTCAAATGGAATTCACATAAAAAAAAAAACAAAAAAAAAACTTAAAAGTCGACTAGGCACAATGTGGGCATCTGACTGTACTTTTAGCAACTGCAACCCATGATTGATAGAAGAAATCTGATATTGACGGCCATTATCGGATATTCAAGGAACCCTCTAAGCTCATCAGGATATAATAGAATCAGCAAGCAAAGTTCAGATACTGGCCAAGACACATTCACTTTACATTCATGCTCTTGGGGTGAAAAAAGTATGAATCTATGTTTCTCTCACCCATGGGTGAAATAGTGTAGGCTGGGTTCTTTAATCGTGGTTGGCAAATAGTTTAGAAACACAACAGAATTCAAAATCAAGAGTTTAGGCACTTGGATGTCAACTTTAACTTCCTTTAAGCAGCTCTTGTAACCAACCTGTATCAGTTACCCCAACAAATATACAGCTCACAGAGATGTGGTTAAGTTTCAAGAAGACTGGCAAGTCGGAAGTTGTTTAATAAAAATTGCTTAAAGACACATAGGAGAATCTCCCCATAAAACCTTGTAGTATAAGTGAAGAAAAAAAAAGTGGACTCACTAACTAGTGCCCTCTGTAGCCTGCTTGTTTAATCTTAGAGGCATTCCATTATGACTTCAATTCAAATGATTAATCAAACTCCATTTTTGTCTTGCCTCTGGACTCAGGGCTGTGTATATTCAGTAATGTCAGAGTTATACCATCAGGATCAAGTTCTTAGTAGACAGGCCTGGCACCCAGTGGTGCTAGGGCCACAACCCAGCCAAAGAGGCTCTGGTGAAAATCCAAAGGCACGTATCATCGTCAGGAGTCTATGACTTTTAGCATACTTATCACTGCATCTGTGGGAAATCTGTTGCAAACAAGGGCATCTCTTCCCTTTGACCGGGATATGCATACAGGGTTTGGGGACCGCTTGTGAATTTCCTATTCCCTTCTTACTCCTGCTATGAATTCACCATGGGTGAATTCATTGGATGGAGCTAGCTCAACCAACCGAGGATAAACGCCGTCACAGAAACAGAAACAATAGTTGAAAAACTGCTAAGTTCTGCTTGAACCATGTCAGTACTATTGTATGGTTGCACCACTTGGACTTTAACAAAACATCTGGAGAAAAAGCGAGATGGAAACATCTCAAGAATGCTGGGGGCTGTTTTGAATAAATCCTGGAAACAGCACCCAACAAAATAGCAGCTGTATGGCAACTTACCCCCCCCAACTCACAAGCCAGTAAGATCAGCAAGACATGTTTGTGCACTGCTGGTGAAGTAAGGGCAAAGTCATAAGTGATGTTTTATGGACTTCTACACAAGGACACACAAGTGTTGACTGACCAGCAAAAACATACATTCATCAGTTCTGTATGGACACTGGATGCTGTTTAGAGGATGGTTGTTAAGGACAGATGCCAAGAGAGTCATGGGAATTCATGCTATCAAGCATGCTTTGATGATATCTTTATAAGTTGAGTTTTTTCCCTTTTATTTCTATTTTGTGAAACATGTATCAAAATATTACAGGTCATTTTTTCTTATTTACACAAATTTTTAATAAAAATATTTTATCAAATCATTTCATCTATGTTTAAGTTGTCTTGAAGTACATTTTTAAAATTATATTCTTCTATTATTTGTATTTTTGAGATGAGGCTTGATGTTAATAATTTTGATGTTTCAGACAGTTGTCCTCATCTTTATTGTGGTATGTATAAACACAGTTTATTTAATATTTTTTTTCTATATCTATAATTTAATTGAATTTGTTATAAATTTAGATTTAGCTAATATATCAATAACATGTCAATAAGTCTGGTGGCATTTTATGCTGCTAGGGGCATTCTGAATTAGTGGTAACGATATTAAAGCTCTGAAACCACGTTTGACCTAAAGCAGTGGTTCCCAACCTTTTTCTATTCATGCACCCTTAAAAGAGGGTATCTCTAACCTCACGCCCCTACAATTTATACTTTTGTTCAAAAATATAGAATGTGAATCCATACTACAGTTTTATCCAAAGATCATAGATATTTCACTCTCTAGATAATAATAATTTGAAATAAAGAAACGAAAATATAAATAATATTAATTACAAAAGAAAAAAATTTAATCTAAATTTGATCGGATGCTTCTCACACCTCCTGGAATGATGCTTGCACCCCCAGGGGGTGCAAGCACCCCTGGTCGGTAACCCAACCTAAAGGATTATCGCCTAATGATGACTTTAGTCTAAGGTAAATCGGGAAAACCTGAACAAGGCTCAAGGGTACAGCGGCTTGAACCTTGTGTTTATACATACCACAATAAAGATGAGGACAACAGTCAGAAAGATCAAAATTATATTTTTCTAATTTAACAATTCTAAGCATCATAAAGTTTCTTTCAGAGAAATCTTGGATGTTTCAAGTACAATTGTTTTTCAGTATGTGAACTAGAATCTAAGAAGTGAACAAAACTACTTTCTAACTCTTCAACATTAATGACTAAGTAGAATCCTAAGCAAATATGTAGACTTTTAACCAATATTAAGCAGAAAGCTAAATGAAAACTTTTCATTTGGTTAGTGTAAGACACTTATGCAGTGTTAGGAAACAGACACTTAAACATTACATTCAAGAGGAAAGGAGCAGGAAGAAAGGCAAGGGGCACTGGGCACAGGAAACAGGATATGTTTGTAAACTAATCAGAGAGGAGGACAAATTTCTAACCAATAGAACCTGATTACAATAATTATATATGATGTGGGCATGAACAAATTTAGTGATCACACACAAAAATCAATGGATAAAGTGGGGAAAAAATCGAGTTAGAGTTATCACTATTCAAGATAAGAAGCACACAAAATGAGGAAAATAGTTAAGGTGATGGAAGCTGAACTAGAAAGCTTTAAGTTTTAGAAAATTCTATTTTGTTATGAATAAAATGAAGAAGAAAAAAAAAGAAAAAGAAAAAAAAGGATTGTTTAGCTTTTGTTTAATTAATTTTAACAGCATATCAACCTGTCAAGGATTTTCTATGCCTAGAGGTTAAGGAATCACATTCATATTTACGTTTTTGTGCAGTGGTTTCTTATAGTTTTTTGTGTTTTTTGACACGGTCCTATCAGATTTAAATAATTCTTAAACGGGTCTATTTGATCCATAAATGGGACCCTATTTGATACTACCACTCTGGGTCAGAGTGGACATCAGAGTAATGGCAATGGAGGGGTACACTCCACACTCCCCGGATCTGGAGCCTTACCATCAGACGAAGTTTAATGTTATTCAAACTTTTGAGATAATAGAAGCTGAAATATTAAAAGTAACATTTTCACTGGTATTACAAGAGTTTGCTTACATTCTACAAGAATAGAAAAATGTTGTACAAGTAGAGGAAGAAAAAGAAAATGATTTATAAAGTTATTTCCCAAATTTCCAAATGGGTAATTCCACGTCAAATCATTCACAAAAATTGTGACCCTTACCCTTCAATTTTTCTAAAATTTTGTCCAGGTGTTGACTATGATAAAGTATGTTTGAATTAGAAGCCCAAATTTTTTGGATCATCTTTTAATAGTCCTCACCAGGACAAAATTTCAGAAAAATTGAAGGGTATGGGTGACATGACCTGTATGATTTGACACCAAATTAGCCCAGTGCACTTTTGAAAAGTTGATTGAATACACAAATTCAATCTTTTCTTTCTTTCTTTCTTTCTTTCGGGGGAAACTCTTACACACATACATGATAAACATTAGAATTAATTAACAGCTTCATCACAGTCACGATATTAATTTTGACATTGAAAATTGTAATTAAACAGGACCACCCCCACATCCCAAAAACATAGAAATATATGAAATAATTGATAAACAATGCAATCATTTTTAAAAAATAAATTTATACATAACTGATTATTTTCTGTACAATGAGTAACCCCTTTATAAAGATTTTATAATTTACCATTAATGTATATAGCTTTATAAAACAATAAAAAAGATCACTTGATATTTTTGTAACACCTTTCTGGGAATATTTTTCTTTCTTCAATTGGTTAAGGATTGAATAGAAAAAAGTGGAGGGAAAAAAAAAAATTCTTTTATGATCAAGCGTGTAAGCAGTAGGCTTAAAATAACAGTGAAACCAGTTCAACGAGGTAACAACTTAATAACTAGTTTGGTCAGTTAGTAGACATGAACACATATTTAACAAATAACACTTTGTTCATTCTCATGCTTCTCTAAGCAACAAGGAATGAGAACACACACACACACACACACACACACACACACACACACACACCAATGATTATAGAATTAAGTTTGTTGACAGACTTTGTTTTTATCAAAAAACAATTCCTTATATTTTATAAGTTTTTTTTTTTTTTTTCAAACTTGAATCTAATTAAATCAAAGAGAAGAAATTGAAATTTGTTTAGTCATAATCATATAAATAATGATGATCCTTTATTTATGGTGAGCCCATTAAAGTCAGAGGAAAAATTGAATGATCCCCAGTATAACCTAATCTATATAAGATTAATAACTAGAAACCAGTGTTATTCGAAACCACACAGGATGATAAATAGCACTATTTACCATCCTGTGAGGTTTTGAATATGTGGCCACTAAAACACTTACAAACATGCATGATAAAATAAATTCTAATTTCTATGATGGTTTGTTTTTAAAAACATTAGTTAAATGTAATAATGTGAATGAATCTAATTCCTTTTATTATATATACTAGCAAATATATGCACCCTCCGGGTGCAAGTATTTAAGTTTTAATGTAATAAAATATTGTATTAAATTAGAAAGACTAATAAAACTAAATAAGAATACAGATAAAAAGATTTGAAACAGAGGGAGTATAATAAAAGATTTGAAACAGAGAGAGATGAAACAGAGGGAGTGAAACAAGTAATAAAAGATTTGAAACAGAGGGAGTATAAAAAAGATTGAAACAGAGGGAGTATAATAAAAGATTTGAAACAGAGGAGTATAATAAAAGATTTGAAACAGAAGTAATAAAAGATTTGAAACAGAGGGAGTATAATAAAGAAAAAATGGAACAACTGAAACTTACTCTTCCATCACTCTCGTCCTTCATTGTTATTTTTTCTAATTTAAGTATTTAGTTATAAGAGGAAGTAAAGAATAAAATGACAGTTATTTTATCTTGTTAATGGATTTCATTTAAGATTCATTGAAGAGATTTTTGCTTATATTCATTAAAATAAAACCAAACAGTTAGAAATCAATAATACTAAGCACATATTTATTAAATTCGATTTTTTAATATTAATATGCAAATTAGCCTTCCCGTTCACATTGTAAAGCGTTATTTTGTTGTATATATAAATATAATTGCATGTTGTCAGTATGTAGACATAGTTAACAGTATTAATAATGTAAGACAATTTTATTAATAATTGAGGTTTAGATAAAAATAAAATCATGGAGAATGTGATGTCAATAACTAAGGGAATTGTGACTCGAGTAGGAATATAGTTTCGGTTACAGACAGAAATACACACAATCTCCATTATAATAAGATATATATATAAATAAGAGAGAGAGAATTAAATTCTTTTTATAAGAATCCTAATAATTTATTTTTTCTTTTAAACCCAATAATTTGTTTAATAAAAAAATATACATTGTTAGCTGCATGTTCTATTTTAACTTCTTTATTAACCGGACTTTTCTAAATCACATCTAGAAATGTGTTTAATCATAAATGTAGAAAAATAATACTAAAGCAAACTAGGCTATACAAACCACAAAAAACAAGTATTCTGTTGGTATCTCATACACACACAAGAAACAAGCTTAATCAATAGAAAGGATGAGTACTTTGCTATGGAACAATAGTTAACAAGCGAGTTTTCACATTATTTACAGAAGGGAATGTCATCTTCATCAGGTTTCTAAACTTGTTGCTTTGTGTTAGACTTGTGTGATAAACAAATTTCTTGTGTTGTACATTTGATTTTTATTGGACACTCAACTACTGAAGACTTATTTTATCAGATTAAACTAAGCTTAGAAAATTACTAATAGTCAATAGGCCAGCATTGTTTGATGCAATCAAATAATTTATAAAATTCAATGATCTGAAAATCACATATACAGAAAAAGAAAAGCCATAACTTTAACAGTAGAATTGAATTATTGTGCATCAAAATTATTTCATATTAAGCTAAGTGATTAAAAAGGAGTTACAAAAACTAAAAATGGCCAAACTGATTACTGCTTAAGTTTGGTGAATCAATAGTGATTAACAACAACAAAATAAAAGTAATGATGTTCTGAACAAGTTGAAATAAAATAGGTTTATTCTTAATCAAATCCATTTCACACAAACTGAACAGAAATTTAAGGTTTCATAAAACCATTTAAACAAAAGGATCACTATGCTAAATGCTATTACTAATTTGTTGCTGGAAAACTCAATCCTAACAAGAATATTACAATTTTGTAAACCTGTACCTGATAAGGCAAAAAAAAAAAAAAAAAAAAAAAAAAAAAAAAATCTATACTTCTGAAAACAGAAGCCATATTAACATTATATAGTTAATGTGCTTAAAAAAAAAAAAAGAAGAGAAAAGTTTGTGGTAAGTGTATTAAGCAAACTGATTGGTCCCATTTTGCTAAACATATCTGCTCATTTTTATATGTTTATATAACATTTTGGCAGAAAGTATTTAATTACAGCATGTACATTTTGAAGACCTTATGCTATAGGGTGTAAACATAACTTCTATATGCACCAAGAAAAGAAGGCGCATGGTGTAATGGGGAGAGTCATAGGAAATGGACTCGTCAACCTGAGTTCAAATCCTGGACTAGGTTGTTTGCATTTCACATAGTGCTAATACCCCTGGGAAAGGTATGAATCCAATTACTCTCCCTCAAGCTATAGATAAATAACTTGGAGGACTGTGTAACCAGCCTAGGAGAAGGAAAACTAAATTCAAATCTGGTAAACTCCGCTTAAGAAATTGACCTAGTGTCAAACTCTAGTCATGTGCAGGGGTTGGTAAACACACACACATATATATATATATATATATATATATATATATATATATATATATATATATATATATACACACTAAGAAAAAAAAAAAAAAAAAAAAAAAAAAAATGATTGAATTTATTGCAATATTTCCTTTTATAGTGATAATCTGGAACTGGAGCTGCAATATCTTTCAGGTATGTCTGTATGTGAATATGAATAAAATAACAAAATCCTCCAAATTTTGAACCAAGAATCTTGACATATTTCCAGTGAATATAGTTTGTGCAATATGCAAATGTGCTGTGCCTTTTGCAAACTGAATATTTTTAAACTGCTTAATGTATATACAGCATTTAAGATTTTAAAAGAATAATCTCATTTGAATTTTCTAGTCTGTATTGATGACAAAAAAAATCAATTTGATAATTTTTCTCTTGCTAATTATCTTTCCCAAAATTTGTGATTTGACAATTAAGATTAAATACCCAAACCTTTTATCAAGTTTATAATGGCATACTATTTTGTGACATTTTATAATATCTTATCTATACAGATAATATTTAGAAAAAAATATTCAAAGTTTATAGAGGATGCAACAGATACTTTTCAAGCAGCATTTTCTTCAAAATTCTATTTAAAATCATTACAGGCGTTCATCCATTACATGAAGGAAAGAAGGAAAGTGACTAATTCAAATGCATATACAAATTTCTGAGGATTGCTGCATTGACTGCTGATTGTCAGAGTAGTCACTATTGTAGGGAGTGGGACGTAGACAAAAACAGAAAGAAATAATAAAATGAGGAGGAGAGGAAATGTGTTGAAAAGGTAGACTAACAGTGAGGAGACAGAAAATATTTAAAACTAACATTGATATATTTTTTGAAGTTGGTTTTAAGTGAAAGTTAATACTATAAAATTGTTAAATAGGTTTAAAACTGGGTTTTAAAACTTTGTGAGTGAAGAACCAGAAAGAAAAAAAAAAGAAAAGAAATTGTACTAAGGTACTAAGTTGGTCGGATTTTACAGCATTGTCAACCCTTGTTGGGTTAGTTTATGCTGAAGACGTTTTGTTTGATTTATTCTTGATGTGTAATCAATTTTTAAAATATTTTTTTCCCTATTTAACTCATAAGTAGGATGGGACCCCAACAGGTACTACCACTCCGGGCCAGAGTGTACCTAGGAATTATGTTGATGAAGGGTACACCACATTTCCCAGAATTCCAGAATTGGAATTTCACCATCAGATAGAGTTTAACATAATAGCCAGAACATTAAGACCCTAAGCCACCACCTTCTAGCACATATGATAAAAAATGGGGCTTGTCAAATAAAAATTTAATGTAAAAATATCCAATTATCCAGAGAAGCCTAATTTTTAGAATCTAAAGCAGACTTTCAAAGCATGTTGTATGGCAGTCATTTTCTAATGACATTTTACTTCTGAGTAGAACATTTAAAAAAACCAAGATCTAGTTTGTAGACAGAGGTTATACAGTTGAAGAGAAAATCATTTTTTAAGTAGGCTGATTTTAAATCACATATTCCAAAGATTAATAGATTTTTATGGCATGTCAACCAGTCCAGGATTATTTTATGCCTAGAGGTTAGAAAATTGCCTTCATTGTAGGCCCATATCTATATTTTTTGCACATGGTCCTATTGAATACAAATAATTTCTTAAGCGGACCTCTAGAAAAAAAACAAAAAAACTCCATTGTCCATTGCATTCAGCCGATGCAATTGTAAAATATTATTTATATCCTACAGCACGAATATCTATGGATACTGATATTATATTAGAATGCAAAGAGGAATCACATGACCAGTTATCATCCACTGAAAAGGGTTTCAATAGTTAATGCAATTGTAATTAGGAGGTTTGTCATCATATAATTTAATGCTTCTTTTTAAATCATAACAGATTTCTTTTTTAATTTTTTTTCCAACAATGTTAAGTTCACCTGTTACATGTTATCTAATAATTTGGGAGCTTCAATGAATCTCATTTTGTCCAATTGCCGAACCTAATGCCCTGGCCTAAAAATGAAGACTTATCAAAAGTTATTATACACAAGATTGGAAACTTATTTGTTGGAGGTGCATGGTGTAATGGTTAGAGTCGTAGGAAATGGACTCATTGACCCGAGTTCAAATCCTGGACAAGACTTTTCAAATAGTGCTAATACCCCTGGGAAAAAGTATGCATTCAACTAATCTTTATCCAACTATGGGTAAATAGTAGGGTTAACTGGGCTCTTTAACCATGGCTAGGTAACCAATCTAGGAGAAGGAAATCTCTGAATTTAAACCTGTTAAACTGCTTAAGAAATTGACCTTGTGCGGAGGGGTTGGTAAATATATATTTGGAGGAGGAAAAGATTCAGTATATTTTGTATTAAAACAAAAATGGTGATTTGTTGGGGTTATAATATTAAGCTTTTAGACCTAGGTGATACAGAATTGTATATATTCATCTTAACATTATTTCTCGCTATATTGTTGATGTATTTATTGTGTAAGGAGAGATTTCTCTATCAAAGTGATATTAAAAGAACATGAACATAGCCATAACAAGTATACAGAATAATTACTAGTTCTCAATAGATATGTTTGAGATTTTGCTTGTAGATTTTAATTTTGGAAGATAAGAGTTATTGCATAAAAGATGCTTTAGAATGTTTATGTAACAACCCAACATATACAGGTGACAAAAAAAGAATAGAAAAATTAGTCAGTGGATCTTTTTTCATTAATATCAATTTTGTTTTGAATAAAGGCTGGGAAAATCCCATAAAACATTTACACACGTATGATAATAGGAAACTGCCACATTTAGATAATTGAAGGTCATGCTCTGGGTTTTGCCTAGAGAATGATAGCTTTTATTACTGAAAATTTCTATAACAAAGTTAATGAAATCATCAGAGGCAAGGGTTTGGATATTGTCAATAGAAGAATACTTATTTGATTCATTAATCATACCTGTTGAATGTTGTTCTTTAAATGACAGTAACAGAGGAAAGTTTCTCTTGAAAGAAAAGGCATAGAAAATATCTTTAAACATTCTAAAATCCAGAGATATGACTTAGCAATACTGATGAAATAATTGTAGCTCTTTAAAGACATTGCTGGATACCCCAAACAAAATAAATATGAAAAGAGTTATAGGTAAATAAAGGGCCAGTTTAGCTCAGTCGGTATAGCACTTGACTAGGAATCGCAAGGTTCCTGGTTCGATGCCAGCTCTTCACCAACTCAGTGTATGAGTAGCACAGGGAGCTGTGCGGTGAATTGAGGAGCTGATGGTAGGTGTGGCACTCCACCTCAGATGCAAAAACCATCTCCTTGGTCTAGCGCCAGTGAAAAGGGGATAGAATCCCTCACTGTCTGGCTGATCCCGATATTAGGTAAATAAAGGTATCAATTTCATTGCATAGTCAAAGTACAAGGTTAGATATACATGCAATAGTAATATATGTTTATGACACATAAAGATGAAAAGGTTGTATACATAATTAGAACAGAAAAAGGGTTTATTGATAAACTAGATACAGTGTGTATAAATAAAGTGTTTTCAGACATTGTATTTGTTTGTTGTTAATACCTCTAAAAGCAAAAAAATAAAAAATTCAGTTTCATAATTGAAACAGCAGATTTTTTTTACTGGACATTAAACTGAATATAGAGTAAATATTTGTTTAAATTTCACTTAGTGGGTTGAGGTCATTTAGATAAAGAAAAATACCAGTGGCACAAATGGGAGTACTAAACCAAAAATAATTGAGGGAACTGATAATGAATTTATAATTTCTATGTATGGCAAGAAAAAAGAAAAATGATTTTTGGAGCAAGTAGTAAATAAAACATGACAAAAGGGGGGGGGTGAATTTGGGGAACTAAGTTAGGATTGGATTAGACAAGTAAGGAGAGCCATCTAGGAGCAAAACAGGTAAGAATATTGCTATCTTGTCGATATAGAGGTAGGTAGAAAGGTGTAGAGAGAGGTAGGTAGAGAGAAGGATAGAGAGGGGTAAAGAGAGTTAGAGAGCTCATTCACTGAATAATATGAATAAAGAAGCATTCAATGGTGACAAGCTTGAGAGCTGACAGAAAATGAGACATTAAGGTATATGCACTGAAAAGATAACACAAATATATAGGTATTTGAAAAATTTATGAGCATCTATAGACATGTGCAAATATGTGTCATAGTAAATATATGCATGCTAATGAATGTAAGCTTATTTATTTATGAGTAAAATGTAGTGTATATATATTTTCCTACACCCCACTGACAAATAAGTGTGTGTGCCCTAAAGTGTCCTGTATCATAATACCATAGCATTATCATTTTTCTCCCCAGTATACTAATGATGATGTAATTTATCATCCATATGTTGATCTGTTGTAACCTTGCTCACAAGACAATGAGACAATTCATCTAGAAAGTGAGTGAGGAGATGTTGTCACTGCTGTTGCCACTATAGCTACTGCTGCTGCTGATGCAGTTGCAGCTTCCAGCATTGATTTTTCATTTGTTGTTGTAGCTAAGTGTAATAAATTACCGGACTATTTCTGCCAACATTAAAATAGTGGCAGTGGCAGAAGGACTGTCACTACTCACAGTTACTGCAACAGCTATGTCTGGTCAGATGAACATAATATAATAAATGCAATTATTCCAATGAACATATATAAGTGCATACACATTTTGCAGTGTGAAAAGAACCTGATATGAATGGGTTTAATTAAAAAAAAAATCATGAAGAAATTCTGACTGCTATACATGTATTACTCATCTTATTGTAGATATTAAATAGAAAAAAATTGTAATAACAAGATTGCACTAAATAAATAAAAATAAATAAATTCCAATCTTTTCACCAGAAAATCATCTCAACAAACTTGTAGAGTGAAACATTAATTCAGAAAAAGTAAGCATTAAAAATTTATTCCCTTTATTAAGAAAAAAAAAAAGATGTACGATAGACAAATAATATACATATGAACACTAAATATATTTTGGGCTGAAATATGGTAATTTACAATATTAGTTCTTGTGCTTTTTTTATTTGAGCATAAAAATGTTTCATCAGATATTGGAGGGAGGGGAGGGGCAGCATTAATCCCACTTATTTTAGATAAATCTGTGCATCCACATCGGTTTGACTTAATATCATAGAAAAATAATAAAATTCCAATATCAAAAACAATTTTTACCAATTGATTTAAATATGAATTGGTATAAAAAATGTAAACAAATTCTAAATAATTTAAGTATTGAAGTCTCTTTTTAAAAAAAAATTACTTATCAAACTGTGTGAATGTAATCATATTTATAGATAAAAATATAGTATGCATTATACCATATCTAATTGTATATAATTTACATAGAGTAAATTATTCATTTGACCTGATTTCTAAATCCAGCAACTTTCCTCTGAATTTTCCCAGATGTAAAAAGCTTTCATCTTTTGGGACTTTTTAAACATTCTATCACACACATACTTCTACAAAATGATTTTTAGAAGATAGAAATATTTTTTAAATCTTGAGACAAAAAGACAATTTATAAGACACCGATGAGTCGTAATACTAAAATAGCTACACTAACCAGAATAAATTATAAGAGAACTGATTCTATCAACTTTAAATGATTTCAGAAACAAGAAAACCATAAAATCAAGTTTTATTTTAATAAAAGAATGAAAAGTTTTAGAAATAACAGCATGGAATAGTTGTCATAGAAACAAAAAGAAAAATAGCATCTTCAAGTATAAAAATACTTAATTCCTGGTACATGGAATAATTATATCAGAATATACCAGATTCTCTTTATAAGAAAAAATATCAAACAAATGAAACCTTATGGTAATCATACGGCTGGTTTCTTTATATGCTATTGAATTGTGGTAATGAAAAACCAATATACAATAGAAATCAATAAAAACTTTTTTGTTGTAAAAAAAAAAAAAAAAAAAAAAAAAACACAGCAGCCAAGGATAGTCTTTCATTATAAGAACTTATTTGAACTTTTATTCTTGTTTGCAGCATTCAGAAGAAAATTATGGATTTCAAGAACAAATGAAAATCACTGGACCATCTTTATTATGCTGGCTAAAATAGGATTTTATTCTATTCAGCACTCAAATAATTTTTTTGTGATTTATCTATTAAATAATTCCATGGCAATAAAGCCTATAGGCTATTACTCCCATTTTTTTAAAAAAAACTGCTGTTTTAGAATTCATCTTTTTAAAATATACTGAAACTTTTTTTTATTAAAAGGTAAAATTGAAATATAAAAAAGGAATTTAATGTGTCTCAAAGTTTTTATTTTATATTTTTTTGTGGAAGATATGTTCAAAGCTATTAAAACTTTTTGGATACCATATTTTCATATTTTAATTCTAAGTACTTTCTACATTAAAGACAAATTTTCAATTTAACAATCAATAACTTATTCAGGAAACAATTACCTACAGTGGTTAGTCTAAATGCAGAAAATTCATTGTACAAAGAAGAGCTAAACCGTAAAACAATATCATTGTCCACAAAACATTAATTTAAGGTGAAGTACAAGAGCAATGTTGCTATATATGTATAAAAAGAGTTTATAAGTAACAAATTACATGTAAATAAAAGGTGCTTGGACAGTTAAGACAAAGTATAATATAAAAAGTACTGCTGGCCAAGACAATAGTTTCAGTCAGACACTTAAGATGATATACTTTTAAACAGAAGACAGGACTTTGGAAAAAGAGAAAGAAATTAGAAAATATGAAAAATCAAATTCTTATTTGAGTATATCAGATTTGGAAATCACAATTGCGTATTTATTCTTATTTTGAGTATTTTAGCTCAAGTCAAATTATTCAATACATGAATTTAAAACATAGGAAATTCTTGAGATTTAAAATTAATTTCAGTATATTTAGACTTTCACAGAAATTGAAGGTATCATATAACATAGGGATAAACAAAACTTTTAGGTAGAATATTTGAACTAAGCTGCTATCATTGATTTAACTTTTAAACAAGTGGAATTTTTATTCAACTATGAAGAATTAACTTCAACTGGAATAATCAAAGTATACAAAAAAAAAATGAATAACTAGACAGGAACAAAGAAATCCTAACAAAATGGTTTGCTATAAAAATACAGAGATCATAGAAAACTCATACAAATTGTAAAATTCAAGGAGAAAGTAATTTTACTGAAATGTTGGCCAAATTAGCAGGATTGAACATTTGATTTTAAAAGATTGAGTTGGTTGGTTGGATTTTACAGCATGTCAACCCTTATTGGCATTTTGTTTTATTCATTTTTGATGGTATTCAAATTTTTTCAAAACTCAGTTTCCTATTTAACTCATAGATGGGACCCTAGCAGATACTAACACTCCAGGTGAGAGTGGACTGGGCTGGGGGTAATGGCGATGAAGGGGTACTCCACACTCCCCATAGCTAAAAAATTGGAACTTCATTGTTAGATTCAGAAGAATGGGCAATTTAAAAAGCCACTAATGTAATAGAACCAGATAATTCAGCAATAAAGGGGAAAACACGTACATACAGAACAGCTTAAAATTTACTGGTATGACTTTAAAATATCTCTGGCAATACTCTTATTGTTCTCCAAATTGAAGCAAGAACAGCTAAATAGAATATGATTCTTTGGTTTAAGCAGTGCCAAATGTCACAATTTAAAAAAATATCTATTACCCTTCATAAACTAGCAGGTAAAAAGAGGAATATTATTGGCCTTATTAACAAAATTTATTTTTTGAATTGTTTGCTGCTGCAATTAAACAATATAGAAAATCTATAAGGATGCAACAGTTTTAGGAAATAGATGTAAAAAGAAAGAAAAAAGAAAAAAAAAAAGAAAAGAAAATACCTCTTCTTTTTAAGACCCACCCCCTCCCCAAAGACATTTATTGAGTAGTTTAAAACTACTTGTTTTAGCATCATATGAATTTATTCAGAGATACATTAAACATTATCTCAAAATAGCAAGTTGGTTCCAAAATATGTTTTGAGTGAAAGAGAAAAATAAAAGACACATTAATACAACTTGGTGTTTAATATAATTCTCATCATTTGTTTGTTTCCTAAGAGTCTTATGTTAATGGATCGGTCTTGATGAAACTTGGCATGTAAACACATTTAACCTCAAGGAGTGTTTTAAGGGTATCTTGAAGTAGGGATACAGGCTGTCCCCCCATATCTGTGAGCAGAGCACTTGGAACATTATGGTTTAAAATTGATCAGGAGAGTTTAATTTATCCAGAAATCAAAATAGCACCCAAAGGCACATGCCAAATTCTTAGTGACCCTTTATACCATTGATAGGTGAAAACAAACTTTAGAATATTGTCTATCATCTTTACTTGTATTAATAAAAGACTGCTGTCTAAATATACAATACTTTAGACATTCTAAATTTTAATAATTTGTTAACTTTCTATGTGAGAGAGAGAAAAAGAGAAAACAGTTTAAGGATTTCAACTGATAAAATATGTGATATCAAAGTGGGATAAATTAATAGGGTCATTTAAAATTTCTTCAAATTACTACAAACCACTTTAAAGTGCTGCTTTAAGTCAACTCTATAAAATAAAAACATTCTAGTTTACAAAATATTAATGGCTCATGTTGCTTTAGTTATATGGTTGAAAAAAAAAAGAAAAAAAAAAAAAGAAAAAAGAAAGAATTATTTCTAATAATTTATTTTCATTGTTTCTCTTTACCATACAAGTTATTTAAATATCACTATACACTGCAATTGGTGGTGATAGTGCTACTACTGTTTTAAACACAATCAGCATAGAATAATTTATTTTAGTTGTAATATTTTCCAGTTTTTGTGGTCTATTCCCCAGTATTGACAATCAGGTGTAATGATGTAGATTTTTAGGGGAAAAATCATATGGAAATGTAGGTTTATAGGATAAGTTATTTAAGACAAAATAAAAATGGTGGCTTTCTTTCTTTTAAGAAATAGTGCTGGAAACACTAACAGCATTTTGCTCTATTTTTATAGGTTTGTAAGCATGGAGTACATTTCATCTTTTATTGATAGTTGTGAAAATGTTTTATATTTACTAGCAAGGATATACACCCTCCAGGCATAAGTAGTTTTAATGTAATGAGATATATTGAATTAGAAAGACTTGCAAAATTAAATAAGAACACATAAAAAGATTACAAAAGTTGACCCTGTCTGTATGGAAATAATGGCATAATTCAAGTAAATTTTACCCCAATTTTCTTAAGTTTAGAAAGAATTACCCCACCCACCCCCCAAAAAAACAACCACAAAAGTGATTAATTTTGTTATTTATAATTGATAAATTACATTAAAACCCAGATTCCATTAAAGATTAATGATTCCACGAATTCAGAAAAAGGGACCCATTAAATATCTAATCATTAGGTATGTTCAAAATGCGGAGAAAACTCGCTAGGAAAAATTATTTTTTGAGTTTTAAGAAAATAACTTAAATTTTTTATTTCCATAAGCTGAAAATTAAAAAAAAAAAAAAAAAAAAAAAAAAAAAAAAAAAAAAAGTGTTTTTAATGTTCCTTCTTTTGAATGGCCCCAAAACTTTGATAATATTAACTTTTATTCAAGTTTCATTGTGTGAAATGGGGTGTGTGTGTGTGTAATTTGACACATCAATTGGAGGCCCCTATTAAACATTTAAATAAATTTCAAACATGTCTATCCTCCACAACCACACACGCCTTTTTTTTTTATTTGAAAAAATTCTATGCTAATATATGAAATAGATTTCCTGTCATATCTGCCATATTTCTGGGTTTTTCCCCCATTTATTTTGCAAAACAAGTTTATTTTTATAAAAAAAAAGAAAAGAAAAAAAAAGTCAAATGTTTTTATCTTGTTCAATCTATTCCTCTTACAATAGTATAAATGTTAAAATTTAATTTTATTAAAATCTGAAAGTCTTTTAACCATGTTTTCTTGTTTCAGTAGTAATAGCACTAAACCGAATGATTTCGGTTTTGTAAAATATTTCTGTACGTTTTTTCAGTTAAACCGCACATCTCTAGAACCAAATTTTAAATTAGTTAACCAAAACAGTGCAATAAAACATATGAAGAGGAACATGGAGAAAAAAAAGAATGAAATAAAATAGCATTTTAATGAGTAGCTATTTTTGCTGATTTAATATTCAAAGATTGTAAAACTGTAAAACTTTGCATTGCCATTTTATTCATTTTTATTTTGTAAGTTTTAAACTATCAACAGGTGGAAAAATATATCCCAAAAGTGAATCTTTTATACAGACAAACCTCACATGTTCATTTTCTCTTGTCTAATCAGTCTTCAATGATAGGAAAGTACTTAAGTTTACTTAATCACAAGTTCCAAGATATGTATAGATAGCAGACACTGGGACCCTCACTTCAAATCTTCTTGTTTGATTTTGAACTACAATTCAGTACAGAAAATGTGTATAAAAGCTTAGTAAAAATCAAGTTTAGTTACTGGTTGATAGACAATTTAATGTCGGCAATGCTTCTAAATTGTACTAAAATGCTTAGCTAAAACAAATTTATTAGAATATCTATCCAAATATTAACAAACAATGACAAATAAGATTAATATATATATATATATATATATATATATACATACATACATACAAAAAAACAAACATTAACCAACCCCTCTGCATAAGCAGGATGCAACACAAGGTCTATTTCTTAGCAGAGTTTAACAGGTTTAAATTCAGATTTTCCTTCTCCTAGACTGGTTGCCATACCAAGGTTAAAGAGCCCAGTCTGACCTACAATTCACCCACAGTTTGGATGTATACTTTTCCCAAGGGTATTAGCACTGTGCAATACAAACAGCATTGTTCAGTATTTGAACTTGTTTGCTGTATCTATTTCCTATGATGATGACCATTACACCATATGCCTCATAATTACATATACATAGGAAAAGTCAAAGGATGAGAAATATTTATATTCAATATAAATATTTATTTTTTAACAACAATTTGTCAATGCATTTAATTTAATACTGAATATTATTCATATAGATTGAATATTATACAGTGAAAGTCTCAGATCAAAATTCAACCAATAGCTCTGTGTCCTGTGGGCTTAATTGATTCATCCTCCTCATAAACAAGTGAGGATAAAAAGAATAATTATTGACAAATAAAAATGACTCATGTAAGTGGGCAAAATAGATGACAAATTTCTGAGATATATATAAGAATTACATTTATGGAGGCACATGGTGTAATGGTTAGACATGTGGGAAATGGACTCATTGACCAGAGTTCAAATCCTAGACAAGCACCCAAAATCTAGTTTCATTCTACATTCAACAGAAGCAACAACTGAATTGGGATCTTTTTATTTTTTATTTCTTGCCTCTTCAGATTAGGAGACAACCAGTTAGTTCCAAATTTATCTACAAAATACTTTTAGTTCTTCATGTCTCTTAGCTATGAGGTGAATTAGTGACTAACAATGTAATCTGTACCAATATAACTAAAGCGTTAAAACTAGGAGCTCGAAAATTATTTAAAAGTAGTGAAATAAAGAAGACAAAAATTATACAATTTTACCAATTTCAATTTGTGGTACAAATGATTCATTAAAAATTTTTTAGTTTCAAAAATATTTTTCTTTTTTTTTTTTTTTAAAAAATTTTTTTTTTTTACTAGAACTGGGAGAAAAAAATTGTAGGTACTACAATAAGCTATTCAATGGGTCATTAAAAACCTATTGTAAATTAAATGTTGGTATCATGAACTTGTATGCAAAAATAAGGCACAGGGTGTAATGGTTAGCCCTGTAGGAAATGGAGATGGTGAGATGAGATCACATCCTGGGTAAAAGGTATGCATCTAACTATTCTCTCTCCAGTTATGAGTAAATAGTTAGGCAGACTGGGCTCTTTAACCGTGATTAGGCAACCAGCCTAGGAGAAGGGGAAACTGAATTCAAACCGGTTAAACTTTGCTTAAAAAAATTGACCATGTGTCACATCCTACTTGTGCAGAGGGGTTTTGTGTGTGTGTGTGTATCAGACATGCTGATAGGTATGCGTCCTGCGTCCTTGATGCACAAAAATCTAAAAGGATGCAGTAAAATCTTATCTATGCATCCCAGTGTTTTTCTTTTTTCTTCCCTCATCATTTCAAGCTAATTGTAAATATATTTCAATAGTCTCTTAGAAAGGAATTACACAGGATAGGAGTTAGACTGCTTTAGTTGGAACCCTTAAATTTTCCCGGAGACTCATTGAAAGCAAATATGTGTGTCCTAGGATGCACTAAATCAAAAAGCTATCAGCATCACTGGTGTGTGTGTGTGTGTGTGTGTGTGTATATATGCGAAAAGTGTTATTAAAGAAAGAATTGTAGGAAGGAGGGACACAAAGTGTATTAATATTCCTAATTATAAAAAAGTGGTATTTATTTAGTCACACACCTTATACAAATCACCAACATGTCTATATCTGAATTTATTCTTCTAAGAAATGGGTTCTGGTAAAGTCTAAATAAAATACTTTGGTAATATGTATACACAACTCTGTTGTCCGATATATTGCAACTAACAATAGTCCTACTATAAAGACAGAAATTAAGCATTTTGATGGCAGCAATTATAAATGGCTTCTGTGGAATTTCTTTTGTTTTTTCTTTTTTGTTAAGAACATATCAGAAAACCAAAATTTATTTATGACTGGTTGTATTTCATCATCAAAACTTTGATATACAAGCCCCCCCCCCTCATTTTCATCTGCAATAAGATTTCAGAGAGAAGCAGGTTTGAATTTTACTATCTGAATAAGATCTCTGAAGGTGAAAAGCAGCAGATAAAGTAACAGTTGGCCAATGTTTCTGTATGACTGAACAACATATCAACGACATGTGAAGACACTTCAAAAGTCATATTAATGCTCTCTTTGAAACATCTTGAAACATCAGATGGGAAGACAGAACAAACAAACATTAATGTGCTGAATTAAGCAAAAAGAATAAGCAGTGAATCCTTCAAGATCCAACTAAGAACAGTCATGATGTTCAGATGAAAGACAAATGGCTGTTGAAGCAAGTTTGCTGCTTCCAGCTTAAAAGATGACAAACTTCAGAGGTAGACAACAGATTCAAAGTTGTCTTAAATGCCAAGATAAAGAAATGTATCATTGACATCAACAACAGGAAAACCTAGTCTACCGTCATCCGAGAAGCCATATTAACTTTCAAAGACAAGAGAATGAAAAGGGAGGTAATAATGGCCAAAGCCTAATCTGCTATCTGGAACTAGCTGTCCTAAATGCAAAGATTCAACTGAGAGTTCATAAATTGTTTAATGGAGCAGACCATAATGCTCAGACATAGAAGTATGGCAACAACCATGAGGCGGAATATTTTGATTTGATAACAGCAGTAGTGCAATTTCTTCTGGTTGTCTTATTTTGTTTGTCTTATTTAAGCATCAACACCAACACATGGGAGGCTGGTGCAGAAAACCGAGCAGCCTGGGGCCTCCTCATGAAACAAAAGATGAAAAGGAGTGAAAAAGTGAGGAAAGAAGCCGCCACAGAAAAGAGATCTAGAAGGAAGGAGAGACAACAGCAACTCCAGCAAGCATCACTGTTTGCAATAACTGCACCAGAGATTGCTATTCAAAAAATGCCACTTATGCAGATGCAGTTAAAAAAAAATAAAAAAAAAGAAAAAAAAAAAAAAAAAAAGAAAAAGAAATTAAGCATAAAAACTTGTAAAAAAACCTATTCCTATGTCATCATCATCATCATGACATAGGAATAGGTTTTTTTCCCCTATGTCATGATGATGATGATGACATAGGAATAGTTTTTTTTGTACACCCTACATAAATATCTAATGGCTTGGTTTGGTTTATCTAAAGGCAGATCAATGCATTATTTAATGTTAGAATTTGATTATTTGTAAATGTTTGACTATAATCTATATTTTCAACATTTCATTGCAATCATTTTTTTTCTTATTTGTTTATGATAATCATTTGTTTGCACAGTTATGTGTTAAATATTTATATTATAATAATGTATACACAATTATATGCTTTCAATTAACTATCTGATGTTTGCACACATGGTTTCAAATATTCCTATCCAATACTAATAATTTTTAAACAGATCTATTTAACCTATAGATAGGACTAACATGCTTACTACCACTCAAAGTCACAGTGGACCTGAGAGTAATAGCAATGAAAACTATGTTAAGGAAAAAGGTGCAAATAAAGACAAAGATTTGTTTTGTGGGATACAATAATAATATTTTGGAATCATTGAGCTCAGTTATAAATTATACAAATTTTAAAAAGTCAACCCAATGGCAAAATATGAACAAAAAGATCTGTGCAGTCCATTGGTATACTCCTAAAATCCATAAGCATTTGGCATCATACCAGACAATTTATATATTGCATAGGATTTACAATTAAAAAAAAATAAAAATAAATAAAATAAAAATAACACAGCTCTTTCTCTTTTTGCATTTAAACACAGCTTGCTTGTGATTAAACATTTGCTTTTACTATTCACAGCAGTGAAAGCATGAGGATTGTTTTAAGCTGTCAGATCAAAAAATATACTCAATCCAAAACAGCAAGAATTCTTTTCCCAAAAGAGTAACATTGAGAGAGAGAGGGGGAGAGGGGGGAGACCCCCCCACAAACAAAAACTATTTCCGTTCATGATACATTGCTTTTTTTTCCCCTTCTTTTTCTTTTAATGTGAGCAAGCCAAAGAACTTAACACTGTCACAGATTCATCATTTATCTGAAGAGATGAAAGAATAAATAACTGTCAGCTTCCATAAATTCTCAAAAGATAATTACTTCTGAATGAGTAATAAATTTGATAGATTTTCTAACATATTATTAAAAATGTTTAGTATCTATATTCTAAAATGCATATAATTATATTGACATCTATGAAACCAACTTACATATTGTCGAGTTGTTAATGTATTAAAAAAAAAGTCGTCGGGGTGGCCTAAAGTCAGCCAGACAGCAAGGGAGTCCCCTTTTCATTAACACTAGACCAAGGAGATTATCTTTGTGAGATGGAGCACCATACCTACCATCAACTCCTTACTTTACTGCAAAAATCCCCGTGCTACTCATATGCTAAGTTGGCGAGGGCCAGTATCAAACCAGGAACCTTGTGGTTCCTAGTCAAACGCTTGACCGACTAAGCTAAACTGGCCCTATAAAGCAATACAAATTCCCATACAAGCTGTTTACCAAGAACAAGCTCGATCATTGTCGCCATGATTAATTATTGAATACTTATTTTATCTATTTACCATATTAAAAAATTATCAGTCATATATTTTGTAATAAAAGGCAGATTAAAGTGTACAGTGTTGAATTAATCATCTAGCTCAGGGGTTACCAAACTACGACCTGTGAGCCGGATCCGGCCTGCCAACGGTACATGAATTTGTTTGTTAAAACGTTTGGAACACGAGATGTTCCAATACCATTTAAATATTATGTTAAGCTTACTAAATCTTCATGGACTACTGTAGGTAGGTTACAAAATTTCGTGTGTGTGTGATCATTTCACTTGTTACTTTTCACAAATCTCACTAAACCTCTGCTTGTGTTTGGGCATTTTAAGCCACTCATCCATGAATATAACATGGAAAGATAATTTTGTTGTACATCTTTCACAGAGCTTTTGTTCTAGCTAGCAAGTATTGAACCCAATAATAATATGGCCCACGCTTGTTATTTTTCCAATTATCTGGCCCACCATGAAAAAAGTTAGGTGATCCCTGATCTAGCTCAAAATGGTTTTCACTGAATGCAAGAGTAAAATTTAAAATGTAAACCATTTCTCACTTAAAATTAACTGTTTTTGGTTCCAGAATATTATAAATGGGTGCGTGGCATTCTAGTATCATACATTCTAAGAAACAACTTAAAAAAAAAAAAAAATCCAGTGTTAGAAACTGTTCTGAAAACCACAATTATGTGACAAGAATATTCCATGACAAGAGTTTTAGATAAAAATATCAGAATAAAGTTTAATATCATTTGTTTGAAAGAAATTAATTTCTTTAAAATTGATTTCCACATTGAAAAAAGCAAAAATTGGTAATGTTCAATGGATGAGGTAGAAGTGGAATAATTTTGAAAATTTAGAATAGATAATAGAAAAATGAACAATTAGTCCGACTTTTCTAAAACATTGATAATGAAAATCCTTTGAGCAACCAACCATCATTTTGATCAACAAATCTTCATTTATCTGTAAATTTTGTCCAGTGAATTTCAAGAATCACTTTTAAATGAGTGTTTACTTTAGATTATTAATACACAATGCTGGAAAACTGTTCATTAGAAAATTTCCAGAAGATTCAATAAGAACCAAAGTTGAGCTAAAAAGTAGGACACATGCTGACATTGCTTTTGGTGCAAATGTCTGCTTGACAAGCGAGATATCAGCAAACAACATTTAGTAGCAATCAATAAAACTGGCAGAGCAAAACAAGAACAGGAAACGCAGTATTCAATAAACTGTCACTGTGCAATACAACAGCATCAACAGTTAAATGACATTTTCCGTTTATTCTTTTAATGTCATCTTTTATGTAAATAAAAAATGACAAATTTTATTGAAAACAAAACAGAAACAAAACAAAGCAAAATAAAATAAAAATAAAACAAATAAAACATTTCAAGGAGATATTGTGGGGTTTGCTTCTATTATAGGTCATGATAAAGTAGCTACATGACCAAATAAACATCTAATTGCCACGTTGATTTTCAAGTACGTGACTATACATTAGGTAAAATGCACCCCCCAACAAAAAGTAATTAAAAAAAAAAAAAAAGAATTGACTAACCTCTATGGACTATTTAAAAAAAATTAAAAATCAGGCATTGAAGAAGCAACTAAAGTAACAAGTTACATTATTTAATAAGAAATTATGCAAATTTAAATTTGGATATATTTTAAGATAAATAGAAATAAAATTTTTTAATCTATTGATATTTTTAAATTAAATTTAAATGGGAACTTTTTTTCTCTCTTTTTTAAAATGTTAATATGAATGTAAAATATCACAATTCTTTCAAAACCTGTTTGTGGTTACCAGTAGGAAGAGGGGAAAAAAAAAAAAAAAAAAAAAAAAAAAATTAAGCAAAGCTGGAATAAAGTGATTCATTCTTGCTAGTTTTAAAATGTTTTCAATACATCTTATATGCTTATTTTTATTTTCTGTAAGGGCAATTTCTTGTAAGAAAAGCTTTTATCTGTGGGAAAAAAATTCAGAAAAATGAACGCATTGTTAGAGTATGGTGCATTTTAGCAGATTATTGTGTCTATTCATAATTTATTTCAATAAGCATTGAACTATTTATTCAATTCTTAGTCTACATAGTAAGGAATGAAAAATGGCTTGGGATTGAAGAAATCATTTTACAGATGGATGATGATGGATAAGAATGTTTAAATTTTAAAATAACTGCTAGTTTCTAGCAGAAAATATTTTCTATTTGGTCTACAGATTCCATGTGATCCTTCCCTCAGTTGAGAGTACAGAATCTGCTTCGGTAGTCAGTCATCTCCAAGTCTGTTTAAGTGGCCAGCCCATTTCAGGTTGTGTTGGACAAGTATTTTGTGCATGCCATGGAGTCCAATTCTCTTCAGGATAGTTCTGTTTGAAACATGTTGCCACTACTTGACATTTAATATACTGTGTAAGTGGACATGTAGTCTCTGGGCATCCGCTTTGTATACTGTCCAGGCTTCAGCACTGTACAGGAGGGTTGAGAGAACTATGGCACGATATACTACATATACAGTTTATTGAAAAAAAAAAGTAAATACTAATTTTTATATTAAAAGATGTCAGATATAAGATGACTCTTTGGTGAAATGTGACAAAGAAGTTGATTTGCTTGAGATTTTATAGATAATATTAAATAACACTAATTTTTTCTTGCTTTGCCTGAATTTGGAAGGGTAGTTGCCCCACTGACTTGTACTTGTACAGAAAAGAAAGTCTTGCAACTTAGTTTTAAGAAATTTGTTTTTCTTTGTAACAGATTAAGTGTAGTTCACAAATTGTAACAGCCAGTAGATTAAAAACTCAATTTCAAACTTTAATTTGTACAAATATCTAATTGACCCCCCCCCCGCCAAAAAAAAAAAAAAAAGAAGAAACAAGTTACCAAAAACATACAGGTGCATAAAAAAGAAAATTAATAAATCTTTAGCACTTCAATTTCATGGGTCATATAATACTATTTCATTTTATGTTGGCATGTTATTTTAAATTACAGTGTAACCTGGAAAGTACATGTCTAATAGTTTATACTTTCAAAGGCATCAATCATTGAGGTTAGCATGCTTGTCTTACAGACCATTTCTCTTGAGTTTTTTTCTTTCTTTTTTTAAAATCAAGTATTCCATGAATGTGGCCTTGCGAGGAAATTGGCTGTTCTACAAATAAATATAGCTCACTCTTAGCTACCTTGATCTGAAAATCATTTTATCTTATGAATTTCAATGAGCAAAAATAAATCTAGTAGTTCTGCAAACAGTCCATTAAATAAGTATAAAAAGTCGTTGGGGGTAGCCTAAAGTTGGTATCACCCAAACAGTGAGGGAGGCTATCCCCTTTTAACTAGGGCTAGACCAAGGAGGTTGCTTTGGCATCTGAGGCAAGGCGCCACACCTATCATCAGTTCCTCACTTTACTGCACAGATTCCTGTGCTACTGAGTTGGCAAGGGCTGGTATTGAACCAGGAACCTTGTGGTTTCTAGTTGGACGCTCTACCGACTAAGCTAAACTGACCATCTCTATTCTTTATGTAAGTAAAAGAGCATGAATCATTTAGTTTTTAACAGGTCTTTTGTAAAAATTTGGTAATACAGAAAAGACTAAGGAATAAATAATAAAAAAAAGAAATGTCTAATTGCCTAAGTCATCTGGTCTCGATATGTGAATATAAATGAGTCATCTACTTGAAGAAACGTCTCCTTACCAGTGTATTTAACTTGCAACTAAGATAAATAAAGGATAAATCCAATTGAAAATTAATCCTAATATTTTTTTAAAAAAAAAAATTTCCAAAAGTGAAATTGTATTGTTCTATTCATACATTTATGTAACAAACAAATTTCTTTTGTGATTGATATAAATCCTCTAAGTATATTAAATCTAGTGACTGACTAGTTTCAGATTTATTCAATATATATATATAAAAAAAAAAAAAGGTTACCTTTGGGATGAAATATTAATTAAAATGACAGAAGATTAAATTGCTTTCTAAATTTATTTGGCATTTGCTTAACTAGTGACCAGATTGTCAGACATCTGAGAATTATGACAGAAAATGATTAATGTCTAAAAGCTACTTCAGTTATTTCTTGACATAACTCAAACTAAATATTTTTACAGCATTAATTTATCTGAAATCATAAAACAAATATGAAGCCTACAAGGACAGATTTTCATGAAAAAACCTTAACACAGACTTTCATTTTAAAAATAAAATCAATATTAAAAACATTAATTTGGAACGAGATCATATTGTCATGAACTGACCTGTTACAGTCTTGCTAACAACACAATGCTCTTTATGTTTTATCTAAAAGGAAGGTCAATATGATTCTAATGACTTGGGAGCCTTCATGGAACTTCAAACCGAACCCTTTATTCAATTCATGGGGATAGACTGTTTTCATTCTGTTAACCATAACCGGGTACAAGTGTTTAGCTATGTTAAGTATTCTATATTATCATTGTCCTTGGCCAGGATTGAACCTGCAACCTAGAGATGATCGTCACTGTATTAACTCAACCCTTATATCCATTGTGTCATGTCCAACTGGATGGTTGACGGAATGAGAACCGTCTAACCCCATGGATTAAATAAAGGCTCCAGAGTTCAACATGAAACACCTGAACAAGGCCGGAGGGCACATTGGCCGAAACGTGTACATAACAGTATAGTTGAGGACAATTAATCCAAATAATATATTTTTTGCAGTCATATTGGAAGTCATTTTTACAGTATGCCTACTAAAATCTCTTCAAAGTTAAAATGTACTGCCATAAAATATTTACATTGTTAAATCTTTATTCGTTATCAGACAATTCAGATTTCCATTTCAGTATTACATTAAAACAGTTTTGAACATTAGAATTTTTTTTACAGTGCATAAATGCTTCCTTAGTGTTAATTTGTGTAAATTATAGCTGTTTTTCGAAGAATCAAATTTTTTATTCATTCATAAAAATAGATGTTAGAATTTAATCAGAAAAATTACATGAGAAGTCTTGCTTCTATGAAATTGCAGAAATCCAAAATAAAATATAAAATTCTAAAATTCATAAAAGTTAAATAGCAGTATTTTGTTTAAATATTTGCTTCAAGTCTTTAGATAGTTACAAAATATTTAAAACAGTTATACTTTAATAAAACAGCAGTTGAATAAATGCACCATTTCCATTCAAATAATATCTACTTCTATAAAAAGATTCAACTTTCAAAAATATTTTGATTCCTTTTTAGCTTTTTAAATAGAACTATCATGAATGGATTGGAAAGCTGAAAAGAGCCCATTATTGATATTATTGATGATTTTCACCTCAACCAAAATAAAAGCTATATATCTGGATCTAGAGGTAAGACATAAGAGGATAACATCTATACTAAGAGAAGTTTTAGGCAGTAGAATAGAAAGTATTAATGGTATCTTTACATGGATTTATCGATAGTTATTAATACCTTCAATTGATTTAAGATAAAATAGCCAAATTTTAATTTGCACTTCAGATTTACTAAATTTCTATTCCTACTGGAAATAAGTCACATTAGAATTTCAGATATTTGATAATTCTAGTAAAATATCAAATGGGGGGGGGGAATAAATAAATACCTTAATGAAGATAATGAAGGGGGGGGGGGAAGAGAAAAAAGAATGAGTTCATCCTTACTTCTCCAGCAGTATCCACTTACTTGGGTGTTTTGTGAGACAGGATGTAAGATACTTAAGCATATTCTACATATTTCTGAAGTTTTGAAATGCATTGAAGGGTTTTTGAGTTTGCCCTTCCCGATCTGAGAAACATGGTCTACCATGTTAGAATGGTTGAATGTTTGTTGTTCAACAGTAAGCCAATTAGTACAAGCTTATCATTTTTTTTTTTACTGATCCAGATTATAAAGAGTTAAGAGTAGGAAAAAAAAAAAAAAAAAAAAAAAAGTTAAAAAGTTAAAAAACAAAAAAAACACTGTCAGTGTATGGAGGAGATCTATCTTGATCAAGCAATTAAAAAAAGAAAAAAAAAAAGAACGAAAAAAGATTCTGTTTTGTGTTTATGTTCTAATTAGTTCCATCTGAATCTAAAAGCTGTTCAGACAAGCAATATCCAGAGAACCCCCCACCACCACTTAATA